>PVKB01003449.1:0-182497 GCA_004027205.1 Ctenodactylus gundi | reverse complement strand
GATGTGGCATAGTTATACAATGCAGTACTACTCCAACCATAATGAAAGATAAACTTGGGGGTTTCGGGCATAGCACAGTGCTTAAGACCACTTACCTGGCAAGTGTGGGGCCCTTCATTCAATTCCCCAGCACCACATAGACTGGTCATGGTGGCATATGACACATCTGCAGAAAACAAATAAATAAATAAATAATAAAGTCCTGCACCACTAGGCCTGGATCAATTTGAAAAGGAAAGAAAGAAAGAAAAAAAAGAAAGAAAGAAAGAAAGAAAGAAAGAAGAAAGTTTTGAGTCATTTGTAGAAAAATGTATGTACCTTGTGATCTTTATACTTAGGAAAATGACTTGGACACAGAAGGTTAAATATTGCATGGTTTCTCATATGAGAAAAATAAAGTATAAATGAATAAAAGAGCAAAATAAAATAATGATTAAAAATAGTAAATAGATTTTGTACAGAGGGAAAGGGGATGTGGATTGGGACAAGAGGGTAGGAAAGGGGAAGGGAAGTAAAAATGATCAAGATGTGATATGTATATGTACCAAATCCTTGAATTAGTATAATTATTATGTATCAAAAACACATAAAGGGCTGGAGAAAGGGCTCAGTGGTTAAAAATTTTGCCTAGAAAGTGCAAGCCGGGAGCAGCCCTGTCTGGCTTCTGTGTGGTGTGTGCTTCCTCACACCATGGTGGCCAAGTCCCATGGACAAGTGCACCAAGAGGGTGGGAACCCCATGGCCCTGTATGATGTAGCCTTAAAAGTCACTCAGCATCTGTTCTGCCCCTTTCCATTGGTCAGAGGTATTACAGAGGTCCAGTTTTAAGCATTTCCATGGGGGACTTTCCACATTGTAAGAGTACAATAAGAAGGCTGAGGACATTGCCCAGCAGCTGAAGTGCTTGCCTACCTGCACAAGGTCCTTGGTTCGCCCCCCAACACCTTGTACTAGCCTGATGTGGTGGCACATGTCTGTAACCTCAGCACTCAGAAGGATTGCTGAGAATTCGAGGCCAGCCTGGGCTAGTTAGTGAGTTCAGGACCAGCCTGAACTACAAAGTGAGACTCTTTCTCTAAAAAAAAAAATAAATAAATAAAATAAAAATAAAAGATAGCTGCAACACCGCTGCTTCCAGAAAGAGTTTCTCTCTCCAGAAAAATCAGAAAAATCAAAATCAGCTGGTTTTCAGTAATCTTAGGTTGAACTCTTCATGACAATTAATTCTTCTTTACTGCTTAAAAACAAAGACAAACAAACAAACAAAAGCTGGGCAGGAGGATCACAATTTCAAGCCCAGCCTGGGCAACATAGTGATTTAGCAAGATCCTGTCTCAAAATCAAAAATAAAATCATGAGCTGAGGGTATAGCTCAGTGTTGAAGGCCCTGTACTCAATCCCCGGTATCACAAACAAAAACCTATAGGAGGGTGTGTTGGTGCACACCTGTGATTTTAATACTCTTGGAGGCAAAGGTGGGAGAATTACAAGTTCTAGTCCAGTCTGGCAATTTAGCAATTTACTGAAACTGTCTCAAAAAGAAAAAGAAAAAGAAAGAAATAAAGAGAGAGAGAGAGAGAGAGAGAGAGAGAGAGAGAGAGAGAGAGAGAAGAGAGAAAGTAAGTAAGTTTTTTTAAAAGTCTGAGGACATAACACAAAGGCTTTGGGTTTGATCCCCAAATTAAAAAAAGAAAGAAAGAAAGAAAGGAAGAAAGAAAGAAAGAAAGAAAGAAAGAAAGAAAGAAAAAAGAGAAAGAAAAGAAGAATGGCATAAAAATTATAAGAGCCAGTCATGGTGGCAAATACCTGTAATCCCAGCACTCGTAAGGTTAAGACAGGAGGATTGCCTTGAGTTTGAAGCCACCCTGGGCTACATAGTGAGTTCAGGACAAGCTTGAAGTACAGAATGAGACCCTGTCTCAAAAAGAAAGAAAGAAAGAGAGAGAGAGAGAGAGAAAGAAAGAAAGAAAGAAAGAAAGAAAGAAAGAAAGGAATTACCCAGACTGTGTGGTAATTTGTTGTAGCAACAGGAAATAGACTAAGAGAGAAAGATAGCCAAACTGGAAAACCAAAATGGGAATATTAGAACTATATTTAAGGTGTCGGCAGCACTAGTAGTGCCTAGACTTCTTCCAGAAGTACAGTATAATGGAGGCTCAAATCTGTGTTTCCAACCTGGACACCTGTTTTGAGCTCCAGATTCAGGTGTTCAAGTGTGGTTTTGAGCAGTGCACTTGGATGACCTCCCAGGCCCTGAAACATAACATATGCAAAACCAGCTGTGTGAATTTGCCCCTGTGACCTAAAACCTTGCTGCTGGACTTCCTCACCTCTCACCACCATTGCACTGGGAATCAGATTTCAACATGAGATTCGGCAGGGACAAACCATATCCAAACCATAGCACTGACCATATGATGTCTCCCCCAAGTAGCTTTTGTGTACTTCTAGCTCACTGAACGCTACCATCAAGGAAGTAAGTGAAACACTAAAAGACATGTTGGACTTTTCTTCTCCTCCACTTTCAGCTAGTCAGTCTCTAGCCCTGCTCAAATTTCCTTGCCAGCCACTTCTCAATTTTGCTGTTTTTCTGTATTTCCACTTGGTCATCACCTTCTCTCCTGGGCAGTGCTCTAACTGTTCTCACTACACAAATTATTGCTGCTCTCCTCCATAGTATCATGATCCCTAGAGGACTCATGGATGTAGGCTGTCATAAGTACTAGATAGATGAGTATTGTGGTTTGGATCTGGAATATCCCTAAAAGTCTCATGCTTTTGGATGTTATGGATTATCTATGGAACTATTAAGAGATGGGGACCCAGTCTGACGGGGTGGATTAGAAGCATGTGGTGAGTTGTAGGTGTGTGGTAGATTACAGATTACAGGCTTAAACCTGGAAGGGATGAAAGAGAGGCTGGACAGGGATGAGTCACTGGGACAGGACCTGGAAGGGTATAAGCTACTTCCTCCCTTCCCTTCTCAGAGAGTTGGCTTCCCATTTTCAATGCTGTGAGGAACTGCATCCACCTCTGCCTCCACCATGTGCTTCCACTGTTGCCAGCTGCTCATGAATGGACTGTGACCTTCTGAGAGTGTGAGCTAAAATAAACTTTTCCTCCTCTAATTTGTGCATATTGGATATTGAGTCAGAGCAACAAAAAAAGTAGCTAAGACAGAAATTGGTACTGAGGATGGTGTTGCTGCTGTTGCTTTACCTGGCCATAAAGTTTGGAATCCTTTGGGACTGGTTTATGGGAGGAGTTTGGAAAGTTTTAAGGATGCCAGCTACAGAAGCCTTGGAGTACTCTAAGATGAGATTGATGGAAGGTTCTGGTCAGAGCTCAGAAGACCAGTACTCTGATAGAAATGTGGATTAGAAAGGCCAGGCTCAAAGGGTTTCATATGGAAGACTTTGTGTCAAGATGGCAGCCAAGTAACAGAGCTGCACAATGTCTCCTCCTAGAACCACTGAAAATGTTGAGAAATCATCAAAAACTGTCTGTTCAGTGTAGCTAGGAGAGGAAGGAGTGCCTGGACAACTGAAAGAAAATCAGAGGAAGATCAGAAATCCCAAAGGAACATTGGAAGCATGGGGGAAAAGCAGCAGCCCAGGAAGCCATCCCAAGCTGAAAGAATAAAATGGCTTCCCTGTTGCTAATCAGATTCCTTGGCTTTTGGAGTTAGCTTGCTTGCCAAAGCCACAGGGCACCTACCCCCCTCCAATCTCAATGGCACAGAGAAAAACAATGTACCCAAAACCAAAGTTGAAACAGGGATGTAAACATAGCCCATATGTATTGTCCTAAATACACCAGCCATATCTTGTTTGTTACATGAAATCTTGTGTGTATTGTAAAATCTGACTACAAAAACTAAAAATTCAGTTCAGGGCCAGACTCTGACAGAAAGGAGTCTGTGCTCCAGCCTGGCTGGTCATTCTCCAGGTATGAAGAGTATTATCCAGGTATTCTCTCTTGATCCTTCCACTTGCCCCCATGTTCTTCTATGTGACATTTTTGTGCATTGGCCATTTGAAATCCCTAATGGCCCTGTTGCACAGAAGCCCACAGGAGCCCAGGCCTTTGAGCCAGGGAGCCCTTGTGCTCTGGGAGAGGTCCATGGAAGCCTAAAATTCTAGGAAAAGCCCACAGTAACCCAAGATTACAAGTCAAGAAGCCCCCCTAAGTAGAGCCTCAGTTGAAGTGGTAGGTGGCGGATTCCTGACTGAAAGGGAGCTCCATCCTGGGACCCAGAGAATGTGGTGGCACCTTGGGTGACTCACATGTCCTTCAAGCCTGAATGCAGGTCGGCACCCTGAAACTGGGATCCAACCAGGAGACTGTTGGACTTCCCTTAGATTTGGTTCAGGTTCAGGTTCTGGGTCGTCTGTGGATTGGGCCATGGCCGCGGAGGTGTCACAGCCTTGAGATCTCTAGTCCTCTTTGTTGTTTGTGTGCCCTTCTCCTGTCATTTGTCTATCTGTCTTGGATTTTGCCATTAGGGGACAGAAACAATCAACTCTGTTTGAGCTAAGGAAAGTTCATTATAGAGAAGTGGAAGTTTTGAAAAGAAATCTAGCTGAAATTCAGGATATGAAAAAACCATTTGAATAACAGGGGAAGTTGACAAACATTGTGAAGACAGAATTTCAGACCTTGAAAACAAGGCTGAGGAAATAAATGCTGTAATTAGGCATGACTCCAAAATTAGAAATGAGCAAAGAAGCTGGATACAACAACTGATGAAAGATTCAACGAGAACCAATCTCAGAATTATGGGTGTGGGAGAATGAGCAGAATACAGCATCAAAGGTGTAAAGAATTTATTCACTGAAATCATACAAGAAAATTTCCCAAATCTAGAAAAAGAAATTAATTTTCAAGTGCAAAAGGCTTATAGAACAAGACTTGCCATGACATGTCATAACCAAACCTTCAGAAATACAACATAAAGAGATACTAAAAGTAGCAGAAGAAAAACAGGCAAACCAAGGCAAACCCATTCAAATCACTGCAGTTTCTCAATGCCAACTCTAAATGCCAGGAGAGCCTGGAGCAAAATATTTCAAGCTTTAAAAGATAGACAGTGTCAATCCAGGTTGTATCCAACAAAATTATCGCTGAAATTTGAAGAAGTAAAAATTTTTCATGACCAAGAATCCCTAAAGAAATTTAAGACCACTAGCCCAGCATTGCAGAAAATACTTGAAGGAATCATTGAGAGAGGCAGTGAGACAACAGCACCAAAAAACATGGAGAAAAGGAAACATCTAAAGACATAGTGTAACAAAAAATAGATTGGTATTTGAATCATTTGATTGGTATACTTCTAAAACAGTACCAGGGGCTGGAGGAATGGCTCAGTGGCTAAACATTTGCCTAGCAAACACTGTGTCCGTTGATGGCATCATGTCAACTTGATGGAATTAAGACCCACACCTCCGTTAGTTTTGGGATTTGTCAACCACCCTAGACTGGGGCTTAAGAACCTGTTGGGATTAGAGTGTGAGTAATTTGTGGGCTGGCCAATGAGAGAAGAGAACCCACCCAGATGTGGGAGGGCCAAGTGGAACTCCAATGGTATAAAACGGAGGAAGAGGGACAATTGCCTGGCTCTTCCTCTGGGAAGGCTCTCTCCTTCGGGATTGTCTACATAACCCGCAGATTGTCAGCACAGATTCGTTCCTGTCTCAACTTGTGTCTGTCCGTCTGTTGCTGCCCTTCAGTCGCCACCAATCTTCAGTTGCCACCAATCTTCAGTCCCGGTCTTCACCTGAGATCTACAGCAGATTCTCCGATCTTCACCTGAGATCAACAGTAGATTCTCACCTCACCAGCTGTTCTGCAGTCCCAGGCAGATCTACTGCTTGGCTGAGCAGTCATCTTGGAGCACCTCTATCACTGGACTTGTAAGCCTTCCTAATAGACCCTTTTGTGTCTAGATCTGTAAATTCTGTCTTTTGAAAGGAACCCACACTAATACAAGCACTAACTCAAGCACTAAGTACCCAAGCTGGATTCCCCAGCACCACATAAGCCAAGCGTGGTGGCACACACCTGTAATCCCTACACTCAAGAGGCTGAGGCAGGACTGCCGCGAGTCCAAAGCTATCCTGGGCTTCATAGTGAGTTCAGGACCAGCGTGGACTACAAAGCAAGACCCTGTCCTCCCACCAAAAAAAAGCCCAAAATAAACCAAAACAAAACATGCAAGCTAAGTTCTGAGAGTTTGTCAGCATTTTGCCTTTATCCAGAGACTTTGCTTGAAACTGAGATTAAAGGCTGGTTAACTACTTAATTTAGCAGAGGATCTATCAAGGTAGTAGAATATTCAAGCTGTTACATGGCTACTGTTTGCAGCTTTAGCCAAGTCTACACTCAGAAACTGGAGAAAACAGCAGATGTGGTTGTTAAAGAGATGAGTATTATAAAGAAGCTAAGTACATGCAATCAGGACTATAAAAAAGGCCTTGAGGGTGTCTGAGGAATCAGCAAGACCTTACCCTTTATCAATAAAAGGGTGGAAAGGTAAAGGACTTTGCTTTGAAAAGAAACTTCTCAGCACTTGGGAGACTGAAGCAGGATTACCTTGAGTCTAAGGCCAGCCTGGGCTACATAATGAGTTCAGGACCAGTCTGGGATACAGAGCAAGACTGTCTCAAAAAAAAAAAAAAAAAAAAATAATCCTACGGCATCCTGCAGGGAAACTTAAGAGAGCGAATCCCCAGGGAGTTCAGCCATCCAAGAACTCAGAGTCACCACAGTTCACCCAGGGTGCTGGACATGGAGCTACAGGAATTAACCCTTGCCCTGCTGGGTTTAGAACTTGCTTTATTCCAATTGCTTTCTACCCTATTCCTCCCTTTTGGAATGTGAATGGTTATCCTGTGCCATTGTATGTTGGAAGTATTCAGCCTTTCTTTGACTTTCACAGGAACTCACAGCTGATAATCTGTCTTGGTCTCAGAAGAAACTTTGGATTTGGACTTTTTTAGCAGTCCTGGAGCTGTTAGACTTTGGCAACTCTTAGAAAAGTACTAAATGCATTTTGCCTGAGGAGGTGGACATGAGTCATTTGGGGGTCAGGACAGATTATTGTGTTTTGGATCTGGAATGTCCCCCCAAAAGTCTCATGTATTTGGATGTTATGGGTTATCTATGGAACCATGTGCTGTTAGGAGATGGGGACCTGGTGTGGAGGGGTGGATTATGGGTGTGTGGTGGAAGACAGGCATGTGGTTGATTATAGATTTACAGGTGGATTAGGGGCTTAAACCCAGAAGGGGAGGAACACTGAGGCTGGATCTGGAAGGGGCAGATTACTGGGACAGGACCTGGAAGGATATATGTGACTTCCTTCTCAGGGACTTGGCTTCTTGTTTGCTGCCTCCACCTATGCCTCCACTATGTGCTTCCACTGTTGCCAGCTACCCATGAATGGAATGTAACCTTCTGAAACTGTGAGATAAAATAAACTTTTCCTCTCCTAATTTTGCATGTCAGGTATTAAATCAGAGTGATGAAAAAGTAACTAACGCAAAAGATGAATAGAACGAGGAGCGACAGATTGCTAGGGATATTATAGCTACTTTTTTTGGAGACAGGGTCTCACTCTGTAAGCCAGGCTGGCCTCAAGATCACAATTATTCTCCTGTCTTAGCTTACCAAGTGCTGTGATTACTTGTGTGCACCCTACACCCAGTTTATGTGGTGCCGGAAATTGAATTTAGGGCCTTGTGCTTGATAGGCAAGCGCTCTAACCTCTGTGCTGTTCCTCCAACCCGGGATATGATAGCTCTTCTAGTCTCCCAGTTTTCCAGATGAGGATGTGAACACAGAGTAGGGTTTAGGGAACTTAACTAAGATTCCTCAGTTATCGAGTTGGAATGCAATGGAAGCTGTAGGATGCATAGCGTTGGCCTCTTTTACTGTGCTAGTCAGCCTCCTGGGAGCAAAGCCCTGAACGCACTAAAATCACACCAAACATGGGCTTCCAGGTGCCCATGTCTGGGCGTGTCTTTGGAATCCTACATTCACAGGAAATGCCTTATTTACTAGCACTACCCACAGAAACTACAGATGACTGACTCTTCCTGAAGGAGGAAGGCTTTCACTTCTCTGCTCAATCCCAATGTCACCGCCCCCACCCCTAGTCTAATTCTTGCCGCCGCAGGCCTAAACGCCAGTTTCCAGAAGTAGGGCCATTTTCTGAGGAGGGACAGGCTATCAGGTCTTACATCTCAAAGAGAGGTTTACTTTAAGATACTGCCTGATACCAATCCACCACTAAAAACCATGACCTTCAGCTCCTGCACGGGTTGCTGAACATGCACCCTAAGCAAAGGGTCTGCACCTCTGAGCGCTAGTTCTGGGAAAGGAGAACCCGACTGTGGAAAACACGGGCCCCAGGTGAGAAGCTAATTTTCACCACTTAGAACAGGATTCCTGGGAGAGAGCCAGAGTGCCATCAGCCACTTTAAAGACTGCCAGGATCACCTCTGCCCACAGAGTGGCATGATGGCCAGTGTGAAGCTCCCTTGGGAACATACTTTTAAATATGACAAAGGGCACCTGTCCTGCAAGGGTGAGAATCAGCAGATATATAAGTAGCACATACATCTAACGAATTAAGCAACTAATCACTCAGTAATTAGTATACTCACGGAGAAGGGCCCAAATGAGGCTCCATGAGGGGCTGTGAGTCCGGGGTGCCAGAGCCAGGGGGCGCTAAAGACCCATTCTTGGATGTTATCTACCTGACTGTACTAGAGAACCGGCAATCTGGGAAGAAGGACACCGTGAATAGAGAAGAGGGAGCCAGGCCTGCACTTAACAACATCTTGGTCAGAAGAGAGCATTGGAAGACTAGCTAGTCTGGGCACACCCAGAAGCAGTAAACGACTCGGGTCTGGTCTGAAGTGGGCGGGGCTTGCGGGAACCCTAAATATGGGTAGAGTTGCGCATTAGAGGGAACCTGAGGCAAGGGTTGGGATTTGTTCCGTAAATGAACGGTACTAGTGCGCAAAGGCTGAGGAGCAGGATGGTCTGAGCAGGCGGGATTTAAGGACGGGCTTGGATAGGGCTCGTGGGCCTCTTCAGTGGGCGAGCCCAATAGGAGGGGCCCTGTATGAGGAGCTTTAGCCGTAGGTAGGCGGACTTCTGTGTGTGTGAGTCCGGAGCTTGTGGCTGGGGGAGGGACCTACAGAACTTGGGGCGGGGAATTTTAAAAGTTTACTGGAAGGCGGAGTTTGCGTCTCTCCTGGGCAAAGTTAGTCTTTGCAATATTCCCTGCAGAGTTTCAAGCTCCGTGAAGGTGTGGTTTTTTTCCCTTCAGATTATTATTTTTATTAGTATGTATTTGCGATACACAATAATTACTCAACTTGAGGAATTGGTGCATATACATATTGCATCTTGGTCATTTTTACTTCCTTTTCCCCTTCCTACCCTCTCTCCTCTCTATCCTCTGGAGGTGGAGTTAGTTTTCTGTTGTTTTAGGCGAGACGCATAGAACGCGTAAACTCTGGGCGGAGTTTATAACTCAGGGAAGCCAAACTAACCTCCATTATTTGCCTGCCCAGAGGAGGAGGCAAGGCTCAGGGAGTTGGTGGGCGGGGCCTGGGCGGAGCTCCAGGTGGCGGAGTTGGTGGGAGGGGAGGGGCGGGGCCTCGGAACCCGTCAAGGCGGATTTAAAAGCTAGGGAGTGGGCGTGACACATGGCTCTGTGGGCGGGTCCTAATAGTGGGCGGGACCTCAGACAACCCTCCGCCTGGGCGGAACCCGGAGTCGGCGCAAGCTTGAGCTCGGCCGTGGGAGGCCACTTCAGGCCCGCACGCAGATCTGCATCTGGTGTTCATTACCGTTGACAAAGAGTCGGCTCTGGGCCCCCAGCCCCACTCCCATCCCCGCTCCGAGCAAGGCATTTAACTCCTTCCTGCCCTCGGACGCTCTCGACCCGGGGTTGGGGCCTAGAGAGGGAGCCTTTGTGTTGCTCTTCCCGGCTAACCTCGTCATTCCCTCTGTTGCATCCGCACCACCTTTCCATGCCTAGGCCGCCCCGCGATCCTCACTCCCATCCCGTATATCTCCCCGTCAGCGTTTCCGAGGTTAAAGCTGAACAAGATCTGGCGGGGACGTCTGGTTTGAGTTAACCGAACGTGAGAGAGACGTCCGTGGGCGGTGCGTAGCGTACCCCCCGCCCGTTTCGCGATCCCCCAGTACATCCACATCTCCAGCTCTTTTCCTGGTCTCTTGGGGCCCACTCTCTGGGCCAGAGGGTGGCATAGGGCTCCAGGTAGGGAAGGGCGTTGAGCTACCTCTCCTTGCCTGCCTGGGTGGTGGTGGCGACTGTGCCTCGTCTTAATTAAGAGGTCGGAGAAGCCGAAACTGAAAAATTACAGAGACGGTGGGAAAGGGCGCCTCTCCCGCCTAGATCCCGCCCCTCCCCCCAGGCAATAAACCCAGGGTGAAGCGGATTATCCCGCACGCTGAGAACTTTGACCTGCCCCTTCCTCCAGATCTTGGGACTTCCCTTCCTCAGTCAAACTGGGCTCTGCTCAGTCTTCTGTGACCTTGCACTGCCCCCACCCCACATTCCATGCAGTGTGGCCCTGAGCGGGAAGGCTTGCTCCAGAAGTTGCACAAGGAGCTGGGCTTGGGCTATGGTCCTGAGTTCACACTCTCTTTGTCCCAGCGACCTGAGCTCCGATTTCTGATTTCTGTCCCTTCCTCAGACCAAGGAACACCTCCCAAAACACCTACAACCCCAGCAAAGGTGGCAGTATCCTTAGATGACCGGGCTGGGTCCCAACAGGGCAAGCCAGGAGGTGAGGCTGTTCAGAAGAAAGTTAAAATACTCTTGCCCACTGGGCACCCCCTCTTTACTCCTGAACCATCAGCCCAGAGCTTATTTTTAATCCCTGAACCCCAGTTTGACTCCAGATCACCGGAAACTCTAAACAGTCTCCCAGATTCAGCCTAACTTTCTTGGAGTTTTGGTAAAAAGAGGTGCAAATACTGAATTCTCCTATGCTAAGTCTCAGACTCTGGTCTGGCTGTGCGCAGTTGTGCACAAGGCTTTGCCCTCTCTGGTCTCCTGCTTCCCTGAGAATCCCTGCAGCATAATCTCCCTTAAGGGGTCTTACCTTAACTAGACAATCATAAGGAAGAGCCATTCCTTTTTTCTGAGTCTTCCCAAACCCTTCCCTCAGTCATCAATTGGGATCAGGAGCCTTGGGTGAGGTTGGTACCCCATTTATTGGAGAAGACCCCAGCACCCACTCCTTGAGGTCCCCAGGGTCTTGGTGTGTCCATTGTCATGAGTGCTGGGATCAGAAAGCTGGAAGCCCTGTGTCCAGCTGGGCACCCCCAGCCCCATGGATCCCTGGTGCAGCCTCAGCTGTATGTCCAGCTATGTCCCTTCCCCATGCCCCATAGTCGGGGGAGGGACTCTGTGCCCTGTCACACGCTGGTTCTGCAGGTCTGCACCCCTGTGATGCTGCTTCTGGGGGGCGTGGGTTCTGTGGGGCCTTTGCTCCCAGCATGGGTGACCCAGCGATAGCAGTCAGTAATGCGTTTGTTGGGCATGTGGGGGCCACAGCGAGTGCAGTATACAATGCCCAGGGCAAGCAGGACCACCAAGAAGACACATGTTGGCACCAGGAGTGCCAGCAGCAACCAGCGATCATCCTTCTGACTTTGACCTGCTAGACCAGCCTCTGCTAGGACCGTTGGAGCTGCCGTAGTGCCCACTGAAGGCAGCTGTGGGACCAACTTTGGGTTGGGACCACCTTCCCTTGGGACTTGGGGGGCTTTGGAATGGGGATGTGTATGGCTGACAGGTGAGGTCTGGTTAATGGGGCTGTGAGGAGCCAAGAGAGTAGGGAGAACTGAGGGCTGAGTGGGAGCAGGCACAGGAATGTGATGGGTAGGGATCACAGGAGACCTGGAGGTACTGGGCAGAGAGGGCTGGACAACTGGGCTAATGGGAAGCCAGGGGGGTTGGGTCCTGAGTACTGTAACATCTGTAGCCAGAGGGGGATGATGGGTACTGGGGGTAGTATCTAGAGGAGCTGGACTAGCTGGGATTCTATGCAGATGAGTGGTGGTCTGGGTATCGGCCACCTGGAGGTCTGGAAATATGGGGGACTGGTGGTTAGGGAATCGTTGGGGATATATGGCTGAGATAATGGGAGGCTGGTGAGCAGGGGGTTGTGCTGGGTGGATAATAGGGGTAACATGAGGCTGATGGGCAGAAGGGTCATCTGGATAGTTGACCTCAATAGTGGGAGTCTGGTGGTCAAGGGGCATAGCTGGGTGCATGGCAGGGATCACAGGGGGCCATTGGGCAGGGCTCAAGGGTGGGTGTGTGGCAGAGATAATGGGAGTGTTGTGGGCAGAAGGCAGTGTAGGGCGTGTGGCAGAGACTACCATGGGCCCAGTGTCAGAGAGCACTGAAGAATGGTAAGGGATCCTGGGGGCACTGAGTGGGGGTGGCCAGGTGGACTCCAGATAGGGTCTCCGAGGCTCCTGGTCCTCTGGGAAGCTGGGTCTATAGGCCAGGCCAAAGTCAGGTGGTGGTGTAGGTTGCATCCACAGGATCCCAGGGTCCTCTGTCCAGCCACCATCAAAGACCTCCCAGGCTTCTTCTTCATCTTCCTCTTCTTCCCTATCATCCAGCAAATCATCTCCAAGGTCCTGGGAAGCCCGGGTGCCTATAGCCCCTAAAGGGCTGCAGCTGATGCCGTCTTCCTCGAGCTCGTGACCCTCACTGCAATAGCACTCAAAGCCACCAACATAGTTGACACACATCTGCTGACACACACCGGCGATCTGGCATTCATCTGTGTCCACACAGCGGTGTGGCTCATCCTCAGCCGGCCGGAAGCCCAGGCGACAATGACAGCTGTAGCCTTGTGGCCCACCAGGCTCACACTGCTGCTCACATGGGGCCTGGGCACAGGGATCCTCACAGCTGTGCCCATCTGCTGCCAGCCGGAAGCCCTCCATGCAGCGGCAGGACACATGGCCATCCACATCCTCCACACACTCATGTTCGCAGCCTCCATTGTCTGGGCCACAGCCAGCCCCGGGGCACAGGGGCCCAACCTGAGACCAGCCCACACCTCCTGTCTTCTTCACACACAGCAGAGAGGCTCCCCGGCCAGCCTGGCACTGCACAGCAGCCACAGAGCCGAAGGGCAGCCACTCAAATTCTGTGGACACCAGATGGAAGGGTGTGGTGTAGACGGCAGGGCCAGCCTGGCCCGCCTCATCTGGCAGCGCTGGGCATGCACCCTCAAAGCCAAACTGGCACAGGTAACCATCAATGGGCAGTGTACATGATCCCTCGCGCCAGCGATGCGCATGGCTGACCTCCAGGGCCGCACAGCGCTGGGCTGTGCAGGACCCTCCTGTGGCTGGCAGGGCCCAGTTGGTAAAGGCTGTGTCTTGGTCTCCCGTGGTCCAGGTGAAGCCGCGCAGTGGGCGCTGCAACTGGCATTGTCGTGCCTGCCGCTGCAGCCCAATCCACAGCAGCTTGCCTTCTGGCCCGGCACCCACCAGGCTATCCAAGCGCTGGGCCTCCTCGGGGGTCCGTGGTGTGGCCAAGTTGCCTCCGAGCTCGCGGCAGGCTCTCCAGGCCTCCAGGAAGGTGCGGGGTTCAGGGAAGAGTGCGTAGCAGCTGCCGGGGCTACAAGCAGCTCGAGGTTTAGGGGGCCAGGGGGCCTGGCCCCATGTGGGCACTGAGGCCGCCCAAGCCAGCAGCAGGCGCAGCAGCATCGCGATGATGCCCCCGGACTGGCCGGGCCCTGGCCCGCTGCTGCTCTTGACAGGGGGAGGTACTGGGGCCTCTGTCGGGGCGGGCCTGGGGCGGGCTCAGGCCTTGTAAGGAGTGGGCTGGGGCGGCTGCCAGCTCCCAGCTCCAGCTCCCCTGGGGCCGCTGGGGCAGGAAGCAGTGGGATGGGGGTGCTGGGGCTGGGGAGAAGACGGGAGGAGTTGCTCATCAGAGGCTGCCCAGACCCCACAGGGCTGGGAGTCCAGGGAGTGGGTGAGATTGTTTCTTGGACACTCGCAGAGACCTTAATCTGGACACAGCAGCCTCAGCCCACCCGCAATCGGCTCAGCCCAGTGCAGCTCAGGCCATTCTTTCTGTCATACCTATGTGTCATACGTCCCTTCCCACCCAGGCAGGAGCAGACTGTGGACGCCCCGTGTGCCTGTTTCAGATAAACCGAACCCTTCACCTCGTTGTGGGTGGAAGCAGACCTACAGACCTCTGTTCCCAGGTGCCTGTCTGCCAGTGTACTGCACCGGCAGTGTACTGTGCATTCTGAGAGGGTGTAGTGTCCACATGGCTGAGCCTGTGAAGTCCTTCACATTGCGGGGCAGGCCCTGAGTAGGAACCGCCTTGCTAAGCAGGCCCCAATATGAGCACCCTCAGTCCCTCCTCTGTTCTCTGAGCTCCTTGCTCCTTCCTTAGCTCATCCCATCTGCCAGTGTTCTGGCTCCTGCTGGGGGAAGGCAGAAGGGGGAGTCAGGGAGGGCTGACCTCCTTTCACCCCTGCTCAGCCTGAGGCCCTGGGAACCTGTGCTTAGAGGGGGCAGAAGGCAGACCCCAAACAGGAAATGCCTCTCTGAGCTCCTGCTGCGCAAGGCAGGGTGCGTGGGTTAGGGGGCTGAATGGGGGATGGGGCTTACTCAGGAAAAGCAGGGCTGGCTGTGAAGGGCCTACTGCAAAGCCATGTGTGGGCACAGGACAGTGAAGTGACGCATTCACATGTGACACAGGCATCACACTACAGTGTCTTTTCTGCCCCCAATGCCTGCTGCACGGACCTTGTTACGGTCCTCCTTTTGCCTCTTGAGAGGTCCCTTGGAGGCCTGTACACTGAGCCCATCACAGCATGGGCAGAGCCAATAATGTGTACTCATATTATTATTATTATTATTATTATTATTATTATTATTGTGACAAGGTCTCACTTTGTAGTTCAAGCTGATCTTGAACTCACTATGTAGCCCAGGCTGGCCTCAAACTCACAGTGATTCTCCTGCTTCAGCCTCCAGAGTGCTGGGATTGCAGGCATGTGCCACCAGTCCTGCACAATATTTATGTGGCCTGGGGATTTGAACCCAGGGCCTCATGCATGCTAAGCAAGAGCTTTGCAACCACTGAGCCATGCTCTATTCCTATAATTTATTATTAATTTTCAGAGTTTTTGTTGCTATTTATCTATTTATTTATTGTGGTACTGAGAATTGAACCCAGCACCTTCACAGAGATAGATCCCCAGCCCAAGCCCACTTTTATTTTTTGGCTAAAAAAAAATTTCTGAGCCCACTTTTATTTTTTGAAAAAAAATTTTTTTTGAGACAGGGTCTCTCTCTGTATCCCAGGCTAGTCCTGAACTCACTATGACTCCAGGCTAGCCTTGGATTTATGGCAATCCTCCTGCCTCAAGCTCTTGAGTGCTGGGATTACGGGCATGTGCCACCACACCTGGCTTACGTGGTGCTGGGGAATCGAACTTGGGTATTTAGTGTGGGGTAATATCTAAGATGGCACCCGCCAGAAATCCCAGGGGCAGCCACCTCGGGTGTTTACCAAGGAAGATTATTGGGTCAGGCCATTTCCGCCCTGGTGGATCGCGCATGATCCCAATATTATTGCTGGGAGCGCCCGGTGCCTGCCCGCATGGACGTCTCGCTGATTGGCTTAATATGCACTTACATAGACACTACGTCCAATCGCCTGCTCTCCCCTCCTTGCCCCGTTCTCCCTCTACCCTATATAAGCTTCTGTACTTCCTGAATAAACTGAGTTCCTGCTTTGACAGACTGCCGGCTGGGTCTGGTACTCTTGGGACAAGGGGGCCCAGCCGCGCGCTCACCTTTCCTCTCGCTGGCCCGTGTGTGGTGGTAAGACCCCCACAATTTAGTGCTTGATGTACCAGTTGCTAGGCCAGCACTTTAATCATCAGCCTGGATTTTTTTTTTTTTTTTTTTTTTTGAGAGAAGATCTCACTCTATACTCCAGACTGCTCCTGAATTCACTATGTAGCCTATGATGGCTCTGAACACAAGGCAATTCTGCCTCAGCCTCCTAAGTGCTGGGATTATAGGCATGTGCTGCCATGACCTGGCTTATGTGGTACTAGCGAATGAACCCAGGGCATTGTACTTGCTAGGCAAGCACTTTTAACTGCTGAGCTATATCCCCAGCCTATTTTATTTTTGATTTTTAGACAACATCTTGCTAAATTGCCTATTCTGGGCTTGAATTTGCAACCCTTCTGCCTCAGCTTCTCTGAGAGCGAGGATTACAAAGATGGGCTTTTGCTGTGTTGTCCAGGCTGGTCCCAGACTCCTGGGTCAGGCAATCCACCTATCTCAGCCTTCTGAGTAGCTGGCACTGTAGGCTGATCCATTATATTCCTTTTTCTTTTCTTTTCTTTTCTTTCTTTCTTTGTTTCTTTCTTTCTTTTTATTTATTTATATTTTTTGAGTGAGTCACTGGATATAATTCAAGTTAGCCTCCTGAGTACTGGAATTATAGGTGGTCTCTACTATGACTGACTGCCATGTTCTTCTAAGAAGATGTTGGGCAGAGGTTGAGGAATTGGAGGAGAGATTCTATTCTTCAGGATATTGCATTGGTTCAGCTTTCTACTCTACCACTGGTTTTCTGTGACTTTGGGGGAGCCACTGACCCTCTTTGGGCCTCTATTTTTAAATTTACTTATGGAGATAATGTGCCCAGGTCTTTTAGCTCAGCAGGTTATTGTATCACAGCGCTCACTATTTGCACATATGCTTTTTCAGCTGCAGAGTGGGAGGCAAATAAATGTTCCTTAGTCTTCTGAGTACATATTGGTAGGGGACTGTGGATCAAGTTGGTCTTTTCTTTTTCTTTTTTCCTTTTTTTTTTGAGACAGGGTCTTGCTCTGTAGACCAGGCTGGTCCTGAACTTACTAGTGTAACCCAGGCTGACCTTTGACTCAGGATCAACCACCTGCCTCAGCCTGCTGAGTGCTGGAATTACAGGTGTGTGCCACCATGCCCAGATTTCTTTGGTGTTGGGGAATTGAATTCAGGGCCTTGTGCTTGGTAGGCAAGTGCTTTAACTGGTGTTGCATTCCTCCAGCCCCCAAGTGGGCCTTTGCCAACCATCTTACAGTAGCCAGACTGGCCAGTCTCTGGGAACCAGGGCATATGAAGTGCTTTCTATATGCCTAGAAGTTCAAGGTCAGTGTGCATAAAGAACATAGGTTCATTCTCTTTCTCAAGAAAGTCAATATGGCATATCAATTCTGCTAAGGAAAGCCCAAAACTCTGAAGTCATCCTTATCTTCTCTCTTTCTCTCATACCACCTGTCCAAACTCTCAGCAAATCCCGTTGGCTTCATTTTCAAAATAAATCCAGTGAGTGCCCTCGCCCTTCCTCCAGCTTGCAAAGGAGTCCTTTCTACCTCACTCTCTCCCTTGTACTTATCCCAATAAAGTTACTTTCTACTCCCCCACCCCCAGAAATAAACCTCATATCTGACGATTTTTCACCACTTTTTTGCCACCTAACACTGGCCCATGTCACTATTGTCTCCCATCTAAGATCTTTCAACAGTATGCACATGCATGATGCATGTGTGTGTGCACTTAAAACGTAGGGATACCTAAGCCTGACCCAGTCATTCCTTGTTCAGAACCTTCCAAGTCCTTTGCTCTATCTCTGAGAAAGGTCAAGATCATAGTCATATGATCTGTCTCCAAACTACTCATTCCAAGGACTGAGGGAGTAGCTTTGAAACTAAGCTCTGGGTTTGAGTCCTCAGCACCACATAAACTGGGCATGTTGGCATATACCTATAATTTCAGCACTCAGGATGCTGAGGCAGGAGGATTACCATGTGTTTGAGGCCAGCATGGGCTACATCGTGAGATCAGGACCAGCCAGGTCTACAGAACGGAGACCCTGTCTAAAAACAAAAAATCCAAAACTCCTCATCCTCCCTACCCAATTCCATTCCCGGCCCATCCCATTCTGCAGCCACTCTGATCTCCTTACTGTTCCTCAAACCCAAAAGGTACTCTTCCTCCAGACTGTTGCCAGGCATCTGTCCCTATCAGAGTATTCTTCCTGCAATCTCCAAAGGATGCTTTTCTGCTTTCCCCTAGAAAAGCTCAGTTCTGGTGTTAGTCCCTCCCCACCCCCATCCCCACCACAGCTGCTCCAATGTCACCCAGGGACTCTCCGACCTGAATCTTACTTTTTTTTTTTCTCTACATATAGGACTTTCTGATGTAGTCTACATTTACTTGTTGATTTCCTTAAGGCTGGAGCCATAGGATTTTCTCCTATCCAAAGCTTCTAGCCTCAACATCAGGCCTAAATAATTATCTTTTTGTGAAGTCTGTGCTGTTGCTTGTAACATGCTAGCAGTATCCCTGGCTTCTTCCTAGATATTGGTAGTTGGGGCAATCAAAACTGTCCACAGATGTTGTCAAATGTTAAATTACAACATTATCCCCAGTAGAGAACTTCTACCCTTAGTGATGGAGCCCTGTAACAGCAGGGTCATGATCTTGTTCCTTTCTGCATTTCCAGACTCCAGAAAGCTCCTGGCTCTGACCACATTGTTTGTTAAGGGTTTGGTAAATGGATGAATGGGGTGCAGATGAGTAAAGACCCTGCTCTGAGAGGCGCAGGTGAGGAGCAGGGGTTCTGCCTGTAGTGGCAGCCCACTTGTTCCCCACACTTGTCAACCGGCCCCATGATATCAGGCCATTCTAGAACTAAGAAGTCCTGGAAATTGGCAAATCTTTTGCAAGATGGGAAAACTAGGGCTCAAGGAGTCTCAGCGTGAGTTTATGGCAGGACTCAAACTAAAACCCAAATTTCCTGATTCTTGCTTTGTGCTATAGTCCCCTGCGGCATCGTTTGGGTGGAGGCTGGATTGAGCATGGTATCAAGAAGCAAAGATAGGAGGAAAGACCCCCCCCCCCCGGGAAAAAGCAGAGCTGGATAGAAGTCCTGAGGTGGGAGTTCAAGATGGGTTGGGAGAGCATGAAGGACTCCCCTGGGCTTAGACAGGCGTGTCAACAAAAATGGTGAGGAGAGGAGACAATATCGCACAGGCAGTAGCAGCCTGGTTTGTAAAGCTATAAAACTGCCCCTGAAAGGCGGAGACTCCATTGTGGAGGCCATGAGAGGAGAAGCCAGAGAGAGCTTCATGGCTGGTGTGTGGTGGGTGGAGAAGAAGACCCAAGGCCAGGGACCCATTAGGAGGCTGTTGCAATCATCTGGGAAAGGGGAGGGAGTTGGCTGTAGAACTGGGCAGCAGGGCGGGCCAGGCTGGGGGAGGCAGCCTCTGGAGGCTCCTAGGGGCGGTCCTGAGCCTGGTCCAAGGGTGTGGTGAGCCTAGTCATGATTCGGGCAACAGCCAGTGCTAGGGTGTCTCAGAGGAAGCCGCAGGCTGGCTGGTAAGTGAGTGGGTCAGGTCAGAGGTCAGGACCCTAGCTTCAGTGAGGGTGAGAGTTTGGGAGGCAGGCAGGGAAAGCAGCATGAGGAAGAAGGTCAAAAGCCAAACTCTAGAAGTACTAGTTGGGCCTACTAGCAGGTGGAGGGAAGCCTGGGCAAATGGCAACTGGGGACTGAAGGAGGGGGTTTCTTTGCTTCCAACAAGGCTATGAGTTTTGTGGATCACGAATGACTCTCAGAGCTGGGCCTGGTATTTCAGGCCCATAATTCTAGAACTGCAAGGGTGAGGCAGGAGGATGGCAAGTTCAGGTGTCCAACCCCAACCTGGGCAACTTAGCAAAACCCTGTCTCAAAATCAAAAGTAAGAAATGGGCTGGGGATGTAGTTTAGTGTGAGGGCCCTGATCTTGATCCCTAGTAGCCCAATGATAACAACAAAGAAGAAATCTTGAAGATGTACCTGAGAGGGTGCCTAGCACCCAACTGCATCCTCCAAGTTAGGAGAAGGAGAGAAGAGACTATCTCAGAAGTGTTTGCCGTTTTTTGAGATGGAGGCCCAGAGAGGACAGCAACAGGGATCTAGTGCAAAGAGCTGCTGAGCGGGTAGATGGGGGTCTTACTTTTCCAGTTGGTCTAGCTGAACCCAATTCACCTTGAATCCCTCGTAGTACAAAGAAGACGCTAATTGATACAATAAATATTTGGAGAATGAATGGGTGGATGTATGGATGATTCCATGGGTCAAGAAGGTTGCAGGGATGGGTGACAGATGGCTAGATGAGGGAAGAATGGTTGGGAGGAAGGATGGGTGGGACATGTGGGAAGATGTGCAAGTGGACAAACAGAGAGATGAATAGATGTAGGAATGAGTAAGTAGATAGGTGGATAGGTGGATATAGGGGTACTTGGATTGGCATGTCAGTGAGATATTTAGATGTGTGGTTAGACATAGGTATATAGGCTCTGATTCATGACTAGCAACCACCATGAGTGGTATGTGCAGAATGGAACTCTAAGCCAGGCCTGGCAGCACAGGCCTATAGTCTAAGCACGTTGGGAAGCTGACGCAGGAGGATCACAAGTTCAAGAACAGCCTGGCCAATTTAGCAACTTAGTGAGGCGCTGTCTTAAAAAATAATAATAATGCTCTGGGTGTCTGCCGCTGTGGTCAGCCAGTTGCGGGGGATCCAGCAGCTGCTGCAGGCCGAGAAGAGAGTGGCCAAGAAGGTGGCCGAGGACCGCAAGAGAAAGAACCGGAGGCCGAAGCAGGCCAAAGAAGCAGCCCAGGCCGAGATTGAGCAGTACCGCCTGCAGAGGGAGAAAGAGTTCAAGGCCGAGGAGGCTGCGGCCCTGTAATCCCATGGCAGCTGCCGCAGTGAAGTGGAGAAGGAGATCCAAGAGAAAATGGCCGTCCTTGCGATTTACTTCTGGCAGAACAGAGAGGAAGTCCTGGATAACCTTTTGGCCTTTGTCTGCGACATCTGGCCAGAAATCCATGAAAACTTCTGCATAAATGGATAGGAAAAAAAGTGCCTGTCCCGGGACTGGCATTGTAGACGCTGTCATGGAGCTTGAAGATTTATTACAGTTGATTTCTATTCTTATGAAATGCATTAAATTATTTATGTTCTATAGTAGGTCTCTTCATTTTTTGGCTAGTAGCATATCTAATTTCTTTGTACAAACTTTGTACTTATCCAGAGGTTTCATCTTTTTTGCCTCATACTTCTTAGAAACTCAGTAATTATATGTTGTCTATTTTCCTCTACTTTTTAGCTCAAGAAATGTGTATATTAGTGTTGACTTTTTCTTTTTTAGATTTAGTACACACACAAAAACAATTCTTTAAGGAAAGAAAGGGATTAAATATTTTCCTTTATACTTTCTTGAAGGCTTTATCTATGAAAAAGTAGTAAATAGTTATTTGCAACTTGTATAAAGCAGCACCCAGCCTTAAAGTAGTGTATCCCAAGGAAGGGTTAGGACAGTGAACGTTAGTGTACATGTTTACCTGCCTGGGCTGTGCTTAGTTTATCTTAGCCACGGCAGGAGGGCTGTGAGTTTGAGGTTGGCCTGGGCTACCTACTGAGTTCTAGGCCAGTCTGGACAATGTAAGGCCTTGCCTCCAAAAAAATAACGAAAAACAAAAATATTTACTAGATGATAGGACTCACAACTTGTTACATGTTATTATTTGGTGAACCAATATCATTTAAAAGTAAAAGACTTTGTCATGCAAAAAAATAATAATAATGAGCTGGGGATGTAGTTCAGTGTGAAGGCCTTTAGTTGAATTCCAAGTAACACCAAAAAAAAAATTAAGGAAAAAAAAGAGAATGGAACTCTACATCTTTGCAGGAGTGCAACTCAGGAAAGTAGGACAGGTTGGCCTACCACTGCTGGAATCCATGTGATAGTCCCCTTGGTTACCACATAGTTCTCTACTGGGGCCTGAGGCTAACAAATGTCCCTGGCTGGGGGTAGGGTGAGCAATGGACGCCCCCCCCCCAAGTGTGGGATGTCACTATTCTGATCATGGTCCATATGAGAAGAGCTCACCTCAAGAGCGGCATGAAAATTAAAGCCCATCGTCCAGATAGAGGCTTGTTTTAAAGCTACTAGGAGGAGCAAAAGGCAGATTGTGGTTTTGGATACAATTGTAGGCCTATGGTGGGAAGAGGAGAGTGGCCTGCACAGGGATTGTGGGTCAGGGTAGAGTGTTGGATGTGATTAGGGGGGCGGTCTCCTATCCCCCCCCTTTCCCCTGGGCCTGTGTCCTGGAGAGCCTTGGCACGCTGGCTGCTGAGCCAGCACATTGTTTTGTGTACAAATCACCTCCTTTCCTCCTTTCCCTTCTTTCCACATCCCCCACCACCCTCCATGTCTAAATTCTTCCCAAATAACCCAGGATTCCGGCTGTCTGATGGAATGGCCAAGAGGAGAAAGAGGCACTTGGTCTTGGGTGGGAGTTGGAGGAGGGGAGGTAGGCAGGAGTGGGGAAGAGTGCTGGCACAGCCCCCTGTGTCCTGTGTGCTTCTAGATGGGGGAGCCCTGCAGGGAGGGGCTGTGCTGCAGAGGACAGGACTGGGTAGGAAAGACAGGCTTGGGAAAGGAGTCCAGGAAGAAGGGGTGTTGGCCCTCTTCTGTAATCCTGAAGGCAAAAGATTCTGACAGCTGGAGTGGCTGAGTGGGATGGTACCTTTGCCACCGAGAGAGACCCTGTGCATGTTTGTGGGTATAAAGAAATAAGCTTGCTTGTGCCTGTGTGTGTGTGTGTGTGTGTGTGTGTGTGTGTGTGTGTGTGTGTGTGTGTGTGCATGTGCCTACATGCATGTTTATACAGGCCTGGCATTGCTGTGAATGTGTGTATCCCAGCAAGTCATGCCTGTGCCCAGAGCTGTGAAAAGGAAGCATAGGACTGCTTCCAATTGCCCAGCTCAGGCCCAGTTGGGAACCCATTTTCCCCTTGAGGCAGACTCTTGATGTGAACTTCTGACCACATCTGTCCTCAAGAAAGAGAATCCTAAATTGGCATTGTGACACATGCCTGTAATTCCAGCACCCTGCGGCAGGAGGATGGCAAATTCCAGACTAGGCAGGGCAATTCAGCAACTTAATGTGACCCTATGTTCAAAATAAAAAAGTAAGAAGAGGGTTGGGGATTTCGTTGAGTGTGAGGGCTCTGAGTTCAATTGCCAGCACTGCAGGAAAAAGAAAAAAAAAAAGGAGAAGAAGAGGAGAAGGGATAGGAGGGGTGAAAGGGGAGGGACAACCCTGGAGCCCATGTTGAGCTGAAAAGGCCCAGGCTTGACCTTTGGCATGTGGACAGCCTTTCCCAGATATGAGGCATCCTTAATTGTGCAATGGTAGCGGACCCTGTGACCAAGATCCTAAGGGGTCCGACTACCCCAGTTTGCTGAGGACTTTCTGGGTTTTATCACTGGTGTCCCCATTGGCCTGGACAAAACACAGTTGTCTCAGGGTCACAGGAACACTTCTCTTTGTACCTCCTCCTTCCTCAGCTATCCTCAGCTATCCCGGCCCCACCCCATCCTACCTCTGAAACTTTCCCCTAAGGCTCTTACTTTCCCTTCAGTTCTGTCAACACCTCTTCCTCTGGCCTCATCAGTGCCCTCAGGGGTCCCTGTATCTATCTCACTGTCCGGCCCTCTGACTTCAGTCTTTTCCCTGTTTTCTCTTATCTTTGTATCTGGAGTCTTCATGTTGGTCTAAGGGGTCAGTTTACCCTCCCGTCCCCAGGATTGTCCCTTTGTTTGTCTGGGCTCTGTCTTCCCCTTCTCTGCCTGCCTCCCCTCTGGGTCTCCAGTGTCTCTCTCGTCTCTGTTGCAGTCTCTGGCCTGCCACTGTCCCTGGTAGCTCAGCCTCCTCCTCCCTTTGCCAGCACTGGGGTTGGCTGGGGTGGGAGCCACGTCTGGGGCTGTGACTAGGCCCGGAAGGAGAACCCAAGCAG
Organism: Ctenodactylus gundi; assembly: GCA_004027205.1. Lineage (NCBI taxonomy): Eukaryota > Metazoa > Chordata > Mammalia > Rodentia > Ctenodactylidae > Ctenodactylus > Ctenodactylus gundi. The sequence goes on along the minus strand of PVKB01003449.1, from coordinate 158,550 downwards.
ACATGATATTTATGTTGGGACTTCAAAGTGGAGCACAGACCGTGGGGGTGGAGGAGGCTGGCAAGTAAAAGCCAGACTGAATTCAGCTTTAACCCCTCCCTGGGGACGGTCTCCTTGGTGACATACACCTCCCCTTGGGACACCAAGACGTACAGTAGGGACAGAATGGACTATTTTGGTGCAGAGTTCCAAGAAAGGCACTTCCCGTGCCCTTGCCCTGCCCCCAACCCCATTCTTTCTTCCTGTCACCCTGTAGCTGAGTCTGGGATCCCACCCCCCAACCTCCTCTGACCATCAGCCCGGCTGGGGAAACAGGGAGTTCTGGGGATGGCAGGAGCAGAGGGCTCGATCTCAGCAGGAAAACATCCCTGGCTCTGGGACAGCCCGTGCATTCTCACTGTCTGGCAGAGGCCTTGCCTGGCAGGGCCATGCAGGTCTGTAACCCTGTCGGGCCCCAAATGACCAAGCTAGGCAGACATAGCCCCTGGGGGCCTCTGGAGTCCACTTGTCAGCTGCTTTCCCGAGGGTCTGAGTGGCCAAGATGAACCACAAAGTCACCCCCCTCCCACCCCGCCAAGGCCCTTGGCCTAACCCCTCTAAAGACACCCAGCTGCTGGGTGGGGTGGGGCAGGCCAGCAGGGTGGATTGTCTCATCTCGTGCTCAGCTCTGGGGCCTAAGCTGCTCCCCAGAGCCACACCCAGTAGGCACCCCTTCAGGCTGGGCTACCTCCTCAGGAAGCCCCTGGCCCTGGTTCCATCTTGCTCAGAACCCAGGACCCCTGGACCAAAGCCTACCCAGGTCTCCTGAGGCCCAACTCTCTGAGCCAGTGCGCCCTCTCAGACCCTCCCCAGCTCTCTCTGTGAATCACACAGGCTGGAATCTGATGAGCTCAGGCTTCCCCGCCCAGGGCTGCCGGCCTCTGCCTCCGGCCTGGCCAGTAGAGGCACGAGGCTCCTCACTCACAGGGTCTTCCCAGCAGCTCACAGCCCCCAGGGGCTGGGTGTGGAAGTGAGGCAGGGTAGACCGGGGCTGGCAGGGAGATAGTTAAAAGGGGGACTTGGGACTTCTATGCATGCCCAAAAGTATCAAAAACACATCTGTCTGTGTGGGTGGGGCCTTCCAGGGCTGGGGCAGAGTGGGAGCAGGAACAAGAGTTATATTTCAAGTGTGTATGTTACTATATCTGAGTGGGGCTGTGAGCGTCAGTGACTGTTATTCGTGGGTAGGTCTAAGTGTGTCAAGAAGTCTGTGTGTAGCTGACCAGTCAACTTACCTCTCACGTGTTGTACTGTTGTCATGCTATGCCTGTTAACCTTGGGGGTGACTGGACTACTACATCTGCTGTGGGAGAGCGAGTGTCACACTGTGTTGGAATGTAGGTCATGGGGATACTATGTGTTAAATTGTGGGTGTGAGCATGGGTCACAAGGCTATGGCAGGATGTTAAATATACTGAGGGTGGACCAGGATGAGTCTCAACACCTGCTACCACCCACCCTCTCAGGCAATCCCATAGCTCCTGCTCCTGGGCCTGCCTGGCTGCAGAGCCTGGGATGAGAGACTCCTTCACCATCTCAATTCCATTTGCAGAAACTCTGCTTATTTCTTAGCACCAAGTTGGCCTCTGGGTTGGCCTCATGGACGGCACCTGGCATGGGGGCTGGTGTGCGGTGTGCATGCTTCTTGGCAGCAGTGATGGAGAATAGGCCACCCCAAGACATATGGTGAAGCAGTTGTGGCAGAGTCTTCCCAACTGTATAAATATGCATTATTCCCCATATACTTACTAAGTGCCAATTCTTGACCATGCATTGTTCTACACTCCTGAGATTTAGCCAGGAATGCGGCTTACTTGGCTTTGGCATGGTAGTAGGGGAGACAGATAATAAACAGGAACCAAGAGAGTGACTTTGGAAGTGCTAAGTACATTTCCAAGCAAGGAAATGACTCGGTTGCTCTCAAGAAATCCAAACATTAGGTCAGAGGCCTGATCCTGCTCTGCAGCGGTGGATACTGAGCAAGGCATGTCACCTCTCAAAGCTGTGACATCTTCTACGCTAAGGACCAAACATGGCAGCAGGAGTGATGCAAAAACCCTGGATCACAGCAAGGTTTCAGCTACCACCTTAATCACAGTGTGAGGGTGGGGAGATCCAGCCTGCTTCCTTGAGGCTGCAGCTATGGGCGACTGGTCCATGGCAAGCACTAGACGGTATCTGCTTGTTTTGAGACAGGATCTCACCTTGTAGTCCTGGCTGGTTCTGAGCTCACTATGCATCCCACGCTGGGCTCATACTCACAGAAACCCTCCTGCCACAGCCTGTTGAGTGGTAGGATTACAGGTGTGTACCACCACGCCCAATTTATGTATGTTTGCTGAGTGGACAAATGAGTCTGTTTTGGGGATTGCCAATTCTTGGTGTTTTAAGTGTTTTGCCTTGTAACAAGCCACATTCTTTGAGCAAGCCTCAGTTTTCTCATCTGCGAAATCAAGATGACACCAGTCAATGACTGGCCTGTGCTGTTCAATCCCTTGCCTCTGAATCATGACTCTGGGTCACACAGCTTTGTATGAGAACCCTGAGCAACCCCATGTACCAAAAGTCCCAGTGGCATGCTGGGCCTGGAAGTATCTCATGAGTCACTGCTGAGGACACACGGAACTTCAGGACTCAAAACCTGGGACTGAGAGAAGGGAAGGGTTTGCAGAGGTCCCACATGCAGAGGCCCAGAAGCCTTACTCACTTCTGTGAGTCCAGCTCCACATATGGCCCATGGGGTTCCCTGAGCACCCTCTGCACACATTCCAGGTCCTTCCTCTGGCACTGAGCTTGACACATCCTGTGTCATATTTCCAGACTAAGCACTCTCTTTTCCTCCCTAGGGTCCCTCACTCCTAGTTATCACACTCCAATCAGTGGACGATTTTTATTGAGCACCTATAGGGTGTGCTCACACTGTACAAGGTGCTGGGAGGACACATGACAGAATAAAAGGGATGCTTCCCACCAGTGAGGTGCTGTGGAGGGCACAGAGGTGCAGGGCAGGGGAAAGGGCTTCAGTGGCCTGGAGACGCATCTGGGGACTCTGTATCTGGGTGGCCTGAGAGCCAGTATCTACAGTTTCTACCTCTGGGTTGTCATGTCTGACATGTACGTTGATGTCCCTTTGTGCTCAGCACACTGGCTGGGGTCCTCCTCCATCTGGAGATAACTCTTTCCTGAGGAACGGTCCCTGAGAGGCTGGCCTCACTCAGGCCCCTGTTGCCAAGGGAGCTGGGAGCCAGTAGTCTTGGCCCTACACTGTCCTCAGGTTGTCCCAGGACCACAGGAGTGCAAGGCCACTGACCACCTATGCTATGTGCCCTTGAGTTCTCAACTTCGGTGGTCATCCTCTTGGCAGCTTGCTGGACTGCCTGCGCCCCCTCGTGGCCAGTGGTTGCCATTTTTTCTTTTGTCAGGTTTCCAGTCAGTCACCTCTGGGATTCCCTTTGGGACTGCCCTGGCGTGAGGGTTGATTTGCCCATGTGATGTCTGGGATTCACCTTCTTGCACTTTACTGGGGACAACAAGCCATAACGTTCCTTCCTCAAAAGCTTTTGTGAGGACCAAAAGTGTCGTGCAGAGAAAATGGTTTCAGAGCTCGCTTCTTCACTGGAAGCTTATCTCCCCCGATGGTCACGAACTACTCCCGTCCAACTCCCCTGGGATGCTGCCGGGCCTGTGGGGACTTTCAATCTTGAGAAAAGACTGGAGCATGAATGCTTTCTTCCCCAGGAACGACCTTCCTGGGACAGAGAAGCCACATCTGAGAGTCCTGCATGGCAGGGTGCAGGTTCCAGGGAGACAGCAGGAGGGGCAGCCAATGCCTAGCTTCTTCCCTCCCTTTTCCCTGCTCTGCTTTGCAAACCTAGCCTCTGAAACACTTCCACAATACAGGCAGAACAGTCATACTGTTCCTGGTTTGCAGACAGGGACACTGAGGCTGGCAGAAGCTGATCCTCCGGAGGGACCTGAGCTATCACTCTGCTGCCTCCTGAGTCCTCCTGACACTAGGAGTGCCTGGAACCTTTCAAGGCCTTGTAGCCCCCATGATGGCAGATATAAAGTAGCCTGGATCCCCACCATGGACCAACAGGTTGGGTATCAGCTAGATTTGTTCCCTGTTGGATACCCCTGAAGGCTGGGCACAAAGAGGCAAACAACCTTGGATATAGACTCTGAGGGTCTCCCAAGCCCCCTCTACTTTACCCCAGCCCCTTACATGTGTCCCCAGCAGGTGGGCTAAGGGAGATAAGTACTAGTTAGAGGTGATGGCAGACACAGGAGAGGGTGTGGTAAGGATGGCCAAAGAGGCTGTGGTGTTGGTGAGCAGGGCTCCCCTGCAGGCTCTGAGGCTCCTACCTCAGACAACTCTCTTGCCCCTTCTAGCTACTCCTCTGGAGCCTGGTTTTCCTCAGCTGCTGGCTCTGCTGGCTGCACATGACCTATCCCAGCCTGGCCCTCCCCCCTCCACAGCCATATGCTCTCCTCTACTAGGGCTGTCTTTGACCCTCACATTTCCATTTCCCTGGCCTCCTTTCTCCTCCTCCCAGCTCCCTGCCCTAGTGCCTTCCTCCTCCTCTCTCACAGCCCCCTGGGTCTCAGGCTGCTCTGCCCTGCAGTAGACAAGGTAGCCAGCTGTGGGAAGCCTGTGGGCTAGTACTCCAGGAGGCAGGCGGTGGTAACCCTGATCCTTGTATAAGAAGAGGCTGAAGGCATCAGGCTGCTGTACTCGGAACTTGGTGGCACAAAGCTGGTTCAGCGTGACGACTGAGGCCCCTGGGGGCACAGCCAGGGTCTTGGAGGTACAACCGCTGCTGGGGTCCTGGTAGGCTACTCTGAGGAGATGCTGTTCAGGAGAAGAAGCAAAAACAAGTGCTCAGGCCTGTACCTGGGGCGTATCTAAGCTGTCTGAAAGCCTGGGCTGTATGTGGGTTGTCTGGCATGCATCTGGCTCCAGTGAGACTAGCAAAGGCTGTGCTGGGATGGGAAGAGCTGGTATGTATCCAGTGGGGGAACCAACTGGCAGGAAGTTCGTGAGCTCTCAGGAGGGCTTGGGGTGGTATTTGTGGTTGGGACAGTGGGCCATGGCTGCAGGTAGAAGGCCAGCCTTGCAAAGAACCTTAAATAGAAGCTCACATACAACTTACTCTGTGCCCTAAGCACTTATCCACACTAATAAATTTAATCTTCATGACAGCCCCAGCACCCATTTTACCGATGAGAAGATTAAGGCACAAGGAAACACTTGCCCCAGCTCCCACACTGAAGAAGAGGTACAACCAGGACTAACCTAGGACCTGGTTGCAAAGTTGGGCTGTAAGCATGACCTGCTTGCTGTAAGCAAGGCTGGGAGGAGTGAAGAGCAGGGGTGGTGGCTGGCTCTCAGGAGACAAGGGCCAGTGGCCAGATGGGGGCACGGATTTAAAGCCAGAGAATGGGAGAGACCAGAGCCCTGGCAGGGGTGGGGAGCGGGAACCGGGGCCTGAGTCTGCCACCTACTTCCCTTTCCCTGTCCTTGTCAGTTTCTGAGTCCTCATCTGTAAAACAGGGGTAATAATGGTTCCACTTCAGTTTCTGGGGAGATTCAGGGAGGCTAACCTGAAGAAGTCAGCCCAATGTGAGGTGCCCGGAACACACTCCCTCTCAAAAGAATGCGGCTTCTACTGTAGGGTGACATGGGATTGGCAGGGACTGTGACAGTGAATGGTAGAGCTTCCTGAATGGCTTGGGTGAACTGGGTGAGGGGCCCTGTTACCTGGAAGCTGTGGGTGGCAGGCAGGCGCCGCTGCTCCCAGAGTCTGAGGGAACACTGCAGCTCCTGTGCGGGGCTCAGGGGAAGGGCATGGGCCTGGCCAAGGCTACTGAGCAGGGACAGGCTAGCTGACAGACTGGTCAGGTAGTAGCCTCCTGGGTCATAAGGAGAGAGAATGCAGCTGAGGCAAAGCTGGGGTAACCTGCTCCCCATCCTGGCTTATGCCCCAGATCTACCCAGACAGTAAGTGGCATCCCTTACCTTCTCCAGTGAGCAGTGCAGGCTCCAAAAGCTCTGACATGTACTCAGCTTCCAGCAGGAGGTCAGGAAAGTCACACTGGGCCAAGACAAGGCTCAGCAGCGGCAAGAACTCGTCGGCACCTGCACCCTCCCCTTACGACCGTGGAATGAGAAAGCTTCAGTCTCCTCTGGGGTCACAGTCTGATCCTTGACTTAATGATCCCTCCCCTCTGCTCAACAGTCCCTAAGCAATGGGATCACTACGGCAACCACAGGAATGGCTACACAGAGGCTCCTCTACTCTCTAGGCCTTAGTTTTATCATCTGAAGTAGGAGGATTGGATCATTTGCTGGAGTTTGTCCTCCCAGGGTAGTGGAGAGGGGGGTGGGGCATACCTGCCTGAGTCTGCAGCATTGTATAGAGCAACTTGCAGGCCTGCAGGAGCCGCTTGACCTGGGCGCTGGGTGAGTAGTTGCGGGAAAGCTGCAGTAGCTTCTGGCGCACCTGCTCTGTCTCCACTAGGGAGGGCAGGCTCAAATGGGACCCTAAGGCTTCAGGACCCTGGGCTCGGGCCAGGCGGAGGCCCTCAGCCAGGTGACCAAGGGAGCCATCAGAGGAAAGTCGGTGCCGCAGGCGGGCTATTAGAATGGGCCGGAGAGGCTTGAGCACTGAGCGATGAAGCGACTTCTCCAGGACATGTTCTGCCAGAGGAAAGGCAGAAGGGTCAGGGGAGGGTTACTTCAGGCAGAGGCATGCAAAGCAGGAGGCACTGAGTGAGGGAAGCAAGTGGGGGAGGCAGAAGAGAGGGTGGTGGTATTCAGTTGAAGAACTATCAGACAAGAAGGGTTCACAAAGTGGCATAAGAGGGTGGCCTTACAGGGAGATGGAGAGAGAGGTGGATGGGGAGAGCTGGGATTAGGGACAGTTAGGAGCCAGGTCCCTGGAGGCATAGGCTGCAGCCTTACCCAGCCTTCCCTGTGACAGCAGCTTTTCAGGGCCCAGCTCTATGCTCAGCATGGCCCGGGCCTTGCTCAGTGCTTGGCGTACCGACTGCAGCTCCTGGGGCTCAGAGCCAGCCCGCACCTGGGTCAGGAGGTCCTGTACCAGCTGGCCCACGTCTGTCTGTCTGTCTTGCACCAGCGCTGCAGCTGCCAGACCCACCTGCCGCTCGGGGGCAAGCAGGGAGCAGAAGGCAGCACTCATGGACCGAAGCAGAGGACGCGGTCGCCCTCTCCGCCGGCAGTCCAGAATGGGGGAGGTCTTGGGGCAGCCCTGGGACCCCTGTGGCCCCTCCTCCTCAGAGCTGCTGGGGGAGCCACAGTCCACCTCCTGGAGGGAGGGCAGAGGTGGGAGGCTATGACTAGCGCCTCCTGGCACATGGTACCCCACAGAGCTCTCCCTCTGCAGCACCTGATGAGGAGGTAGCCTCTCTGGGTGGCTAGGGGCTGCCCCTGGCAGCACGGGGACTGGGGGAGGTGGCATAGTAGGTGGAGACAGGGGGCCTGAGGTCTCCGTGGACACACGCACTTTGAAGCTCCTCTTGAATTTCTCGCGCTTGGTAGGACCCAGATCCCCTGGGAAGAGGGGGTTGAAGAAGCAGAGGGCAGCACCAGTGCCCTGGTCTAGCTCCTGAGGGGATCGGGCCTTCAGCTGTGGCAGTGACAGGCCTTCTAGTGGGCCCTGTTGAGACTTGATGTTGAGGGAGGAACTCCAGAACTCTAGATATTAGAAACAGATGGGGCCTCAGGGCAACCTCTGGAGAGCACCAGCCAGGAAAGACTCAGGCAGGCCATTAGCTCACCACATGCTCTTTCCCTTTTGGCCTCAACTTGTCTGTCTATGCAGCAGGTACTGGAGAGCACTTACCAATGCCCAAATGGGAGATGGCCTCCAGCTCCTTGTGGGTGGTTGCCCTGAAGATGGCTTTGGGGAGCCGGAGTGGGAGGAAAAGGATATCCCTGAGGCCAGAGAGGGGAGCAGTCAGGAGGGAGGGATGCTCCAGCGCAGGGGGCTGTGCTAGGGATCAGGGCTGAGGACAGCAGATGCCCCTCAGGCTGTCTCACCGGGTGTGGCAGTAGGCACAGATGAGCTGGACAAGGTCTGGGAATGTGAGCTGTGAGCCCTCCAAGGAGATGCCTGAGAGACACTGGAGAGTGAGTTGCTTCCTGGGTTCCTCCCACCCCCACCCCTATTAGCCTTTTCCTGCCAGGTCGGCCTCTCACCGCTGGGTCTCTCCTGGATGTAGTGGCTGGAGACGAAGGAGGGGCCGCTGGCTTCCGGCAGTCGTACACACAGGGCCTGGCACTGGCGCGTATTAGATTTCCGCACCAAAAATGTCTGCACGTGGCCAAGGTCAGGAGGCTTGGGACCTCAGTGTGTCAGCTCCTCTCCCTCCCACCCTCAGTTGGCCAGTCCCTAGGGTTATGGATAAGACTCACCCCTGGTGGCTCGGTCCTCAGCACATGCAGGGCAGCTGCTGCATTGGCCCGCAGCTGCAGCCACACGGGGCGTGTGAGCAGCAGGCGCTCTCGAAGGCTCACAGTGCGTGTAGGCAGCTGGGGCCCACCTGCTGCCCCACCGCTGACATCAGGTGTGTCGTACACTGGATCTTGGGCTGGCCTGGGGGTGGGCACCCAATCCTGAGCAGGGGCCACCGGTGGAGGACTCTCGCTCAACCCTTCCCAGCTCCTGGGCTTTCCGCTTCCACTGCCCTGAAAGAGATCTTCCCTTTGCCTCCCACCCCTCTCCACCTGCTGCCCTTTCAACTTCACTAACTTTTCTCTCTGCTGGTGCCCAGAACCAAAACTTGGGCTGGGGGCTCCAGGAGGGTGTGCTTCTGGCTTCCCAGGATCTTCCATGGCTAGGAGCACTTCAGCTTCTCCCAGGACTCAGGAAGAGAATCCAGCCCCCAAGGCGCAGGCAAGCACATTCCCGGCTGTGAGTAACACTTCCTGAGGGCGGGTCCACCCTGTCACACCCTGCCCGTTAACTCTTTTGTATCCACTCAGCCTGTCCAGAGTTGGCTTCTTCTCCTCTGGGTCCAGTCTGGAGGGACATGGATCAGTTCCATTCCAGTGCCACTCTTGGGTACCCCAGCTGCAGGGCACCACCTCCGCAGTGCTTTCTGCAGCCCTACCAGCCCATACACACAAGCAACTGGACGGGGGAGGGGCTGCACCGGCTCAGTCTCCAGGGCCCCAGGCCTTGCCCTTGGATTACCTTGTTTGTGGTCCGTGGCTAATTTTCTCCTGCCCTGGAGGTCAGCCTTGCAGGACAGCATCCCCTACTGGTCACAGATTACTCATGGCAAAACTGAACTTTTGGGATTTCAGGTTGCCATGGAGAAAGATGTTGTGTCTCCATGGAAACCAACTCCTTCGCTTAACTGAGGTTCTGGGGGTGGTTCTGACACAGCGCTAACCTGGGGGAGTGTGGCTGTGAGGCTGTCAGCACATGGAGCTGCCTCTGGCTGCCGCCTACACACAGGTCCTGCCAGCCTGCCTTACCAATCTGTCAAGCAACTGGGGCAGGTGCAGACTTGACTTGGTCTCCAAGCACATGCATGTGTCTGCCCCTTGCCCACCCCAGGCCATGTGATTCATGTGCATGCTTTGCCTGCACCAACGTGGCTTCCAACTCCAGGCCAGCCTCTGCTTCCCCAGCCTATACCCCAAGTCAGAGTATTCCCAAACTGCAGGGACTCCTGCTTCATGTGCTCCCAATGGAAGCCCCTAGTCCCCCTGCAGGGTAAATCACACAGTCATGCCAGAGTTCCAAGAAAGGTTTTAATTCCAGTCCTTGCAATATGGGAGGCAGACACCAAGAACGGCCCTGAGAAAAGCTAGGGGGCCTGGCTGTTACCTCTAGCCCAGGATGGGCAGACAGGTCCCCAGCACAGCATTTTCAGCTCAGAGTCCCCACACTGTACGGCCCAGCTTCCTGCCTCAGTGGCTGGGATGTCAGAGTCAAGGTAAGTAGGAGGAATGTTGCTTGGCTTAGGATGAGGTCTACCTCCTCTGTCACAGAGAAACACAGGAAGCTACACTTTGAAGGAATGGAGAGCTGGTAAGGGCTGAAGATGAGTCTTGGCTGGGCAGGTCAGTTCCAGGACCACAGCTGTAAAAGCCCTGAAAAGGGGTGCAGAACAGTGGCGGCTGGAGGGGGCCCAGCAGTAACAAGGCAGAGCCAGCTAGGAAGTCCTGGGGTGTGTCAGTCTTTCTGCAGGAAAATCTGGATTCTGGGTGTGGTGCCAGCTGCTCCAAAGGACCTCCTGGCTATGAAGAGCAAGGTCACAGTCCTGGGAGTATGCAGGAAGGGGAACGTTACCGAGAAGAAGCTAAATGAAGAGGGAGGCTGCCAGTTCCTGAGAAGACCAACAGGATCCTCACTCCAGCATCCCTCATCCCTGAGGCTTAGCGTTCCAGTCTGCCCTGGAGGCTCCATCATCCCAGGTCCCACTCCCCCAACTCCTATAAAACCCATTAGACCTAAGTTGGGCCACTGATTCTGCCATGGCCTCTCTCTCTGGGATCTTCTCCTGGAGACCAGCCTGGGAGACAACGATGGCAAGGGGAAAAGGAAGGTAAAGCAGGCCACCTGTTTCTTACCATCTGCTTTTCTCTTCTGAGGGGACACCGCTGCTCTGGCCTGTGAGGTGAGAAGCCCCCTATGAGAACCCGCCTCCAGCTTATGATACTAGCCTCTGGGGAGTGGGGACTACAGTCAGGGCTGTACAGAGCTGCATGACAGAGACCCTTTCTATCCAAAGATCTGAGGAGTTCTTGGTGGAGACTCAGCCACAGCTCTATCTTCCCTCCCTCTTTTCTCCATCAAGCCTGCCCTGGAACAAGAGGCCAATTTGACATATATCCCTTCCTCCAGGGCAGCTTCCAGTAGGAACAATGCCAGGCAAGTGTACCTGGGCTGAAGCAGAGAACCCCCAAGCCCTCAGAAAACAGAGCTGATGCCCAGCTAGGGGACAGGGACAACAGAGGACCCACCTTTTTGATAGCCGTCCAGTCCTCCAGGATGTCAATCTCCTGCAGCATGTACACAATGTAAGGGCCTGTGATAGGAGTCAAGGAAGCAGGACAGCTACTGGAGAGCAAGTGACAGGGGCTAGGACTCAAGAGGCAGGTGGTACTGCCACCCACCCAGCACCGAGAAAAAGTGGTAGAGCAGGGAGTGCTGAGAGCCTGGGTTCAAGCATGGAGTCCCCCTTTTACCCTGGGGCTTCCTGTCCTCAGGGGAGTTCATAGGTGCACAGGGCTGACTCAGTCTCACAGGCATAGGCACACTTACAGGGCACCAATTCCCTCCTCCCCCCCTTTTTTTTTTAGGTCATCCCACATTTAGGGTCCTGTCTTTCTCCCATTCTTTCTGGCCATTTATCACTAACTTGCCCCTTGTTGGGCCACTTCCTCCACCTAAAGGGAGATGCTGTTTTCTTCCACCCTGAAAACTACTTTCCTGAGGTCTAATTCCTGACTCTCCATGTACTGAGGTCTCCACGCCCTTAGCCTCATCGCTCTGAGGAAGTCATGCCTCCCAGGTTCTTCCCTCCTGGCTTCTGTCACCAGGAGGCCATGAGGCTAAGACTCTGGCTGCCAGGAGGAAGAATTCAGCTCACGTCTGTGCTGTGCTTGGAGGAGGGCTAAAAGTGTAGTGGTCTGAGGGGCTCCGCCCTAGGATGGGGCATGTCCTTTCTGGGCAACCTAGGGCAGAGCATGGGGTGCAGAGCAGTCACAGGCACAGAGGAGACCAGGACAGGCTCCCCAGAGGGGACAGTCTTTGAGATGATACTAAGCAGACAAGGACCAGAGGGGTGTCAAAAGGAGGGAAAGCGACAGGGTGGGAAAGCCCAGGACTACCTGGCCCACGCAGTAAACGTGGAGGAAAAGCAAGAGGCCTCAAAGGTGGGGCTGCACTGAAGAAGTTATGGGGACTCATTACACTGCACTTTCTATTTTTCTAAGGTCTATATATCCAGGAGGGCCCAGAAGCCTACAATAAGTCCTAGACAGCTAGACTGGCCTGGACTTGGTGCGACATTAAACAATCATGGATGTGTCTGATCTTATCTGACTCTGTCCTCCATGTCCCCTGTGTCCCTCCCAAGTCTTGAGTCTTGAGCTCTAATACCCTGCCCACTTTCGGGCCACTCAGAGTGGAAGGATACCAGAAACGAGGGGTGCCTTCTTCCTCTTGCTGGGTGGCAGTGAGTCCCAGGTCCTGGAACTGCCTCTGGCATGCAGCTTGTCATCCCACCACTCTGTGCCCCACGACCCAGAGTCAGAATCAGACTGCTGGCATGGCGGCTGCTCCCACCTGTGCAGCCTCTGTCCCTCCCATATGCCAGCTAGGTCTCCCATCCTGCCCTCCACCACCAGGTCAGTGGGCTCAACCCTGAGCTAGATACCCTGTAAGCCAGCCCAGACCCTGGCTGAACAGGAATCTCAGTCCAGGGAAGCTGCTACTGCTCTCCCGTAAGTCCCGGTTTCTCTACTTGTTTAGAAGATAATTGAATGAAGACAATTACTGCTTCCCCAGGATCCCGTATGAATGCAGGTGCTGTGGGCATAAAGGGAACTGTGGCTATTATATGTGTGTGGGTGTACAGAATGACACACTCTATTCTGGAAAGGGGGCTCACTGCATGCTAGGCACCGGGCCAAGTTCTTTCAGGCCTCACTCGGCTCTCACAGGGACAAGAAGTGGGCTGTGGGACTACCCCCTGCAACTCCATGCAGCAGGCAAGTGAAGTCCAGGGAGTGGTGGGGCTGGCCAGCCTGGGCCCTTGCCTCACCAGAGCTGATGTCCAGACTCTGGCGGTCCTCCTCCAGCCTCTGGATCCGTTCCTGCAGCTCCCCCTGAAGTGTGTCATAGAGCAGCAGCTTCTCGCTCTAAAAGAAGTGCATTTGCTTAGCCAGGCACTCAGCTGGGCCTTGGCCTTGCCCACCTTCCACAAGTGGTCAGCTCACCTCCAGGTGCTGCTTGGCTCCCTGGAGCTCACATTCGTACTTGTTCCTGATCACATCCAGACAGAACCCCTTGTAGATCCCTGCAGAGGTTGGGAGGCCTGGTGCTAAGAGTATGGGTAAGGCACCCATAAGAATAGCACGAAACAGGGCTAGGGTGACAGTGAAAGGGAACAGGAGCTGTGGGTATAGTACAGCCACAGACCTGCCACCTGAATGCGAATCTTGAGGCTCCGCTGTAGCCCCCCAAGAGGTTCTGTGTATTCAGGGGCTCTCTCAGCACCTACTTCCTCCAGCCGTAAGTGCAGCTGACTCAGTCGTTCCCTGAACAACCTGGGAGGTGAAAGGCAGACAGACATCCCTGGTTCCCATCACTCTTTGGCAAACACGTGCTGCGAATGGCCCAAGCTCAGCACCCATCAACTTAGGCATCAATACCAGGCCTGCTAACTTCTCATCCCAGTGCCCAAAGGCCCAGCCTTAAGTGTCCCTAGACTCACTTCTCCTTCAGCTCTGAGAATTGCTTCTCTAGGTCCAGCATCTCACTGACACACTCGCTGCGGCGCCGCTCATAGTCCTCATCATCCATCTCTGGAACAAAAGGCCAGTCAGGGCTGACTCTGGAGGGATGTAGGGCCAGTCACACAGCGTGTGTGCAGGTGCTCACCTGAGCTCTCCTCCTCTGACTCAGTCTGGCTGCCGCTCCTTTCCTCCTCACTCTCTTCCTCCTCTCCATTCATCTCTGCAGCTGAGTCACCCTCTGCTTCCATCTCTTCTGTGTCTTTGCTTGGAGGCTGGATGGGCATCTGAGCTCTGGTGGAAGGAATGCAACTCTCACTCACCTCTGGCCAGAAAAGCAGCCAGGCAGGGCGTCAAACCCAACCTGATAGTCAGTGGAGACAGATGTGGGAGGCTGACTGGCCCTACCACACCTAGAAATATCTGCATTTATCACTGAAGCCTGGGAGAAGGGAAAACCCTCAGAGCCTTGAATACTGGCCGAATACTGGCCAAGGTATGATTCAGTGATGGGAAAGGCCAAAAGTGGGCTCCTCACTGGCAATGGAATCGGAACCAAACTTCCAACTGGGGCTTTGAAGGCCTCGGACAGATTTGGTCTGAATTACTGGCCAGCTCCTTCACCCAGCTAATGGCCAGTTTTCGTACTTTCACTGCCTTCTATCTGTCCATATCTTTGATCTACAATGAATGCCCTCTGCTTCTCCTCCACAATCCTCTTGCCTTTTGCTGGGCTCTGGGTCAAACCCCATCTCCTCCTGCTTCCTCTTGAGACTTCAGAGCCTCTGTGCTTTGCTCTGTCTTCACAGTCTCCTTGGAAGGTACTATGGTTGGAGTGTGAATCTCAAAGTTCAGTTGGAAACTTACTCCCCAACACAAAAGTGTTTGAGATGTGGCCTTTGAAAGTTCAATGTGCCTTCTGACGAATTAATACCTCTTATGACTCTGAGTTACTTATCAAGGTAGTGGGCTCCTGATAAAAGATGAGTACCATCCCTTCTCTCTTACCCTGCCATATTCTGCCATGAGATAATGCAGCAAGAAGATCCTTAAGGGATGCATACCTCTCAACCTTGAACTTCCAGCCTCCAGAATTCTAAGAAAGAAATTTCTGTTCTTTATATCTGATCTATTTGTTTTTTTTTTTCTTTTTTGTGGTGCTTTTGATGGGAATTGAACCCAGGACATCATGTATGTTAAGCCAGAGTTGTACCACTGAGATACATCCTTAGTCTCAGGTAATAATGTAACACAAAATGGACTAAGATAGCAGGCTCCTTCCCAGATAACTTGAGATGTGCACAGGTATGGTCTACTATTAAGAAAGAGCACAGGGGATGTGGGAGTAGCTCAGTTGAGTGTCATATGCATAGGGCCCTGAGTTTGATTTCTAACATTGAAAAAAAGAAAAGCAGAAACACTAAACTTCACCCACTCCATTTAACCACTATTTTCCATCCCACAATTAGACTTTTTCACACCCTGTGGGTACTTCCTGCTCCTTCAATATTTTCCAGTGCTTAACTTAGTAGTTGGCTTCTTGGTGACACTGGATACTAGCATCCCTCTTTATTTTTATTTTCTGAGATAAGGTCTTGCTCTGTAGTCCAGGCTGGCCTTAAACTCACAACAATCCTCCTGCCTCAGTTTCCTGAGGGCTGGGATTATAGGCATGTATCACTATGCCTGGCTAACTTTTTATGTGGTGCTGGGGAAATCAAACCAAGGGCCTTCTGCATGTTAGGCAAGTACTGTAACCACTGGGCTATACCCCTAGCCCATCATCCTTTCTTTATTCCCTCATCCAACATTAATTGAGCACCACATATACGCTAGGTAACATTACCTACTGTGATACAACTGTGTTTGACTTCAAGGAGTTTACATGTATCTGGGAAAGGAGGCAAAGGAGCAGTTTATTACACTGTGAAGAGAATTATATATGCTATATGAAAGGGGCTTCTAATCAGGACCTGGAGCTCAGGTGCAGCAGAAACAGACAGATTGGGTGGGCACTACAATCACTGAGGAAGGCAATGTGCAGTGTGACCAGCAAGCGCAAAGCCCTACAAATAAGACAAAGGGAGGGATCAGAGGGACAAGGATCTGAGCTTTAAGGAGACCTAGACTACAGAGATAGTTAAGAGCAGAGAAAATTCTCAAGGCCACAAAGAATGTAGCCAGCAAGAAAGAACACGGACAGTGAGATGGAATCGATTATAAAACTCATAAGGTCAGCAAAGAGCAGATGAGAAGACCTCTGCAAAAGGAAAAAGAAAAAAAAAGAAAAAAAGAAAACCCACAGTCACAGAGGAAAAGAAAGTTCAGTAGATGCAGTGACCCTGCCAAAATGCTGCCAAGATATTCCCTGAGAAGATGACTACATGATTCTCTCTGCAGATCTTTTTCTGCTGAGGACTTTTTTTTTTTCTTTTCTTTTTGGAGGTCCAGTCTCATTCTGCAGTCCAGGCTAGTCTTGAACACATGGCAACCCTCCCACCTCAGCTTCCTGAGTGCTGGAATTACAGGTGTATGCCACCATGCCCAGCTTATGTGATGCCAGGGAATCAAAGCCAGGACCTTGAGCTTGCCAGACAAGTGTTTTAACCACTGAGCTATTCCTTCAGCCCCAAGGAGTTCTATATCACTGACGTTCCTCCAACTTGGCCACTGCTTTGTAAGCTGACAGAATGTTGTAAACACTAGGCTCTCCAAGAAGTCTTCATTTTTTGGATACAGGATCTCACTCTATAATACAGGCTTGTCCTAAACTATCTCACTATATAGCCCAGACTGGCCTCAAACAATTGGCAATCTTCTTGCCTCAGCTTCCCGAGTGCTGGTATTACAGGCATATGCCACCACATTTGGCTTATGTATTGCTGGGGAATCAAACCCAGGTCTCTGTGCTTGTTAGGCAAGTACTCTGAAGCTGAGCTATGCACTCAACCCAAGGAAGCCTTTGTTTATATATATTTGCCCATTCTCATGTCTGTCCCTCCAGTGGGAGTGGCAGCCGCACTAGGGTAGGCACTGTACATAACACCTTACTCAACAACCACAGTACTGGCTCACTTGATGACTCAGTGGATATGCAAATACAAATTAACAAACTTGCACAGCAGAAATTAGCTTTTACTTCTTGGCAGGTCCAGGCGCCTGTAATGGAAGTCAAGTGTCCCTCGACACCATTCCCGCAGTGTCTAGTGCCTGGCCTATGGAGTGTTAGTCACGTTCCTCAAAGATTTCGCTAGCGACTTGAACTTGAGTTCACTACTGGTCGAAACTTGACCTCGATTATCCAAACCAGCCTCATCTTTCCCATTCTCAAGTCCCAGTTCCCAGCACCGGCAATTCTTTCTCACTGTTAAATGTTTGTACCTGGTAAAATAAAGTTTAAGTCCTAGCTCTTCCAGAATGGACCTCTCTACTGCAGCTGATTCTGACTCAACGAAATCACTATCCCCACCCACCTTCACCCAGGTGCAAAAAAGGGAACAGACTGCAAGACGCAGGGATGGAAAATTACACTGTCCGGAGCTGTGTAGATACTGTATCTTTGCGAACCATAAGCTCTTCAATAGCAGGCCTCGACGGAAGGCAGATCCTCCCCAAAATCACAGAGGCCAACGCATTCTGTGCACCGCTCCAGGGCCCTCCCGCCCTGCTCTACCCTCGGATGCGCTAGCGCGGCCAGGAAAATACCAGGCTCTTCCGCAGTTGGCCCCGATACTGCGGCCCCGCCCAAGTCAGGCTGGTAAAGTCTCCGCTACGGTTCGGTGAGAGGAAAAGACTGTGCTGGCTCAGGCTAGCTGACCGAGAGGCCAAATGAAGTGCCAGGGGTGGCGATACGCACCGCGGGATCTGTGCACTCCGGCCTCACGTTCGACTCCCTGAGAAGTTTCAAAGTCTGTCAGTAGTACTGGCCGCCGCAGTAGCGCGACTTCCGGAAATACTGCGCAGGTTTCTCCGGGAGGCGGGGCCAGCCGGTGCCTTTTTTGTGTGCGTCATCATGAGGCGCCGGGTGGAGAGCTCGCAATTGGATATTTGGGGCCGAGGCATCTTGGGATACTGCGAGAAGGTTTCCATAGTAACCGGCCGACTTTCACGCCGGCTTTTTGTACGCTGGGAAGACACTCGTTGCTACCTTGCTTTGCGGGAGGTGCCCGTCTGTCCGTGGCTACTTCCCCCCAGAGTACAAGAGGAAAGTGGGACCCCCCAGCTCAGGAGAGTAATGGAGCCAGCTGTGGGTGTGAATACTCGTTTATTTACACATTGTCCCCTGAAGGCAAATTCCCAACCCAGTCTATTGGAGGGTACAGACGTCAGACAGTTCCCATAGAGCCCACAGAACCTCCCCTACTCCAGAGCGCCCAAGGGTGCAGGCATGGGAGAACCCGGATATTTTGGCTTATGTCCAAGAACTAAGAAATTCTACGATTTCCTCTGATTTCTTCACAAAAGGTCCATTTCATTATGTACTCCGATTTCTCAGTTCTGTTCCATTCATACTTTTTGCTCTCCTACGACCATCCACTCAACACTGTTAATAGTGATAACAACAACAATAATAATACTGAAATAATATTAATAATACTTCACATTTGTACGAAGCTTACAGAATGTTTTCACATACAGCATGTCATCTAAGCCTCCCAACAGTTCTGTGAGGTAGGTATTTTCACCTCCCTTTTGACAGACAAGGTAACCGAGGCTCAGACAGGTAACAGGATTTGTTCAAGGCCACACAGCTAGTTAGTGGTAAAGCTAGGACTCAATCCAAGCATCCCATATTCAAGTCCAGTGTTTCAACACCACAGCTACCTCTGTAAAGTAGAGTGATATTTCTTACCCCAGTCAGGTCTGAGGGGTGACCTGAAGAGCCAGAGGCTGACTTCTCAGACTAGGGAAGGGAAGGACTCAGCAGCGTCGGGGAGAGTTGGGGTACTTGGCCTTCAACTCCTGCTTGAACTGGCGGTAAAGGATCTTATTGTGCTGATTTTCAGCCTCCTTTTGGGGATGGAACTTCAAGGCTTCTTTGAAGCCCTTATGAACCAGGAAACCTTCATTCAGCACCTCAAAATCGAACCCTGCCACATGCAGCTCACATGCCTGTAGAGGGAGAGACAGGGTCAGCAAAGTTTGATAACATTCCCAGGCCCAGACGAACATCTCTAAAGCCACACTCCAGATTCCTCACCTATCCGGAGGCATTATGGAATTTCTCTGTCCAGCGACCTCCCACATTAGGAACTGTCCTGCTTCATTGCTTCCTTTCCACTCAGACCCACCACGTCTCTGACCTGCCTCCCCTCCTTCCCATTCCCCCTGCCTTCTCCCTTTTAGGTACCTGGCTGATGCGATTGAAGCCATACTGCCGAAAGCGCTCATCAAAGGTGGGCACCTTGCCTCCAGCCACGTAGAAAGGCTCCCAGGGATCCTGCCAAGGCACGACATAGGCAGGCCTCAGCAAGCTTTCTTCTGGCAGATTCACCCAGCGGGAGTAGTTGGTGGGTGCCTGGCAGGGGGTGCACAGCCCATAATAGAAGGGCCGCACCTCACCCACTTGGTAGAGCTGCAGCAGCTCTGTCTTGCTTACTGGCATGCGGCGAGCCCGTCGGATCTCGAAAGCGGGCACCACCAGAGCCGTAGCTCCCCACTGGTTGCTCTGATCTAACATTTCCCTAAGGCCTCTCCACAGACCTTCGCTGGGCACCATGTCCACGTCGATCACGAGGGCATAGTTGGCTCCCTCACGAGCCAAATTCCTAAGCAGGTTATTAGGGTAGGAGACGTTGGTGCCCAGAGCATAATTGATGCCTGGCTGGGCCACTCTGCTTAGCTTGTCAAAGACCTCCTGGCAGGAGCGCAGCAGGGCAAACTCTCCCGGCTCCCGGGGATCAGGCACTGCGGCCTCATAACGAGAGGGACACACAAGGTGCATGGCGACCCTCGCGCGCATGTCGGGGCAGTGGCTGCTCAGCGCGTAGGCCAGCACCGTGGCCAGCTGCGCCTCCTCCTTGGTGGCTGCGAACACGGACACCGACATCGGGCCCTCCCACCGTTCCAGCAGACCCGACAGGTGCGGCAGGTTGTCCACACTGGCATGGGTGGCCAGGATCACATCGCTGGGGTCCATAGTGGTCTTCAGTAGGCCTCTGTAGACGCGGTAATCGCCACTGGAGTCCAGGACGCCACCGGAGGCCAGAGCGACGCGGAGCTGCGCCTTGACTTGGTCCACGGATCGCGGGGACGGCGGGAAGAACTCGAAATACTGTTCCTGCTCCTCCTGCCCGTGTAGTCCGGACAGAAGCGACAAGTAGAGCAGCTGCAGCATCGCCACAAGCATAAGCGCGGCCAGCAGCAGCTGGTAGAAGGCGCAGCGAATGGCGTAGGACATCTGCATGGTTCTTGGGCTTCTGGGCACGCAGGAGGCACCACCGGGCCGCGCAGCAGGGACCACCGGGCCGCAGCGACTACCCGCGGTCCCAAGCCCGGATTTACCGCAGCCTGCCGAGCGTGCCCGAGGCGAGCCGAGGCGAGCCGAGCTGGGCGCGCAGCCCCGCCCCCTGCCGCCCACGCCGGCCGGGAGCGCGCCGGCTCGCCCTCGCGAGAGCGCGCCGCCGCACCCTGCGCGCGCTCTGCGAGGTCCGGCTGCAGCCTGTGACCCGCGGCTCCCGCGGCGCGCCCATCCTGCTGCTTACGGAGCAGTCTCCAGACCGAGCGCGTTCTGGAACCCCTGCGCGCTCCCCCGGGCTCAGGGTGGGGAAATCGTGGCAGATTGGGGCTGCAGTTTGGTGAAGGACGGCACGGCTCCCAGCTGAAATGCGCCCAAATTGAAATTTGAAAACCTTTCTTTAGATCGTTTCTTCCTGCTCTGAGTCCTACCAGGCTGCCGGTGGCGGTGTGGGTGGGGAAGCGGTCGCCACGAGGTGCGCAGATGATAAGGGAATGTGGAGATGCCACCAGGTCGTGGGACGAGGTGGCCGAGTGGTTAAGGCGATGGACTGCTAATCCATTGTGCTTTGCACGCGTGGGTTCGAATCCCATCCTCGTCGGTTTCGTTTTATAGAGGCGCCTTAATTTTCCGCATCCCTCTTGTCCGGAACAGCGTCATCTGATGAAAACTGAATTGAGAAACCCGTTGGAATTTGGTCTAAGTAGTTGCCCCCTGCTCTGTCTGCCATTTGTCTCCTGAGTGCTTATTGTACAGCAGGTGTCAGATACCTTCAGGGCAGAGGACAGGGTTGTGTACTTCTTTTCTCCCTAGAAAGAGCTCAAGAGAGTGTAGCAGTAGTGACTGGCTCTGAGATGCGGGCTAGTGCCAAGCTGGGGCCCCTGCTGTAATCTGCAGGATTTAGAGAACCCTCCACTAGAGGCATCGCCCTGAGATAGCAGTGTCTGAGCAAGTCAATTGTTACTCTATTTAGCCAACTGATTTCCCCCTCTCTCCCAGCACCCTTTTTAGCACACATGCTCTCCCAAACACACACAGCAGAAGGCTTGGAAATTTCGCCATCAGCCGCCATAATGCAGAAGGCACTTAGTAAGTGCTGGTGGATTAACTGACCCATTGCAGGAGGGGCTGTGAGGAAGAGCAAACACCCCAATGCTTAATCAATTGTATGTAATAAATATGCTACCTTGTTAGCCAAATCAGGTGGCCCTATAGGGCAGAGGACTGTGTATGTTGGGAAGGGGCACTGAGATAAATTGGGGAGGGCTTCCTCAGGATAAGGTGTTTGCCTCTTCTGTAGGCAGTAGGGTGCCAAGGTTGATGAGCGGAATAGGTGCCAGGAGACGTATTTTTCAGCTCCTTGGAATAACACCCAAGAGCTACCTGCTCCCTGCCAGGAGCTGTGTTAGGCACTGTGACTTGAGACCCAAAAGACACAGCTATTGGACTTGAAGGTTTATGTTGTGAACAGGAGAAAAGAAGACTAAGTGCACATCTCTTCACAGGCCTTGTAAACTGGAGATTCAGAAGTCAGATTTGGTGTCACGTAGATTTTCTTCACCTTACTCAATATTTTGCTGGTGCTCACCTGCAATCCCAGCACTGTTGAGGCAGGAGAATCACAAGTTTAAGCGTAGCTTGGGCAATTTAGCAACTCAGCAAGAATTTTGTGGTTTTGGTCTGGAGTGTCCCCCAAAAGCCTCATGTACCTATGGGCACTGTTTACTGTTGGGAGGTGGGGCCTGGCTGCAAGGGACGGATGATTGGGGTTTGACCTGGAGGGGTGGGTGCTGGTTCTGTTATGCCCAGATTTCGGGGAGCCCCAGATAACCAGAGAACCAGCCATGCATGCAAGAACAAGGAGCTTTTATTTGAGCTTAAGCATGGGCTCTCAGACGTCAACAACGCTGTGGATCTGTCCGGAGAGCCCAGAACAAAGGCTGAGCAGGGTTTTAATGAGGTAGGGGAAGGGGTGGTCACAGGAGACATGACACAGGTATGATATCATTTACATAAAACCAATTGTAAGTACACAGTTTTTATGATGGCGATGCTGACCACTGAGATGAGGCAGAGTGGCCATAACTTTTGTCATGACCCAGTCATGCCTGCTGTGGTGGCTTCCTGGGCTATGGTGGCTTCCTGGGTGGTGGCTTCCTGGGCAGCGGTGATTTTTTTTTTTCTCTGCTTTCGATGATCCTTCGGAATTTCTGACCTCCCGCTGGCGGCCTTTCAGTTTTTGGGGTTGCGCTTCTCTTTCCTAGCTATACCAAACATGCTTTTTCTAACTAACTTCTTGATTTTTTAAGTGAGTCGATAAGAAGACATTGTGCAGCGCTGTTACTCAGCCGCCATCTTGACCGGAAGTCTTCACACATACGTGTCTTGTCAAGGTGACAAAGATTTTCCCACTCTCCTTCTGTCCCACCCACTACTCTACTCTCCCTCCCTCCCCTGCCCTACCCCCCTATTTCACTTTGTTTTTCGTTTTAAGTTCCATAAGAGTTGCGATCTGGGTCTCTTATATCAGAGAGACCATTCGATGTTTCATCTTCTGTGTCAAGACTTTTTGAAGGAGATTTATTTCCATGTTTCCTCATGGTTCTCCTGTCTCTGGCTGTCTTTGTTGCTCAGGAAAGAAGGGTTTGGTGAAGGCCCAGTCCTAGATGCCTCTGGAAGACTCTGGCCCAAGGGATGGATGGAGTGATGGAATTCCCAGTCCTGGTTGCCTCTGGAAGCCTCTGGCACTCAGGATTGGTGGGGTGATGGAATTCCCTGGAAGCCTCTGGATAACTTTTGGCATGCAGGACAGATGGGGCGATGGAATTCCTGATCCTAAATGCCTCTGGCATGTAGGGCAACGGCCATCTGGATCCCTCCAGCACGTGAGGGAGGGGCAGGGTGATGTTCCCCCTTTTGGGGTCCACTCATTTTTTTTAAATTAAGCAATCAACAGTTAATTGAGCAAAACAAAAGAGAAAAGAAAGGCTCTTGGCCAAGAAGCCAAACAGGCACCCACATGGGTCTTCGGGTGAGAAAGAAGAAAGGGGAAAAATGGAGATGTCAAGAGGGGAACCGAGCAGGTATCCCTGAAAGCATTTTGTAATTTTTTTTCTGAGGGTTTGGAGGAATGGTTCAGCAGTTAAAGTGCTACATCAAGTGCTAAGTACCCAGTTTCGATCCCCCAGCATCACATAAGCCGGGCCTGGTGGCACATGCCTGTAGCAGCAGGATTGCCATGAGTACAAAGCCAGGCAAGGCCAGCCTATGCTCCATAGTAAGTTCAGGACCAGCCTGGGATACAGGGTGAGACCCTGTCTCAAAAAAAATTTCCCTTTTGATTTCTTCTTTGACTCATTAATATTTTAAGAGTATATTGTTAATTTCCTCATATTTGTGAAATTTCCAGTTTTTCTTCAGCCATCGATTTTAGTTTCATTCCATTGCCATCACAAAAGACACTTGTATGCTTTCAACCTTCTCACATTTTTTTTTTTTCTTTTTAGACAATATCTCTCTCCGTAGCTGAGGCTGGTCCTGAACTCACTGTGTATTCCAGGCTGGCCTTCGACTCATGGCAATCCTCCTGCCTCAGCCTCCAGAGTGCTGGGATTACAGGCATGCACCACCATGCCTGGCTGTATGTGGTACCAGGGAATCGAACTCAGGAACTTGCACTTGGAAGGCAAGCACTTTAACCACTTTGATATTCCTCTAGCCCTACATTTGTTGAGACTGTGTTTCATGGAAGAAATTCTGTGGGCACTGAAGGATGTGTATTGCTGTTGTCAGCGGGTGAGCTCTGTATGTATCTGGTCTGGATGTTTCACATTGTGTTCAAACGTTTTTTGTCTATGGTGGATATTTATCCATTGTTGAAAATTGAAAATGAGATATCAAAGTCTGTCTGTCCCTTCATTTCAGACAGATCTTGCTTCATATATTTTAGGACTTTGTGGTTAGGTTTATATATGGTTTTCATTGTTCTTTTTCATATGTTGACCCTTTTATAAAATTCAAGTATCCTTACCTCTTACAATAATTTTTGACTTAAAGTCTATTTTGATATTACTGTATTTATGACAACCCTTTTTTGGTTGCTATTTGGATGGAATATCTTTTCCCATCCTTACATTCAAGCTACTCTCATTTCTTGGATCTAAAGTGAGTTTCTTATAGACATCAGCATATAACTGAATCATTTAAAAAAAAATCTGACAGTCTCATCTTTATTTATGTATTTTTGAGGTTGGTCCTGAACTCACTATGAAGCCCAGGCTGGCCTTGAACTCACGGCAATCCTCCTGTCTCAGCTTCCTGAGTACTGGGATTGACAGGCTTAAATGGTACTGAAGAATCAAACTCAGGGTCTTGTATTTGCTAGGCAAGCACTACCCCTGTGCTATTCTTCTAGCTCCAGCCTCACCTTTAAATTGGAGAGTTGAATCAATCACATTCAATTACTGATAAAGACTTAACTTTTGCCATTTGCTATTTGTATTCTATATATTTTATACAGTTGTTCCTAATTTCCTCTATTGTTATCTTTTAAATTTTTATTTATGGGGTTTAAGGTGGGTATGTTGGCACATGCCTGTAATCACATGCATTCTGGGAGAGAGAAGGATTATAAATGTGAGCCAAGCATGGGTAATATAAGAACTTAACAAGAACCTGTCTCAAAATAAACTTTTATTTTATCTTGCCAGGGATCCATCCAATTCTGTGCCTTTGCATTGAGCAAATTTTTAATATTTTAAATTTGAGAGAATCTTGCTAAATTGACCAAACTGGGCTCAAACTTACAACCCTCCTGCCTCAGCCTCCCACAGTGCTCAGATTACAGGCCTGTGCCACCAGATCCAACTAAAAAAATGATATTAAAAAATGGGTAGGCATGTAACTCAGTGCAAAGGCCCTTGGTTCATTTTCCAGTACTGAAAAAATAGTGGAGCTTTTTTGTTTGTTTTTCTTTTGTTTTTGTGGTATATGTTTGATTCCTTTCTCATTACCTTTTTTTGTGTAATTCCTTAGTGTTTCCTTTGGGATTACATTAGCGTCTTAATAACAATCTATTTTGAATTAATACTACTTTAATTTCACTAGTGTATGAAAACTATGCTGCTACACAGCTCTATTCCTTTCCCTTTATGTTGTCACAAATTTCATTTTTATCACTAGTGCTCCCATTAATGTATTTATAGTTGCTGTTTCATGCACTTGTTGTTTAAATCATGTAGGAAAGTTAAGTTACAGACCAAAATACAGTAAGTAATACTGGATTTGTATTTTCCATGTAATTACCCTTGGCAGTGTATTTCATTTTTGTTTGACTAAATCTCTGTATTTATTTATTCTTTTTTCGTAGGGCAGGTCTGTCTGCTGGTGACAGACACCCTCAGTTTTGCTGATCTGAGAATATGTTGAGGGATCATTTTGCTGGATATAGATTTCTTGGCTGCCCCTTTATTTGGCATCTTGCTATGCCAGCTGATCGCCACAGTCTTTGCTGAGAAGTCAGCTATTAAGTGGAATGATAAGAGTCTTGTACAGATGAGCTCCTTTTCTGTTTTGTTTTTTGTTTGGTTATCATGTGCTTCAGTATGGCTTTCTGTGTTTATTCTCCTCTGAGTTTGTTGGGTTTCTTGGATTTTATACTTTTGGGGCAGTTCTGGCCATAATTTTTCTGCTCCTTTCCTGGGACTCCCCATATGCACATGTCGGCACAACCGAGGGTGTCTCACAGGTACCTTAGGGTTTGTTCAATTTCTGTCACTTTCTTCTTGATTTCAGATTAGATAATTTTAGTGACATATATTCGAATTAACTGATTGTTTCTTCTCTTTGCTAAAATCTACTTCTCAGCTTCAGAATTTCCATTTGGTTTCTTTTTCTAAATCCGCTCTCTTGATTGATGGTCTCTATTTTTTATCCTTTTGGAGACAGGATCTTCTCATTCCCCAGGCTGGCCTCAAACTCTCAATTGACCTGTCTCAGCCTCCCAAGTAGCTGGAATTACAGGCACGTGCCACCACACCCAACTGTATATTTTCTGTTTTTTTGATTATGTCATTCTTCTGGCTTTCCTGGTCTTTGAGCATATTTAAGAAATTTGACTCAAAGTCATTGTATAGCAAATCCAGTGTTTCTGCTTCCTCAAACAGTTTCTGATATATATATATATATTTTAGGGATGGGCCATACTTTCCGGTTTCGATGAATGTGTTATATATTTTGTTGAAAACTGGACACTTTGAATATTAAAAATTGATAACTCTGGGAATTATTTTTATTTTTGAGACAGGATCTTGCTCTGTAGCCCCTGGCTTATCCTGAAACTCACTTCGTAGTCCGGGCTAGCCTCAGACTCAGGCAGGGTAATCCTCCTGCCTCAGCCTCCCAAGTGCTGGGATTACAGGCAAGCGCCACCATGCCCAGCTTTATGTGGTGGTGGGGAATTGAACTCAGGGCTTTGTGCTTACTCTACAAGCACTTTAACCTCTGTGCCATTCCTGCCTCAACTCTGGGACCTATTTTCTTCCTCCTCCTCTTCGGGGTTTTATTCTTGGTGTAAGCTATACATATTTATTCAGTGACTTTTACGAACTAGTTTTGTAGACTATATTCTTTTTATCATAGTGGTCACTGGAATCTCTGTTCCTTTAGATTATGGTCAGCTAGTATTTTGATGGAAACTTCCTTGAACATCTTTAACTTAAAAAGGAGAAGAAAAAAAGTAAAGAATGAAAAGAAAAACTCTCCCAGGCTTTGCAGCTTTCTTTGTGATGGAACTCTCCTTCAGCACTTGGCCAGGCTTTTTACAACTCTCCTGAATCTTAACTGCTCACTTGTATGATGCTGACGATCATCTGGCGCTGGAAGTTCTGGGCCTTCTCAGGTCTCCCTAGGGCATTTATCTTGCCCTGTATTCAAAAAAAATTTTTTTGAGACAGGTTCTCTCTCAGTAGCCCAGGCTGGTTCCTGCACTTGCTATGGAGCTCAGACTGGCCTTGGACTCATGGCAATCCTCCTGCCTCAGCCTCCGAGTGCTGGGATCACCATGTCCTATATCCCTGCATTCACTTGACTTGCTAAATTCCCTGGCATTTGAGGGAGGTTTTGAGTTTCCAAAATAAATGAATGAATGAATCAAAAAATCTTTACAAACTTTTCCTCCCAGATGTTCAGCTTGTTTGTCATTTGCTCCATCTTTGCTCTTGATAGCATAGTTGTTAGTTTGCCTTTTAATATTTTAGAGAACTGCCCTCTGAGTAGAGGCTTACTACCCCACGATTTTATTTTTTTTCTTTCTTTCTTTCTTTCTTTCTTTTTAATTTTGAGACAGGGTCTTTCTAAGTTGCCCAAACAGGCTCAAGATTTTGATCCTCCTGTCTCGGCCTCCTAAAGTGCCAGGATTACAGGCCTGCACCACGATGCCTGGCTCCATCCTGAGCTGTCTGAGTTAGGAAAATAAAGGCATGTGCCTGGCATCAGTCTTTCAGGTAGCCTCAGCTAAGACAAACAGGTAAGCACAATTCTCTTGCTGTTCTTAAACTCACAGCAGTCCTCCTGACTCAGCCTCCTGAGTGCTGGGATTACAGATATGTGCCACCATTCACTGTTGGCGTATGTGGTGCTGGGGAATCAAACCCAGGGCCTTGTACTTATAGGCAAGTGCTCTAACTGTCGGCGTCTCCGTCTCACAGGGACCCCCAGAACAGCTGAAGAAGGAGGGGTTGGACGACAGAGTACACACTCTGGGAACCCGTTGCAGAGAATGCCGTGTGTACAGGAGCTTAAATAGACTAGGATAATGTGGAAGTTACCGCGGGCCAATGATCAAGGTCGTAACTAGCAAGGAGGAGGGAGGGAGTAGAGGAAACCGATGGGGCTTGCCAGTCAGCAGTTTGTCACTGGAAAAGGTGGCGGGAGATGTGCCTCTCAAACGCCATCTAGCGTGAGCTAGCAGTGAAGTGTGCTTCTGGCGGGTTGTCCCAGATTAGTGCTAGATGGGTTTCAACCCAACCTGAATCCCCGACACTCTAACCACTGTGCTATTCCTCCAGCCTGTACATACAATTCTTTTATGATAAGGTCTGGTCTACTCCCTTTGGAACCAAGAATCAGGGTCCTCCACTGGGAGTATCATCTTCACAACCACTGCCAACCCCTGGAGGGGAATGGAACAAGGGCAAGTAAAATGCTGCAAAACTATCATGTTTAGTTGACACTTCTTTTTCTTTGAGACAGGGCCTAGCTCTGTACTTCAGGCTGATCCTGAACTCCTATGGAGCTCAGGCTGGCCTCGAGCACATGGCAATCCTCCTGCCTCGGTGTCCTGTGTACTGAGATTACAGGTGTGTGCCACCACGCCTAACTTAGGTGATGCTGAGGACTTGACCTCAGGGATTAAGGCTTCCTAGGCAAGCACCTTAACTGCTATTTATTTCTCCAGCCTCTTGCTTTCTTGATTTCGTATTCACTTGCTACTGTAAGCCTCTGATTATTTTTTAGCATGCCAACAAATTTGTTTCCACAAATCAGTAAGTCAATGCTTATCATTTCAGTGTTTCTTTGGGGGCACAGGCCTTGGAACTTTCTATGTCATTACAGCAAAAGGCACTTAGTCCTTCTCCAAGAGTTGTCACAGTTTTAACAGTTCCAGCACTGTTAAGAAAAAAAAAGTTCAAGTCCAAAGTCTCCTCAACTGAGCTCCTGTGAGAACCAAAAAGAGTTAAGCCCTTCCAACATACAATAGCACAGGGTAAACATTCCCATTCCAAAAGGAAGAATAGGCCTTTCCAATCCACATTTCTATCAGTATTCTAGTCTTCTGAGCTCCAACCAGAATCTCCCATCAAGCTGGGCTCAGAGCACTCCAAGGCTTCTCCAGGCAGCATCCTCAAACTTTCCCAAACTCCTCCTGTAAACCTATTCCAAGTTTCCAAACCACACAGTCTGGTAAAGCCACAGCAATGACCCCACTTTTCTGGTACCAATTTCTGTCTTAGTTACTTATTTGTCACTGTGACTTAATACTCAACATCCACAACTTTCGGAAGGAAAGATTTATTTTTGTTTATAGTTTCAGAGTCATAGTCCATTCACAGGTGGGTGGCTGGAAAATGGTGGAAGCACATGGCAGGGCTGAAGCCAGGTCAGGGCAGAGCTGAGCTCCAGAGGTAGAGATCCTCACAGCATGGCAGAGCAGAACAGGCTGGCATGAAGGGCAGAACCACCACACATCCCTCCAGGTCAAGCCTCAAGCATCTGCCCCTCCAGCCAGGCCCCACCTCCAAAACTACACAGTATCCACAGGAACGTGGGTATTTTGGGGGACACTCCAGATCCAAACCACAACAACTACTTACAGCCTTGTTTGTGGAACTTCAATTTACTCATCTGTAAGAAGGGGCTATTTAGTGCTGCTTGACAACATCTCAGGGCTGTGAGGAAAAGGGAATCCACAGTCAAATGTGACTGTAATCTCAGCACTCTGGGAGGCTGAAGCTGGAGAACTGCAAGTTTGAGCCTCACCAGGGCAACAGCAATTTACGAAGATCCTGTCTCAAAATCAAAAATAAAAAAAGGACAGCGATGTAGCTGAATGTGAAATCCCTGGGGTCCATTCCTGGACCCCTCCCCCCTCCACATGCATACATACACATACACATACACACAATGACCTTGAGAAGTAATAAAAGGCAAGAAAGAGCACATGGATGCCACCCATCTCTATCCAGGATACATAACATCTCCAGTCCCCACAAAAACAGTGCCCCATGTGACCCCCAGGATTTGTTTCTTCTCATCTGCTAATGGCTGCAAGACATGAACCTATTCCCCACCCCCAGCCCCCTCCCCATTGTAGCTTCACTGTCCCAAAAGAGATGAGCTGATTGGTTCCTTTCCCTGCAGATGCTCGACCAGGTCAACCAATGAGTGGCTGCCCTGGCTTAGAACTCAACCAGTCAGCTGTAGCCAGATGGAGATGCCATTCCCATCTAAAGCTGGGAGTGAGGCTGAAGCCAGAAGTGTCACTGCCAATGGCTAGCAAGACCAGAGCTGCAGTGCCCAGCTGGGGAATCAGAAGATCATAAATGTTAGACGAATCCTAACCAGTGCTAACCAGCCTCCTCCTCATGAGAGGGTCAGTAACTTGAGCAGACAGACTAGGGTGCCAAGTGTCTGTCCCTTGAATGAGGGTGGCTCAGTCCCCTCAAACAGGCCCTCCAAGAGTTTGCTGATAGTAACTGGCTGCTTTTAAGGGAATCTAGGTCAGTTGGTGAGGCTGAGCCAGGACCAGAAGATGGCAGTAGCTACGAACTCGCATCAGGACGGGCAGGTGTAGTGCATCATCTAAGTATTTGTTCCCACAGCTGCACCCTGACCTGATGGGAAGATTGAGCTGGTTCTGAAGAGGAGGAGGAAGAAGACAGCAAGGTGGCATTCCAGGTAGTGACATCAGAAGTGAATATCCTCCATCTGGGCTCCACCTTTTGACTGCTTAGCCCAACTTTGGCTTGCTCCAGGTGACTGGTGACCCCAGTGGGTTTCCTGGGACTGCCAGTGCTGCCGTCCTGGCCCCCGATGGGTCTAGCAGATCTAGGGAGCTTCTGGATGCGATAAACAATTGTCTCTGAAGGTAGATGAATAGGAGACTGCAAATGTCGGGGGTCCTACCCCAAACAGCCCCAGTCAGAGGGGCCAGCTAAGCCCAGTGGTGTCTGTATACTTCTGGGACTCTAGCTGTTTTTGCCAGGATCTTGAGTCTGAGTTCTAGCTATGAATGCTCTCCAGGACTCCATACTTAGGCAGGTCCCAGATGCCCACTGCTCAGAAATACAGGCTTAGATTTAAATCCAGGACTCTGGGCCAGCCTTTATGTTTAACAATGGAACTACATGGCCTCTATCAAGGTCGTCACCATTGTGTCTCCTGTGTCCACCCTTCTCTGTCCAAATCTCTCCCTCTGCTCAGGCATCTTCTCCTGGGTTACAGGAATACAGCTGGCCATGGCCTCTGCTTCTGCCTCCTCCCTTTGATTCACAATCCACATGTAGCCAGAGAGATCTTTCTAAAACACAAATCAGCCAGGCCTGGTGGCATAGGCCTATAATGCCAGAATTTTGGCAGGTGAGGCAAGAGGATCCCAAGTTCAAGCCCAGACTGGGAAATTTAGCAGTTTCTCAAGACCCTGTCTCAAATAATAACCAGGGGCTTGGGACTTCACTCAAAAGTAAAGGGACTGTGTTCAATTTCCAGTCACAAAAACAAAACACAAACCTCCATCCGAATCTGACTGTGTCACTTGTCCAGAGGTCTCCTTTGCTGCTTTTCTTTCTCCCATCTGAGTACTAAAGAGGCCCAACCCTGCTTAGTTTTGGAAGTCAGATGAGATTGAGATCAGGCGCATTTGGGTGGTTTGGCCATAGACTGCTGCTGTTTTTCGGCTGCAGGTTAAGGCTCAGGACCTTTGACCCTGCCTCCATCTTGTCTTCTTCCCCTCTCCTCACTGGAGGTTCCGTATCCATCCCTTACCCCCTGTCCAGCACTTCCTCCATCCCAGCCCCGGGAGGGAGCTCAAGCCTCACTGTCTGGGCAGCTGGGAAAGGTTGACTCCAGATGCCCTCCCTGACCTCTAGGTGGGATCCACAGCTCCCTCCTCTGGTCTCCTAGATTACAAACATCTGAGGCCCTCACCTGCCAAGTCATGCATCTTTGTGTGGCTTTTGAGAATGGGGACTGCAAATACTTTGTTTCAGGATGCTGAACATGCCAGGGCCTTGCCCAGGGCAGGCATCTGTGAGCAGTGGTCCAAGGAATGAACCCTTACTTGAAGTCTGCCCTGTGGCTAATTTCAGCCATCCAGGTCATACCTGCTTCGTCTTGTTCTTTAGTATCAGAAGAGCTTGTGGTTTCTTAGCAGGGGCCCTGTGTTGACTCAGCCACTGATTTATGACAGGTGTTGAGTGAATGTCACGGAAGGCAGGTGAGTAGATAGCTTCTTCTCCATCTGAGAACTGGCTAGGGTACCAAGGTCCTACCCAGGCTGAGAGAAGAGAGGACTCTGTCCATCTCAGCAGGTCTGCACAGGAGCACAGGGATCCTTGAAGGTCTACACCCCTTGGCTGTCATGTGGTCCTGAGGACCCAGTGGCACAGGGATGTACACCTCTCTAGGCCTCAGTCATCTCACCTGGAAAGTGGGAACACGTCATCCCCATCCCACCCAGTTCCTGAGGCCAACAGAGCCACAAGCACTTCAAAAAGAAAGACTGAATTCATCATACAAACGAATGGGCTGTAATTAGACCCAGGAGCAGGCTCAGAGGGCAAATCGGGGTAAGAAAGCAAAGTAAGTGCACAGGGCTCCTGCCCTGGGCCCCTGAGGAGAAGGGGCAGGCAGGAAGAGCAGCCCCTCCAGCAGGTGAGAGATGGGGGCTGTGTCCTGGCTCTACCACAACCAGCTCCTCCTCCCTGGCACTCAGTTTCCTCACCTATACAACGAGGAGACAATCCTTGCCCAGATCCTTCCAAGAGCCTTGATGAGACTTTGCTGACGGAGGGGTGGGGAAGAGCTTTGCCAATTGTGAAGTGCAGTGCACACATGCAGGCTAACTGCCATTCTGGGATCCAGGCCCAACTGGCCTCTGGGGAATGAAGGTCATTCACGTTGGCCATGAAAATACTGTTCAAGGCTCAGAGCATGCTCCGCTGAGCACCCTCAGATCCTCAATACCTCTTTCTCCCCACAGCTCCCTTCAACTTCCCTGGTGCCCTTTGCCCTGGATAGGAAAGAAGTGACCATGGGTTGCCAAGACCTTGGGGAGAGAAAGTTCCTGCCCAGGCCCTCCCCAGCTCCCTGAATGGAGGCTGAGGCTGCATGCATTTACTCTCTCAGCAGACCAGCTGGTAGCTCTGCTCTCTGGGGCTCAGCAGGCAGTTTCTGGATGAACAGTCCTAAAGGCCTGGGCCTGCCTCTGTTTTTACTGATCATCACCCTTTTAATGCCATCTGGTGTGTGTCTAAATGAAGTCCCTCCCTCTGTACTCCATTCCGTCTGTGGGTGAGGGGTAAAATATTTTGTGGTGAACTGTGCCTTGTAGAACTCCAAGTAGTTACCAGCCAGGGATGGAGAGCCACTTCACTCACTCTGCGCATCGGTAGACTAAGGGCTCCAGTTTTCAGAGGCCTGAGGCTGGCCTGTCCTTTCTCCTGGGCTGGGTCTCAGCTCCAGAAAGATGTGAAGGAGAGGGCTGCCAGGAGCCACGATGGCGCCTTCAAAGCAGTGCCTTGAAGAGAAAGGAGAGGGAGGCTCCACAGGAGAGTCCCAGGGCCAGGAAGAAGGTCATCAGGGCTCCAGCTACCTCTCTCTCATGTGGCAGCACCTGCCTGAAATACAGAGGTAGAAGCTCTTAAAAACTGTAGCTCCACCCAAAAAACCCAAAACTCTGAAAAAAAAACCTGCTGAGCCCAAACTTGGAAAGACCTCTGTGGGTCCCTGAGTCCTAGTCTAGGCCTGACACTAGCCCTGAGTCACTGTGATCTGGCTCTTTGCTGGGCTTTAGTTTACCTGTTCTTTATCTGATGTTATCTCTCAGGGCCTTTGGGATCCAAAATTATAGGAGTCTAGATTCCACTAGCTTCCTTCTTACGACAAAATGTCCTCAAACTCATCCTCCATGTTCCCTTTTTACTCTTGAGGTTCTCAATGCCACTGTTTCTGGAGGAAATAACCCACAACTGAAAATTCTGGAGCTAGGTGGACTCTAAAGGATGACATGCCAACTGATTTATTTAAAGAAAGGGGAAACTAAGGCCTGGGGAGGTAGCTCCAGAAACAGTGCCTGAGCTACTTAGGCAGGTACTTCCCTAGCTCCAGGCATGGGGCCTGCTCAGGAGAGAAGGCCAGGCCCACAGGTTGGTGCCAGCAAGGTCTGAACACAGCCAGTGGGGCTGGTCTGGGTAAGATGACCAGCTCCCTCCCTTGCAGCTGTCTGTCTTCAAAGAGCCAGCTCCCTCTCCACCCCCAGCATGCACGCCCCCCCCCATCCCTTTAGACCTGGGTGCCAGGCACATGGTGAGGGACACCAAGTAGCCGTTGGAGATGGCGAAGAGCAGCATGAAAGTGATGAAGTAGGCATCTTGAGGGAAGAGGATGGGCAGCTGAGCCCGCTCGGGCACATGGCACAGCATGAACAGTGGCACAAACAGGAATCTCAAGCACACCAGCAGAGGCAGTAGCCGGCTGTCCTTGTCTGGCTGTGGCAGAGGCTCAGGTAAGTGTGGTCCCTGAAGCAGGTTACTCTTCCAGAGAAACCTCAGACACCATAGGATAGACCTATCAATCATGCCTGACTTCCTGTGCCCTATCGATGAGCCAATGAGGACTCAGTACTGGAGCCTCCAGGGAAGAAGGGGCTAGACCAAGGCCTCCTGGAAACCAGGGACCTATCCTGGAGCCAGCCTTAGTCTCTCCCAGGAGCCCCTGGGGAATAGCTTTGCTCTCTTATGGCAGAACTGGATAAGACCTTAGACATCATCAATGGCTTTCAAACTTGGTCCCCAAGGGAACACCTAGGGGTTCCACAGACCTCTTAGGAAAAACTGGGGTTTTTCTTTAATGACAATCTTTAATTGACGTATTTAAAATTACACAGATTAATGGAATGCATGTGATATTTTGATACATGTATACGTTGTATAATATTCAAAGCAGAGTACTATCTTTATCTCCTCGATCACGTAGTTTCTTTGCGGTAAAAATATTCGGAATTTTGTCTGCTAGTTCTTATGAAATATATACTACAGTACCATCATCTGTAAGTCATCCTGTTATGTAACAGAACACCAGATGCATTTCTCTTTTTTTTCAGATGCATTTCTTTTATCCAGCTATAACTTAGTACCTGACGACTGGTTTTGAGCAAGATGGGAAGCTGGAGACCCAGGTCCCGTACTCTATTTGATCAGAGCAGATCCTCTCTGATCTGCTATATTTTTTATGTTTCCTTGGGAGATTTTACTTAGAGAGCACATTGGCTAGAAGCAATCCAAAGACTGGGAAACTCACTCAACCCCTTACTGAGTGCAGGAACCTCCCCATAACATTTCTGAGCACTAAGAAATAGGCCTTAGGCTGGGTTCTGGGGATACAGAGGTTAACTGGACAAGGTATCTGCTGTGGACGAGCTCAGGCCAAGCCCCGTCTTGTACACTCCAGGCCCAGGTGTTCATTGCCAGACCAATCAACACTACTGGAAAGTCACCTATCTATGCAAGTTCATTGTTATGGTTTGGATCTGAAATGTCCCCCCAGAGCCTCAAGTATTTTGAAGGTGAATGGGTCATGGGGGTTAATTGGATCAAGAGGATTAATCTATTGGTGGTTTTATGTGCTGGTTGGAGGAATGTGTCATTGGAGGTGTGGCCCAGAAGGATAGCTCCCCCTCTGCCCTTCATGCTCTCTGTTTCCTATCTCGCTGTGCTGTGACAAGCTTTTCTCCAGGCAGGCCTTCTGTTGTGTCCTTCCATGTTGGTCCACCATGAATATGATGAGACCTTTGTGACACATGAACCAGAACAGACATTTCCTTTTTTAAGTTACGGGAGTTGGGTTCTGTGCCCCAGCAATGACAAAGTGACAGGACATTCATGCTGTCTGGTATCCAACTGTTTCCTAAGACCATGGCTCACCCAGCCCAGGTACTCACCCACAGGAAGTACGAGGTCAGACTTCGGCCCATGCAGTCCATGATGTTGAAGAGCAGGAAGCAGCAGATAGGGTTGAAGAACTGACCTGAGAGAGACATAGGGCTCGTGGGTCACCTGGTCCCTAACTCCTCACTTTCTCCCTTTCACATCCCTTATCTTTTCAGCATCCCAGCACTCACTCCACTTTCCAGGACCAGTGGAGCTGGTCACCATGGCGGTGATGGCAGGGAAGACAGACAGAGTGACTGTGAAGACCAGCACAAGGCACAGCGCCGTCAGCCAAATCTGGGAACCAAAGGCAGGGGTGTGAGCTGACAGCGTAGTTTCCAGCCCAATACAGAGCCTCCAATCCACTCTCCCCAGCCCTGCCCAGGACCCGCCGTGACTTTACAACCTTGGGGTAGACAAGTGAGTACTAAGGCTCTGTTCTAGCCTAAGAGTCTGATAAGGGTTGGAGAAGTTGTTCCTCCCTTTCCTCCCAAGGATGGTGGTTGATTAGAGTTATCTTTTAGCCGAACCTTCTGGAAGACAGTGAAGACTGAAGGTTTTCCTGACTCCTGGAGCTCATCTGACTCAGGTTCTGCCTCCTTCTCAAGGTCAAGATCCAGAGTCAGGGCTGTCTTGTGGGGGCTGTTGGTAATTCCATTCTTTCCATCTAATGAAAGAGAGGAGAGGGGAGTCATGCCTGTGACCTAGGTTTCCTCACAGCCAGGCCTGCAAGAGAGAGGTTCCTAGCAGTTAAAATAAGTGGCCCTTCTCTAACCTGGGTGCAGGGGAAGGGAATTTGTTTCCCAAAATTACTATCTGTATTAGTATGTATTTGCAACACACAATAATAACAACATTCAGCTTGAGGATTTGGTAATATACATAAGACATACTGATAACTTTTTACCTCCCTCCCCCCCTACATAAAGGGAATTTGTGATGGCAATATGCCATCTTTTCTTTTCCTGCAGGACTGGGAATTGAACCCAGGGCCTTCACTCTGAGCTTTATCCTCAGCCCATTTTTATTGTTTACTTGAGACAGGGTCTTGCTATGTCGCTGAGTTGCCTGGACTGGGCTACAACTAGTGATCCTTCTGCCTCAGCCTCCCAGAGTGCTAAGATTACAGGTGTGTGCCACTTATGTGCTAGGCAATGAGATAATTATCTTTGATGGGTTCTACCATTGCCACTGTTTTGGCAAAGAACAACAAAGGGTAGAGGGGTTAAGTCCACACAGCTTGGATTCAAACTGGCTGCATTTGAATCCGGATCTTATATGCATGAAGCTCCCATTTTATAGAGAAGAAAACTCTCCTAGCTTCAAAGGTACTTGTAGGGACAGACTACTCCCTCTGGGTGTTCTTCAGGTACACCCATAATGTATTTAAGACAAACCTGGCTTAGATTGCCCTCTAGTACTGAAATACTGACAACACACAATCAGTGGACCACTGGCAAATCTGACTCAAAGGATGACTTTCTGATCTTTGTGATCTTCTGCGTCTGCTCTCACAATGCTCCTAGAGGTGGGGTTCTAGTTGGGTTACAGGATGCTTCGCGGGGGAGCTTTTACATGATTCCATTGTGTCTCCCACCTCCCCTGCAGGGTCCTGGGGCTTACTAGATTGAAGGAGCTCAGCTTTGGTCTCCAGCTCATGAGCTGGGATCTGCAAGGGCTTCTTGCCTAGGTAGTAGCGGGCAAATTCCTGCAACAAGATTGGCAAGTGTCAGCCTGCTTGAGGTGAAGTGTCTGGATCCCTCCCCACATCACTGTCTTGGAGGCTGGGGTCCCCTGGGGGCTGGCTCCTTTTGAGGGAGCAAGACTTAGGCTCAGGTCCCCTCCATTTCCCCTGGACTCTCCTGGGGCCTGAGACTTAAAGAGTTCCATCTGATATGCCCTGAGGTGGGGCCTCAAGCCCAATGACAGGCTCACCAGGTGGAGAAGGCTGAGGTAACACAGGATAGACAGGAGAATGCCCACACAGGGTGTGATGAAGTACCCCAGGGCCGAGGTCTGGGCATCCACACCACCTGCAGCAAAAACCTGAGCTGCAGAGAAGTGGCTGGTCCCAAGGCTTCCATGGGGCGTCCACCTCCTGTCCTACCTTCCGTAGTACACTCTTCAGATTTGCAACTCCCTTTACGGACAAACTCAGGAATCTTGTACAGGGACCCAGACCGGCAAGTCACCCCTCTCACCTTTCCTGTATGCTATTTCTGCTGAGTACCTCCTATGCGCCAGAAGCTTCGTCCTCCTACGTGTCCTGTCTGTTCCCCCCCAGAGGCCACCCCCGCCCTCCAAATCCACTTACTGGCGATGGACAGGAGCATGGCAAGGGCAGCAAAGATCCCAGCCAGGCCCTGGCCACTGAGGAACAGGGTGCTGTAGGTGGACGGCAT
Organism: Ctenodactylus gundi; assembly: GCA_004027205.1. NCBI lineage: Eukaryota > Metazoa > Chordata > Mammalia > Rodentia > Ctenodactylidae > Ctenodactylus > Ctenodactylus gundi. The sequence goes on along the minus strand of PVKB01003449.1, from coordinate 120,453 downwards.
GGTGCCCAACTGCCCGAAGAGGCTGCCCTGAAGCACTGCACAGAAGGCTGCAGAGGGACAGGGATGGTCACTCATGCTGGTGGCCTCAGGGATTCCCTGAAGGAAGCACTGGTAGGGTACACAAGGGACTCTGGAATAGGTGGGCAGGTGTGAGCTTTTCTGGGGACCGTGGTATCTGGTGCGACTCCCACCCCCTTGCATTCCTCTTCTGAGTTTCAGCCAGTGGTCTACAGGGCTAGTGGCCAGAGGCCTGCTCACAGGTCAGTGTGGGGCAAGTGGCTTTCTCTGTTCATCTGGGACTCAGTTTCTTCATCAGGGGTCTGGGTGATAACGTTGCTATCTTCCCCTCCTGGATCTGCTGGGCCTTTTCTGCTACAGGGAAGAGGTTAGGGAGGGTAGGGGAGAGGTGCTCACAGTTGATGAACCAGACGGAAGCCATAGTGATGGAAAAGAAGGGCCCTGGGCTCACGTCCACCTTGACCAATGCAGCTGTCAGGGCAAAGAGCAGTAGGATGGCCAGCAGGCTGCCCAGAATGCGCACCACCTCCGGGATGCTGCTCGGGAGGAGGCAAAGGGCATCAGAGAGGCCCAGGCCAGGCAGGGGACATCGGCGAGAGGTTGTTCCAGAAATGGGGCAGGCAGCAGGGCTGTGGTGATGCAAAGGGAACAGGGGAGGGGTGGCAGGGCTTTCTGGCCCCAGAAGACAGCCTCGGCGGGGTCTGCCTGGGTCAGGGTCTTACCACTGGTACAGGAAAGAGTTAAGGAGGGTGAAAAGCAGCAGTGGCAGCTGGGACAGTAGTGTCACCCAGTTGTTGAAGCTGAAGGTATCCGTAGGGCCGGTGTAGTTGGTGCTCAGGGTCCCGGCTGTGCTGTTGACCCCTGCCAGCCGCGCCTGGAAGTACTACCAGAAGGGGAGACGGTGTGGCGTCAGAACCCTCCCATCCCTGGTGTTTGTGACCACGTGGCTGCAGGCCGCCTTGCCATGGCACTACCCCAGCACCTAGCACAGAGCGGAAGCTCTCTGGATATAAGCCAAGTGGCACAGCTAATGCTGGGACAGAGCCTGAGCCCTAGGACCCCAGCCCACACCCCGCTGCACCTCGCACCACTCCTCCCCGCTTCCACTCCTGCAGCAACCTCTGAACTCACACATTCTCTGGGCCTTATGGAATGCCTACATGAGCCAGGTTCTGGCTGAGGAGCTGGCCCACTGCTTTCTCTTGGGAACACGGTAAGCTTTCACTTTCCTTAGCACCTCTCCATGGCCTGCAGGACACAGCACTTTTTATTTTTTGATGTGAGGGGTACTTGGAATTGAACCCAGGGCCTTCTGCACTTAAGCTAGGCAGATGCTCCACCATTAAGCAATACCACCAGCCCTTTAGCCCTTTTTATTTTTGATTTTGAGATAGGCTCTTGATAAGTTCCAAGGCTGGCCTGGAATTTTCAATTCTCCCACCTCAATACCTTTAATTATAGCCATACCCCAAGGTGACTAGCTAAACCCAATTATTTGGAACAATGTTTGTGATCTTTCAGAACCAGACCCCAGCCTCTTTTGTGCAGTGTCCCCCTATGCTCCAGGCCCCCGGGCTCCTTTTCCAAATAGGCATTTCCACCATCTGGAATGCCCTCTCCCCTCTTGACATTCCAAGTCCCTAGGAACTCTTTGCTCACCCACGCTGTTTACCAAACTTCTTAGTTGCAGGTGATGGTGCACACCTAGAATCCCAACACTTGGGAAGCTGAGGCAGGAGGATTGCAAGTTCAACAAGCTGAGCAACACAGCAAGCCCTGTCTCAACCAAAACCAAAAAAGAACCTCTTCCAACCCAACCCTTTTATTTATTTAATTTTAATAAAGCAGAAGGTATGTAATCCTTCCCTTTGGGACCCACAGTACTCTGCTTCAAGCCTGGGATGGCACGGGTCCTTTTTATTTCCACTGGTACTGTAAATGACCCCAAAGCCTTTGCACTGAGCTATACATCCCTACTCTTAATTTTTTTTTTTTTTTTTTGTGGCTGGAGGTAAAGCATAGTGGTTATAGCACTGCCTAGCAAGTACAAGGTGCTGAATTTGATTCCTCAGCACCATATAAACCAGGTGTAATCTCAGCACTTGGGAAGCTGAGGCTGTGAGTTCAAGGCCAGCATGTGAAATCCTGCCTCAAAAAAATTTTTTTTAAACTTTATTTTGACTTAGTTTAATTCCTTCACACCACATAAAATTAGCTAGGCATGATGGCACATGCCTGCTATCCCAGCCCTAGAGAGGCTGAGGCAAGAGGATTGCTGTGAGTTCAAGGCCAGCCTGGGCTACACAGTGAGTTCAGGACTGTCCTGCATCCTGGACTACAGAGACAGAGAGAATCTGCCTCAAAAAAAAAAAAAAAAAAACAGTTACTTTGAGACAGTATTGCTAAGGTTTCCAGGCTGGGTTTGAACTTACATAGGCAAGCCAGGCCTGGTGGTGAAAGTCTGTATTCCTGTGGAAGGCTGAGGCAGGAAGACTGCAAGTTTGAGCTCAGCCTGAGCAACTTAGTGACTCAGAGAGCTCCTCTGTCAAAATCAAAACTAAAAAATAAGCTGGAGATGTATCTTAGAAAGAAGGCCCTAAGTTGGATCTCCAGTATCCCCCCAACACAAGAACCTCCAGAGGCATGTGCCACCACAACTGGCTGTTATGCAATATTATTAATAGCTCTCACCTGATACTGTTTTCAAAACCTGGGCCTATTCACCAGGGCTTATTCATCTTTGGGTCTCCAGGGCCCAGCACAGAACCAGGCTCTCCAGAGGTATCTGGACAGTTTTTGCACTAAATATATACGAATAACTTAGTCCTAAGGAGAATGCAAACTCCACAGTTCTGCCTTCCCTTAAGAGAACAAATGCTCTGTGTACAGTCTCATTCCATTATGGCTCCTCCGTGTCTCTGCTGCCTGGTCCACAGTAGTAGCACACTAAATGTTCATTGAGTGAATGCTACTGCAAAGAGGACCAGACTTGCATAACCCGCTTTTGGAATGACTGGCCCAGAAAAACCAAGGAAGTGAATGGGCAGGTAGGTTCTTTGTTGATCACAGATGCCCTGAGAGAGTAGCCCTGCTCCTCTGGGATCGGGGCGTTCCTGACCCTGAGAGAAGCAATTCTCTCTCTGAGATTCCGTGCTTCAGGCAACAAACAGGATTTCTGATAAGTCAAAGACAGCTGGGAGCGGGGGGGGGGGGGGGGGGGGGGGGGGGGGGGGGGGGGGGGGGGGGGGGGGGGGGGGGGGGCAGCGCCTCGGTCCACAGTGGTGGCCGCAGGGATGGAGAATGGTTGTGGCCATGGGGTTGCTGGTCCAAGTCTCACCGGGATGGCTGTGATGAAGAAGTTCCACGGAAGGAGAGTGCCCAGCCCCAGGATGAAGAAGCTGATCCCAACCAGGTGGTAGCTGTGAGGATCAGTCAGAAGGTCACCTCGAGGACACAGCCCGCCGGCCCCTCCCGCCTCCCAGGACGCCCCTCGGGAGGGGGACTACAACATCCGTCACCAGGGCTCAGGCAGCCGAGGGCGCCGGCCAATGGGAATTGTAGTCCAACCGTTCTGCTTGAGCCCTGGAGGATCTGCGGAAGCGGGACCACGCGGCCCGAGGCCACCCGGGCCCGCCCCGCACCGCACGCCCCGCACCGCACCCGGTGCTCGGCTCACCTGTCCCTCGGGGCGTCTCCTCGCGCCATGGCCGCCGCGGCCGAAAGCACCGGATGGTGGCGGGACGCACAGGCAGCGCCGGCGCCTACCGGGGCGATGGATGCGGGAGGCGAGGCGAGCGACCTCGCGTCCGGAAAGGCGTGCGGGAGGCGGGGACGGAGCTCCGGGCGGATTTCCGCGGGTCCCCGGCCTTGCGGGCTGCGGCCGTGGCTCCGCCCCTGAGGAGGGGACAGAAAGCCGCGCTCTCCGGCCTGCCGCTCCGGTCTGCGGGCTGCGCGGGCCCGGCCCTGGCGCGCCGCGGGGTCTCGGCTGGTGTCGTCGCCCTGGGCTAGCCGGGGCTCAGCTGCGCTCCGCGGCTGCCCCTGCCCTCTCGGCGGGCGAGCGGCTCGGGGATCGGCGGGAGGGGACGGGCGAAGGTGGAGGGACGTGGGGCAAGGCGCGGAGGGGGCCGCCCGCCCCCGGGTGAGCTCCGGGCGTCGGCGGCTTTGCCAGCGCCCCTACCTCGGCGGCCCCGGCCCGGCGCTCCGCGCCTGCCGAGCTGTGCAGGCGGAGTCTCACCGTACGGCTGCCAGTCGCGGGCACTCTGGCGGGCCCGCGGGAGGTCCAGGGGAGAGCCGGTGCCCCCAGGCCGACGGGGCAGCACCCGTTCGGGCAGATTCTTGCCCTCCGGTGGGCCTGGGGCCCGGCGCCCTCAGCGCCCGCGCGGGGCCTTGCGGCAGGCTTCCTGGCCGCGGTAGCAGCGAGGCGCTCGGCAAAGGCTGGGGAGGGGACGCGAGGCGTCTCCCGGCCTCCTCTCCTTGCTGTGCGCTCAAAAACATGACCTTCCGGCCCCTCACGTCACGTGGCTTCTAACATAGTAGGGGCATTCACCTGCCACTATTTTTTTTCCTGTGAAAACGGACATCGTAAAGTACTGCACTTCCAAAATCAATTTGCTTTGACTGTCTCTTAATTCGCAAGTGGGATACCAGAAAAGGAAGAGGCGCAAAACCACAATTTACATTAAAAAATAATGACGTGTAGTGACTGCTTCCAGATGTGTGTTTTTCTTTCAGCCAGCTGTGGATTTGTAGGGCAAAGACCGAATGTTCACTGCACTGTTTTATTACGCACATCTAGCTCTGCTGCCCGACCCATCCAGGCTGCTCCATCAGTGTTGGTGACCAGTGATTTGGACTGCGGTGACATGCAAGTCATTTTAGGTGGAGTGGGGACAGCATTCAGTTACACCGGAAGAGAAAGTTACAGTCACATTTTCTTTCAAGCTTTGGAGTGTATCAAAGGGGAAATTCTCAATTCAGTGCCTTTTTCTTGTACTGGGAATTGAACCCAGAATTTCCCCTTCCCCTATTCGTAATTTTGAGACAGGATCTCACTCGATTGCCCAGACAAAGCTCCTCCCAGAGTGCTGGGATTACAGGCCTGGCAACTGCACCCGGCTACATTTTTAACACTTCTTTTTTTGTTGTTGTTTTGTTTTTGTTTTTGTAGTGCTAGTGTGGAACCTAGGGTCTTCATGCTATGCTACATCCTAAACTTTTTGCATTTGATTTTGAGGAGGGTCTTGATAAATCATTGCCAGGGCTGGGCTTGAGCTTTCCACCCTCCTGCTGCAGCCTCCCAGAGTGCTTGCATTACAGGTCTGTGCCACTAAACCTATTGTAGTACCTCTGCATCTCATTTCTACCCACAGTTGGTTTTAGTTTCCTAGCAATTATGTCTAAATATGTTAATAACTTCCATTTTTCTATATTTTTACTGTTTTCTATTTATAATACAAATATATATATTTTTCTTTGAAAAAGCCTATTCATGAAAAATGAGTCATTTAAGGAAAATAAATTAAGTGGGACTGAACATGGAAGTAAAGAATGGAGATTTGGGGAGCAGTGATGTGTTGAGGTGCTGGAGGAAGATAATGGGGCATTTCATGGAGGGAATAGCCTGTACCAAGAATGGGGCCTGGAGAATGCTGATGCATTCAACAGCAGACAGGTAGATCAGTTTGGCTGCCAGTGGGAGGAGGGACCAGAGCTCCAACAGCTGATCTGGCTATGACAGGCCAGAAGGCTGAGCAGGCAGCTGGATTTCATTTCATAGGAAAGGATCTCAGCTCAGTCACACTCAGTCATCTTTTTAATAAATTATTTTTACTATTTTTAGTGAAATTTATATTTTATTTATTCATTTATTTATTTTGATACAGAGTCTTGCTCTGTAGCCCAAGCTGGTCCTGAACTCACTATGTAGCTCAGGCTGGCCTTGGACTCATGGCAATCCTCCGGCCTCAGCCTTCCATCTGCTGGGATTGCAGTCATGCACCATCACACCCGGATTTATGGGAATCAAATTCAGGGCTGTATGCTTGCCAGCAAGTGCTTTAACTGCTGTTCCCTTCCTCCAGCCTTTATTTTGTTTTTTGAGACAGGGTCTTTCTCTGTAGCCCACGCTGGGCTAAAACTCACAGCAATCCTCCTGCCTCAGTCTCCCTAGAGGTAGGATTACAGACCTGCACCACCACACCCAGCTAATTCTCATGGGCCACCATGGAATTGAACCCAGAGCTTTGTGCATGCTAGGCAAGTGCTCCAACCCACTGAGCTCTGCCTCCAGCCTCACTGCAATGAAATTTTTATGTGGTAAAAATCTCCCAAGTACTTACCAGGCCCAACCCTGCTTAGCTTTTGAGATCAGAGGAGACTGGGTGCATTCAGGGTGGTATGGCTATAGACTATATGTGGCAAAATCTACATAGGAAAACTCTGAAAGTCAATATAATTTTCTACAGTACACTACAAGAGAAAAATCATTTTGTCATACAATGTCACGAATATATTAATGATCAGGCACATGAAATAGTCATGTGCTTAACCCTTCTGTAAGGGTCACAACTGGTATTTGTTGGCAAAGTGATATTCTGAAATGGTGACCAGGTCTTGGCAAAGTTTCAAACAACTCCTCTTTGAAGACAGTTTGTGAGCGAGTTAAAAATGGCTGTATATACTAGAAAATTTGAACAAACTGAAATAAATACCCATTAATGCAGATGTGAATATCAAAAAATATTCTGAGGTATTATGTCATGATATATCAACTAGTTCTTCCATGTAATTTTAGTACAATATAAACTTATTAGGAAGAATTGTTTAAAATGTAAAAATTCTAATTCCTGCATTTAGAGAGCTTTTATGTTTTACTGTAAGCACGACAAATGAGAAGGGAACATTTAAAGTTCTGTATTTAGAAATAGTGATTTGTAGAATTGATGTCATTTTTAATATATTGGAGGCAGTTGAGAGTATTGTGCTGAGGGCATAGCTCAACAATTAGCATGCTTGGGAGGCTGAGGCAGGAGGATTTTCTTGAGTTCAAGCTCAGCCTGGGCTACATAGTGAGTTCAGGACTGGCCTAAATTACAAAGTGAGACCCTGCCTTTAAAAAAGTGTTATTTGTACATTCATTTTTTTGCATAAAAGATTTATTGTCATACTCTGGTAAATATTTGATGAGCTGGGATCTTTCTGAAATCCTTTATTTTAAAAATAAATACATATCTGTATGATTTTGTAAGTGTATGGGCAGGTAGAAATACATGTGTTTCTATTCTGTGTATTTTTATTTCTGTCCACACTGTAGCTATTAATAACTATTGTCATTAAGTCGTAAGATAATTTAAATGTATAAAATAAGTATCTCAGTTACATTATCAGTAAAAGGGAAGTGCAAATATTTTTTAAAATAAAACTTTGCATTTTATGTCTGGTATAAAATACATAGAACATTACAAATAAGTTTTATTCTTAAAAATGGCTGTATATATTTCAACCTTGCAAGTAATCATTGTATTTGTATGTCAACTGGACTTACAGTTTGGGCTCAGGAAATTAATAACATGGTTTCCAAAAGTAAATAGTAGGATTTTTAGTACAGTTTTTAAATTAAAGAATAATAGAGTTGAGTTCCACGTATATTCAACACTGTTCCCCTAGTTATTAACATTTTCCTTAACATGGTACATTGGTCCTAATCAATGAGCTGAAGCCAATAGCTCATTCCTAACTGGAGTTATAATCTACAGGGTTTCACTCTGTGCTGTGTGTTCCATGGATTGTGATAAATGCAGTGTCGGGGATTCACCAGTACAACATTGTATGCTTACTAAATTTTGTTTTCCTAAACGTTCCCTGTGCTTCTCCTATTTGGCACTTCTCCCTTCCATTCCACTGGTCCTCTTACCATTGCTATAGTTTCCAAAATGTAGTTGTTGGGATCATGTGGTTAGGGAAGCTGACAGAATAAGCAGGTTAGACAGGGGAAGTGGGTCCTCTGAAGGCTAAAGCAGAGATCAACAGGTAGAAAAAGTAAACTTAGCCAGTGGCTAAGATGGTGATAATTGTCAGATCTTTTGTTCTTATCATGTCCCGAAAATGTTGGCCCCCAAGTTTCCTGGGCTTTGCTCACACAAAGAAACGGAAGGGGGAGGAGGAATTACCCTGCACCTCCAAGATTCTTATCACTGCCTGCCTGACTGACTAGTACTCTACATTCCAACATAAATCGCTGACTTAGGATGACAACCTAGTACGATAGTTAAAGTTTTGATCCATACTTACGTGACTCCATTTTGTACTATTCTAAGTGCTATTAACCTTTTCTGATGGGCTAAACTGTGTGCTGTGGGTTTGCTGTAAAGATTTGATGAGGATTGCTGTGACACTAGGCAGAGTACTGAGTTAGCCCAGGGAGTAACCCTAGGGCATTCTTGACACTCTCATGAACTTCAGGTGCTGTGATGATTTGTAACCCTTAGGACCAATGGCCTTATTTCTCGCCTCTGTATCTCACTTCTGGTGCCTCGCTGGCACCATGATACATTGATGGGATTGTGATATCAACTCCCATCCATCTCTAAGACACATTCCAGAGATCAGACACGGATGGGCTGACAGACAGTTCAGCCTCATGTGGGCTCTTAAGTCCAGTCGTAATTGGTCATTTTCAAAGAACCCATTTTGTGTGATTGGGTCCCATCAAATGTAAGGAACACACTATTGATTTTAAGTGGCTGATATTGTTACTAATGATGCAATGTAATTGTGATTGGTTTTTGTGCAATAATACTGTACCTATGTCACCTCCACTTCCAAAACGCTATATCTACCCTCTGCTGTCCTGGCTTAGGGCCGTTCTCTGTATTCTCACCCAGAGAAGCAGATTCGGTCCCGCATCAATAAAGATCCTTATCTTGCCTTAATTGGTTTATGGTAGGTTTTTGAAAGTTGGCCTAATCAATCAATAAACTGTTAGTTTATAGATTCTGTAGTGTACTGCTGCTTATTCTGTTTTCTGACTCCCCCACCCTGTTCTCCTTCCCCTTTACACACTGGTATTGTCCTCCTTTATTGAATTATTGTGATCCTTCTCATTCTTGAGATTTTTGCCCTTCAAAGCCCTCTTCAGGACTGAGAATTCTTTGGGCATGAGCCTGTTCTCAGTCACCTGCTAATAAAGGACTCCTAAGTTCCCCTGAGTAAGTGGTGCTTCTCATGTGCCTTATTGTATTGTCTGGTTGTAACAAGTCATTTCTTAAATCTGGCTAAAATGGTCATCTAGGCCTTGCCTAGGATCTCCACAAGAGGGCACTCTAACATTTATCTACAGGTTTCCTGTAAGAGAAAGCAATGGGTTTTAATCTCATTCAGGAACAGAAGTTGAAAAATAGGCTTTAAGAAGCGGGGTAAGTGAGATATGATATTCTTGACCAAAGCTAGGTCCTTTGAAAGCCCACAGTCACTTTGTAAAGAAGACCAGTAAGCTTCCCATTGGTTCAGAAACAATAAGGAAGTTTGTTTCAGCTGTGGTAGTGTCAGAAAAAGCAAGGTTCATTTCCAGATCGCAAGAGCTTCAGTCAACCAATATATGGGACACACAACCTGAGTGTCACAGAAACTAATCCCAGGTGTTTGCTTTGGGTGCTTCTGTGGCCTTAACATTGGTTTCCCTCCAAACCCATTTGTTGATGGGGCTGAGAGCAGCCCTGGGTTCAATTCTCCAGCACCACATAAGCCAGGAGTGGTGGCACATGCCTATAATTCCAGCATTTGGGAGGCTGAAGCAGGAGGATTGTCATGTTTTTGAGACCAGCCTGGTCTACATAGTGAGTCCAGGACCAATCCAATCTGGACCACAGAGCAAGATTGTATCTCAAAAAAAAGAAAGAAAGAAAGAAAGAAAGAAAGAAAGAAAGAAAGAAAGAAAGAAAGAAAGGAAGAAAGAAAGGAAAAAAGTTGGGGTAAAAATTTAAGAGAACTCTAAAGAAAAAAACCCATGGAAGATACAGGAAGCTGCCACTATCCTGAGGGTTAAGTAATCAAGGAAGGGTGCACTCAAGTCAGAGACCCAGACCTTGTTGGAGGGGGCAAGGCCGTGATCAATGACATGTTGCTGAATTACCTCTATGCAACAGTAGAACTGCTGGCTGCTGGGCACTACTGACTATCAAATGCTCAGGAACCGGGAGCTGGAGACTGGTCTCAGCAGGAGCCAGTGAAGGCAAAAACTTTTATGCTGGGCTGAGAATATAGCTCAGTGGTACAGCACTTGCCTTGTACATGCAAAGCCCTGGGCTCAATTCCTAGTTCCAAAACAAAAGACCACCAAAAAAGTAAAACTTTTGCACTGATCAGGTGCTACAGAAGGCCATGCTCTGCAAGAGCCTGGTGTGGAAAACTCAGACTTGGTGTGGAAAAGTCAGACTTGATTCTTTAGGAGCCAGTAGGGAAAAAAATAAAAAACCCTCTTTCCAGACTCCGTGTCTCTGCAGCACCCTCTCCACAGGACCCGAGGCAGGTTTTCTTGAAGGTGGGCTCTATCAAACAATGGAGGTAGAAAGCAAGTATCAGATCCCAAGTCAAAGATGGAAAGAAAATCCACTGAGTGAATGTGAGATGCTATTCAGGAAGTTGATCCTTGGTCTTATCCTAATGAGCTTCAAAGCTGGTAGAAGAAATAATATAGTTACTTTTTTTTTTTTGAGACAGGGTACTACTCTGTGGTCCAGGCTGGTCCTGAACTCACAGAAATCCTCCTGCCTCAGCTTCCCAAGTGCCGGGGTTATAGGTATGTACCACCATGCCCAGCTGGAGAATTGAACTCTAACTTCTCTGCTTTTCTTCCCATCCTAAAGTTACATTTTTAAGTGCAATTTGATATGATTGGATAAATACCTCCCAAAGGCCCTTGTAGTAAAGGCTTGGTTATTATCCTGTGGTGCCATGGGAAGTGATAGAACTTTTAGAAAGTAGGGCCTAGTGGGAGGAAATTAGGCCATTGGGGAAGTGCCCTTGAAGGAGATATTGGGACACTGGCCCCTTCCTGACTTCCTTTTTGCTTCCTGAGGTCTTAAGGTAAGTAGGTCTCCATTGCCTTGTGCTCTAACCATAATATACCATAGGCCCCAGTGACCTCAGTATGAAATCTAAAATTGTGAGTCAAAACAAACCTATCCTTCTAGTAAGTTGATTACTTGAGGTATTTTGTCCTGGCGATACAGAGCCAACACACAAGTACCAGCCCTTTTAAAGCAAACCAATCTAGTATTTAGTGACTTAAAATCTGTTTTTTTACTACACAGCTCACAGTTCAGGAGTTTGTGAGTGACACTACAGACATCAGAATTACAGTAAGAAAATGGTGGGTGAAGGGCTGGAGGAATAGTTCAGCATTTAAGGGGCTTGCATAGTAAGCTCAAAGCTGTGAGTTCAGTTCCCCAGCACCACAGGAGCCAGGTGTGGTGGATCATGCCAGTAATCCCAGCACTCAGGAGGCTGAGGCAGGAGGATTGCCATGTGTTTGAGGCCAGCCTGGGCTACAGAGCAAGACCCTGTCTCAAAAAAAAAAAAAAAATGTGGTTGATTGGTTGGCCCCAAGATCATGCTAAATAATTTTTCAGTTGTGAAGCAGAGGAAAAATAACCAAATGGTCTTCAGATAAAGCCAAAGAGTTGGCGATTTCAGTTGGAGATGCTAAGAGTCTCCTCTGGACTTTATGTCAAATGGATTCCATTGTGTCTATCTAGCGGTTTCCATTCTCAGTTCATTGGGGAAGGTAAAGAGGTTGGGCCATGTGATTGATGTCTGAACTTAGATGAATTACAAATCTCTCTTTCTCTCTATTCCCATCCCTCTTCAATACTGGGGACTGAATCCAGAGCCTTGAATATGCTAAGTGGGCTGGTCTCAATTTTTTTTTTTTTTCAGTGCTGGGGGCTGGATGCTGAGCTTCATGCGTAATAGGCAAGCGTTCTACCACTGAGTCCTGACAACAAGAGCCTTATAACAACTCTAAGAAGTGCAGGTATAACAAAAGAGTTCCTCGTTTACCTTTTGATTTCATTGTCAAATAAATTATTTGTAACTCATATGAAAAGCATTAGCACCACCTGGGTAACCCTCTCATTTTATAATCATTTTGGTCAACAATGGACAGGGTCACAACTCATAGGAATTTCTTCTGTCTTCAGAGCCTTCACCCTCAAAATTATTATTTTTGGGGGCCCAGGAACAGGGTCTCACTCCATAGTCCAGGCTGGTTCTGAACTCACTATGCAGCCCCAGCTGGCCTTGAACTCACCGCAGTCCTCCTGCCTCAGTCTCCCAAGTGCTGGGATTTACAGATGTGCACCCCCCTGTCTGGGTTCCTCAAACTTATTTTTAAAATTTACTTTTTAAATAATTTACATGTAAAAAGTTATTATTTTTGGAGTAAGGGAAGGAAGCTATAGAAAATGGCACAATTATTTCCCCACTACTATGCCAACAACATACTGTATACAGCATGATTTTGGTACATAAACTAATGAGTTGAATTGTAGCTCAGTGGTAGGGTATTTGCCTAGCATTTGTGAAGCCCAGGGTTTGATCCCCAGAACCAGGAAAAAAAAGATGAAGCAAATGATAGGCTGTCAGATTTCATGACTGTTTTAGTTACTTTTTTGTTGCCATGACTCAATACCTGATATACACAAACTTAGTGGAGAAAAAGTGTATTTTAGCTCACAGTTTCAGAAGGTCACAGTCCAATCATGGGCAGCCAGCAACAGTGGGAGCACACAGCTGAGGCAGTGATGGAGGCTGCTCCTCACAACGTTGCAAACTGGAAGCCAAGTACAGTCCCAGAGGAGGAGAAAAATGAACACGTATCTTTCTAGGTCCTGCCTTCCCCCTTCCAAACTTAAACCCCCACTCCATACCTATAATCTATAATCCACACCACCACACACCCATAACCCACCCAGACCAGGCCCCAATTTCCTAATAGCACATGGTTCCATAGATAATCCATGACATCCAAATGTCTAAGGGCTTTGAGGAACATTCCAAATCCATACCACAATAATGATTGAACGAATACAGTGCATGCCATGATGTGTAAAGATGGGAAGAACATGCTGTCTAAAACAAAACAATGTTTAAAAAGCCTGAAAGAGGGTGACCATGGCTTTACATGTCCTAGTTACCTTATCTGAAACTGTTCTGAGCAATTCCTGATAATAACCTGACTCTGCCTTTTGCCATGACAGCTCTGGCTGCAAACTGACTCAGCACTTCTTGACCACCTTGTAGAGATCTTCTTGGGTACCTAATGTAATTGATGTAATCCATAAGATCATTGCTTTATGTCGGAGTGGTGCTAAGCCACTGTTGTGTAAAATCTTCTGTTAGTTATTTTCTTGCTGCTGGGGCAGAATATCAAATTCACAACTTTATGAAGGAAAGATTTATTTTAGCTTGCAGTTTCAGAAGGTCTCAGTTCATTGACAGGTGGCTGCCGGTGGTAGAAACACATGACAGGGCTAGAGCTGAAAAAAGAGCTTCTCGTGGCATGGCAAGGTCAGAGAGGAAGAGCAGGACCAGCACACACCCCTCTAGGCCGAGCCCCAAGTATCCACCCCTCGCAGCCAGGCCCAACCTCCAACAGTGCACAGTATCCATGGGTACACGAGGCTTTTGGGGACACTCAAGATTCAAACCACAAAACCATCCAATAACTGCACTAGGCGGCATAACTCGAAGGAGGAAAAGAGAAGAGAACAAGAGAAAGCAGACGGGGATACAGAAGCAAAAATAAGAATGACCTTGCTTCTCCTCTGTGCACTTTGCTGGAACAAAGTATGACTGGAATTCCTGCCCTGCCTTGCTTCTCCCTCCATGTTGGTTGGATCCAAACTGCATCATTGAACCCTGGTTCTCCCTTGTGATCTGTTCTCGTAAAACAAATTAATAAAAATAAAATCAAAAGCATTTTCTATTTTTAAAATCAGGAAAAATAATATTACTTCTTTCTGTGTGTGTGTGTGTGTGTGTGTGTGTGTGTGTGTGTGTGTGTGAGCATGCATGTGGTGGGTGATATGTGTGCTGTACTGGGAATTGAACCCAGGACCTCATGCTAAGGCAGGCACTCTTGACACTGAGCTACATCCAACCCATACCCTTTTTCTTTTATTTTATAATGGATCTCACTAATACCCACACTGGCCTCAAACTTGCAGTCCTCCTGCCTGAACCTCTTGGGTAGCTGGGATTAAAAGCATTGACCACTATGCCTGTCAATGTTTACATTTCTAATTAAAAGTCTTTTTTTAAATAATAGATTTTTATTTAGCAACAAAAAGATAGAGGGCTAAAAACTTCCACTATCTGGAAGAGGGTCCCAAGTGGGTTGTCCCTCTAATTAAAATTGCATGTACATATGTGCAAAATCCAATATAGTTCATGCTATAGTACCCTCAACATCCCTAACCTCATCTGACAAAACTCAGTCTAGACTACAGGTATGTTTTAATCAGAACAGTGGAGAATGAAATAATGAAACGGAAAAATAATCGTGAGTGCTGTATAAACTGTACAGCTACTAAAAGAAAGCCTATGATAATATATTTGTGATCGTACGTCAAGGACAGTTTTCTTAGACATAACACTAAAAGAATAAGCCATATGAGAAAAAAGCGGTAAGGTGGAATTCATCAAAATGTAAAACCTTTGGTCCTCAAAATATATAGTTATAAAATGTAACAAACTGAGCTAGAATGGTGGTACACATCTGTAATACTAGCACTCTGGTAGACAGGCAGGAGCATCTCAAGTTCAATTCCTACTTGGGCAATTTACTGAGAACCTAGCTCAAAATTTTTAAAAATTTAAAAAATGTTGAGGTTGTAGCTCTGCGCAAAGGTCCTGGGTTCAACCCCCATACCAATAAATAAATAAATAAATAAATAAATAAATAAATAAATAAAGCAAGCTCTCCTTAAATAGGTGCAACTTATACAAACACAATTCCTACTATTTTAGGCATCTTTACTACAAAATATATTCCAGACTAGAAAACTGTTGAAATGAAAACAATAGCACGTGGTCCACAAATTGTTAACAAATTTACTGAAGAGATTACAAGTCTCCAGCAGACAAAAGTATGTTAAAAGTTTTTCAATTTTACATTAAGTGCCATCAGAAAATATGGTGAAACTTTCATTATAGTAAAAGACACATTGTCACAAAGCCTCCTCAAATACTTCCCCTCACACTGAACCCATGTATTCCACGATTCTTTCCACTTCTGAAGCAGTTCTCAAAGTCCTTTTCCTGACCCACAAGTGTCTTTAGTTGTACTATTGTGGCTGCCTCAATGTCCTGAACTGATTCAAAAGTGTACTTTTCATGGTTATTTTGACTTTGAGCAAGAGCCAAAAATCACACAGTACCATATTGGATAATGAAGATAGATCAGAACACACTGTAATATTTTTAGAAGCCTGTCCTTCTGTTTATTGGATGGTACTCAGCCCTGGCATTCACTATGTGTTTTGAATACACCCTCATGATAGAGGACTTCTAGAACAATGGGATAAGTTGAAAGTGAAGGGGATTAATGACAGTGTCTTTTACTATAACACATTTTAAAATTTAAACATTCACTATGTATTTCAATGATAACTCATATGGAAAATGTGTATCTTGAAATATAGGCTTATCATTTCTTAAATGAATGCATGAGACCACGAGAACACCAGCACAACTTGGACAGAGAACAGCTCTGGCACACTGAAAACTTCTCTCCTGTTATTACTTGGTATGCCATCTTCTGCTCCCACCCACAGACCCTCCCAAACATGGGTCTGTTCTCTGCCTTTTCCAGAATGTCATGTTAATGGAATTGAGTGATAGGTAGCCTTTGGGGTCTGGCTTCTTTCACTTAGCATAATGCAGTTGATTTTTTTTTTTTTTTTTTTTTTTTTTTTTGGTACAGAGTCTCCCTCCATAGTCCAGAATGGTCCTGCTATGGTTTGGATCTGGAGTGTTCCCTAAAGACCTCATATATTTCAGAACCATGTGCTGTTGGGAAGTGGGGCCTGGCTGGAATTAAGGGATGGCTTAGGACTTGACATGAAGAATTGCGTCAACTTGTTGAGACTGGGGGGGTGGGGGGGCGGGGCGGTGTGTGCCCAGAGCAGAACTTCCAGGTTCATGTTATTGACTTGTGGGCTAGGAAGTGAGGTAGTGGGCGGGACTCACTCTAGGTATAGGGGCCCAACCGGCAGCTTGAAGTCTTATAGAAATGAGAAAGAAATATTTTTTCCTAGGAAGGCTCTAGCCTCTGCTTAAGTCTCCAGACTTCAACTCACAGCTCACTCACTTGGCTTTCTGTCTGCAATGACCTGAGTAGCTTTTCAACCTCGGCCGTGTGCTTCCACTATTGCCAGCTGCCCATGAATAGACTCTGTGAGACCTTCTGAAACTGTGAACTAAATAAATCTTTCCTGTCAGTCATTCTGTCATAGAAATGAGGAGGTAACTGAGACAGAAATTGGTACCAGAGAAGTGGGGTCAACGTTGCTGTGACTTTACCTGACCATGTGGTTTGGAAGCCCTTGGAACTGTTTTGAGGGAAGAGTTTGGGAAGATTTGAAGATGCTGGCTAAAGAAGCTTTAGAATGCTGTGAGCCCAGCTGGATTGGAGTTTCTGGTTGCAGCTCAGAAGACCCAAATGATAATAGAAGTGTGAATTGTAAAAGCCAGGCCCAAGAAGTGTCAGATGGGAAGGAGGACTTTATTGGCAGTGAGTCTAGAAACCATATGTACTATGCTCTGGCAAAAAAGTGTTTTTGGACCTATTTGGCTAAAGTATAGACACCTATACTCCCATAGACTTTTAAACAGTGTATCTCCCATAGCCTGTGCTTCCCTGTAACCTCCTGGCTGTAACACTGACATTAATTCTCTCATAACAGGTTTGCTAAGCATCTTCCTGCCATCAGGCAGGACCCAGTTTCCCTCTTTGTCTTGAGAAGTGTCTATCTCTCTCATCCTTTTTATTTAATCTGCTGTGAGCACAGGTTTAGGAATGGCTTCAGGTACAGCTGGGGTGAGACTGAGGATTCTGATCTCATCTTCCAGGGAGGACTCCTTGGCTGCCTCGTCTGTCAGCCTTTTTTCCAAAGCCTCAAAAGAACTTCCCTTTTGATGCCCATTTATATTGGTAATGGCTATTTCTGTAGGTAAGAGGAGATTTTGTAAAAGTTTTTTGATTAGACCTTCATGAGCTAATTCTTTTCCCTGGCTGTTTATTAGTTTCCTCTTATTCCATATTTTTTTTTTTGAAAAGTGTGGACTATTTTAAAAGCATTCCTTGAATCTGCATAAATGGTCCCCTCAGTGTAGGTGAGCAGCTTTAAAGCCTGATTATGGGCAAAGAGTTTACAAGACTGAGCTGACCATTTGTTAGGCAGTCTTTCTTTTTCTATAATGATTAGCATTTTTCCATCTACCACTGTATATCCACTATGCCTTTTGCTTTCCAAAGTTTGGGAAGAGCCATCCACAAACAGTTTGGCCCCTCCTGGGAGTGGTATCTCACTTAAACCTTTTCGGACCTTGGTCTGATATTTTATAATACCCAGGCAATTATGATCTAACTCTTTAGGATCACCTATTGTTGCTTATACTAGAAAGTTAGCTGGATTTAAACAAGCATCGGTGGTCAGAACTAAACCAAACTTTTCCAATAGTATCGCTTCATACTTCAGAATTTGTGAATCTGTTAACCAGCATCTGACTTTTTGATTTAGGATAGCTCAGACTTGATGAGGTGCTCACCGTAAGGTCACTTCCAAAGGTCAGTTTTCTGCTTTTCTCCACCAATAAGGCAGTGGCTGCTATAGCTTATACACATTCAGGCCAGCCCCTTGAGACTAGATCTAATAACTTTTACATAAATGTAAATGGCTGCCTTTTCCTCCGCAGACCTGGATGATTACCCCAGCTGCTGTGTCTCGGTCCACTGTAACAAACAGGTGGAAGGCTTTGTTGAGAGATGGAAATGCTAGAACCAGAGCTGTAATTAGAGACTAAGTTCTTCCAGCATGTTTACCTCTTTCACTGTCCATTGAAGGGGGTCTGGCTCTTCTTTTAGCAGCTTAAGATAAAGGTTTTTAGTTTTATGTGCATAAGAGTCCATCCAGAGTCTACAATAACCCACCATTCCTAGAAAATTTCAGAGTTCCCTTTTGGTTTTGGCCTGGGATAACTCATAATTCCCTCAATCCTCTCTGGATTAGTCCTTCATTTCCCCTCACTAATAAGGTGACCTAGATATTTAACTTTCTTTTTAGTGAATTATCACTTACATTTTGAGATATGTAACCCCTTTTGGCCCAGAAAATTTATCAGGTTTACTGTAGTCCTTGAAACCTGAGGTTTAGTTTTACCCGATACCAATAAATCATCCACATATTGTAAAAGATTAGTCCCTAGGGTAGAGGTGAACTTCTCCAATATAGACTCAAGTATTTGGCCAAACAGGTTAGGTGCTTCAGAATCCCCGTGGAAGCACCATTTACCAATATTGTGTTTTTCTTTTCTTCCATTTATCGGATTTTCCCATTTGAAGGCAAAGAGATTTTTGCATTTTCAGTCTAATTATCTTTCAAATCTATCATACAAAACCATCTCTAGTCTACAGAAAGCTTAGTAAAAATACATATATAGGTTTGGAACCCTCAATGTCTGCTTTTAATTATATGATTTTTTTCCTTTAAGTCCCAACTTTAAATTTATCAAGGGCTCGTGGTGGGTCTTCATCATAGGGAGCTCCTGATACTATTCTATCAACAGCTATAAAGGTGTTTACTTTTTTTTCCCTTATCTATAGGGAAAATTTCCTCTTAAGATGGCACAGTTTTTCCATATTTATAGCAGTTTCCCCCATTCCATTTAGCTTTAACTACCAGGTCACCATTTTTAACCCCCTTTTCTATAATAGCAAATTTGAGCCTTGTTTTGTTTTCTCCATCCTGTTCCATAAACAGTTTTTGAATCTCCCTTAAGAATTCTTTTATAGACCCTTTTATTCCATCCCGCTAACTTTGTAAAAAAATTTTTTTTGCCCTTCTTTTTTTTTTTTAATCTAGCCAAACTCCTAGTTACAAAGTTAAGTTTAAAGCCTCCAATCACTGGAATTCTATAGGTACTCAAAATTCACCATGGCCTAAAAGCCACTTTCCTAAGATAAGAGGAAAGAATAGAACAAGTAGCGTCACTAGTCCTGCAACATCTAATGTTGCCTGAGGTTTTGTCCTGCTAGGGTGACAGGTAAACTGGGAACCAATAGAGACCTTGCATCTCCTTTCCAGGGACAACAACTGGAGCTCTAGACAAGTGTCCTTTAATCCTGCATACAGTGAGCCCCTGAATGTCTTGTCTTGCCACATTTAACATATAAAAGCCAGCAGATAACCCTTGATCACCTCCTGGTGCAGCAAGGAGCTCCCAGCCTCCCTCCCCTCCCTCCCTTTTCTTTTCTTAGGTTATCAGTGAGAATTCCAGCTCCCAAAGATGTTTATTTTCCACATTATCTGGTAGCAAAAATCTCATGCTTCATTTTTTTTGGTCAAATGGAAGCTTTAGGTTACTTATGGGGATTGGGCATTTAAGCAACACTTTGGAACCCTGGGACTGACTTTTTGACTCCCTGTATAATTAACTCTCTGAGGTCTTGCACTGAAGCCCTATCCTCAGGGTTATTATTAGTTTAGCCAGGATCACATTAAGGAATTACTATTCTCCAAATCATTCTCCCCTTTTTCCTTGAACAAGATACTAATAATAGACATTAATTCAGCCCAGATGTGCACTTTTCAAAACAAGGTCTTTTCCCATCTCCACCCTTGAGTTGGTAAAGGGTGGGGTCTGTCCTCAAGGCATCTTTTTATAATGTTAATGTTTTTAACTTCCCTGTGCTCTTTGGCCCCACCAGTGTAGACCCTTTCCATTTAGCCAAACTGCAAACTTCTTATATCATTTTTTTGTTGTTCTTTCTAACCCTTTGTACAGGAATGAGCCTCCCAAAATTTTAACATGCTCCCTGGTGGACTCCAGGGGAACCTGGGAGAATTCTGATCATTCCTGCAAATCCATATTTTTACCAGTTGGCCTGGAATTTTTACTGCTCATCCTCACACAAATTGATTTTGTATCTTTCAACAGGAGAATGCTCAGTCCCCCACTGCTGGGGATTTCTTGTGAACTCCTAAGTTTCCGGAGAAGTTTCAGTCCCCCTTACTTGAGGTTTCTCACCAACTCCAGACTTCCCGGAGAAGGTTCAATGACCCCTGCCCCCCCATACTGGAGGTTTCTTACCAACTCCAATACTCCCCCAATTACTGAGGGAATTCCCTGGTCACCAAGGCAGTACTATGAGGATTAACCTTCCTCAACCTTCCTATCTTAGTCCACGAAGTTTTCCTGACCAGCCACAATTTTTATTCTTCTTTTAGCATCATCCTTACTGTCTCCAAATGTAAATGGTCTCAGGCTTTTCATGGCTCTGCGAGAGGTTGGACACCCTCTATCTCACAAATAAAAGAAAAAGAATGAATAAATGAAAAGATTGTCCATTGTGACAAGTGAAGAGATCATGTCAATTTGAGGGAATTAGGAACCATACCTCCTTTAGGATTAGAGATCACATGTAGATTGGGAATTGAGAACCAGCCTGGATTTGAGTATGAGTGATTTGTAGGGCAGCCAATGAGTGAACCACCCAGAAGTGGGAGGTCCAACTGGAATTCCAACAGTATAAAAGGAAGAAGGAAGATTGTTACAGCTTCTTCCTCTGGGAAAGCTCTCGCCTTCCCAATTGTCTATGGACGCCGACTTGCTACACGTCGCAGATCTTCATCACAGATTTGTTCCGGTCTCAACTTGCGCCTGTCTGCTTATCTCTGATCTTCAGTCGCTGATCTCCAGTCTCAGGCCTTCGCCATTGTTTTTCAAACAACCAAGATCTGCAGCAGACTCTCACTGGCCGTCCTGCAGTCCCAGACCGGAGATCTACTTCATGGCTGAGCAGCTATCTTGGACTATCTCTATCTTTGGCTTTGTAAGCCTTCCTAATAGATCCTTGTTGTTACAAAATCTGTAAATTCTGCCTTTTGAAGAACCCAAGCTAATGCATCTACCCACAGGCTATAGGCTCTGAACAGAGCCGGTCCAAAGGAGATGCTGTAGAATTTAGAGCTAGAGAAAATGCTTTACGGGCAGCACCACGTGAACCTTTTGGACCTCACATCTCATCGGTTTACCCAGGTGCTAGACACCAAGCGACAGGATTCAATAGAGCTACAAGCTTTAACTTGTCAACAAGATTCTCTCTATTACAATCTATTTAAAATCTAACCCCAAGCTGTGTGTGGTGGTCTGCACCTGTTATGTTAGCTACCTCAGGAAGGCAAGAAAAGAGGATTGCAAATTCAGGGCCAGCCTTGGCAACTTGGTGAAATCTTGTTTCAAAAATTTAAAAAAGAAATATTGAGAGTATTGCCTAGCATGAGTCAGGCCTTGGATTCAATTCCTAGTACCAGAAAAACAAAATACAACCACAAAATTCCCAGCTCCACATCTTTGTTCTGCTTTTTGTTTTTAAGTGAATGTAGTACTTTCTGTCTTATACATTAAGACCATTGTTTAGTCTGTCTGTTCCTATCAGTGTGCAAGCTTCTCAAAGGGAGAAGTCTTTGCCTACTAGCTACATGATGTATCACAAGCATTTTGAGCAGCATCTATCAATAGCATAAATACTTGTTAAATAAATTAATAATTTTCCATTTGTACATGGCAAGTCTTACCTTGTTTTGTATTTTCTGTGAATGTCAATGACCATCTTCTGTCTGCTCTAAATCCAGTACCTTTACTATCTATCTTTGCTCCATTCTTTTTTTGACCTTTCTTCTAGTATTGAAATTTGAATCCAGGACTTTAACACTGAGCTGCACCCCCATTGCCCTTTTTATTTTTTATTTTGAGACAAGGTCTTGCTAAGTTATTACATAGCTCTGGCTGGGTCAAATTTGCAATCCTCCTGCCTCAGCCTCCCAAAGTGCTGGGACTTCAGGCTTGTATCACCACACCTGGCATATCATCACTCCATTTTTAATGATATTCCTCTCCTTCCCTGGAACATGGCATGCTTTTCAGTCTGTGAGTTCTTCATATATAAATAAAGATCATTATTTCAAAAGAATAGACTATGGTCTTTCATATTTCCTACTGTACTTTTTATGTTCTCTTCATTGGAAAGGCCATTTATGGTGGATTTCTTTTGTTAACTTTCCTTTTCTACCATTTTCTCCATAATCATTTCATAATATTCTTCCTGTTTAGTTTGGCTTAGGAGCTTACTCAATTCAGCCAATGAGCAACAGGGAAGGATTTGCAGGAAATGGCACTGGTCAGGGTCTCAACAGAATATAGATGGCACATTCAAACTCAGAAAGCAAAACTATTAACAAATATGTGGAGCTGGGCCTGGTGGCACAGGCCTGTAATCTCAGCACTCTGGGAGGCTGAGACAGGAGGATCACAAGTTTGAGCCCTGCCTGGTCAACCAAGAACCAAGACTGTCTCAAAAATGGGATGAGATTGTAGCTCAATGCAGAAGTCCTGGGCTCTATTCCTACTACCCAACCCCATCTTAGTTACTTTTTCGTTGCTGAGACAGCATACCTGACATCCACAACTTAGGGGAGGAAAGATTTATCTAGCTCACTGTTTCAGAAGATCTCAGTTCCTTTATGGGCAGCCAACAATAGTGGAAATACCTGGTGGAGGTCTAATAGGACAGCTACTTATGGTATGGCAGACAGGAAGTCAAGTAAGGAGAAAGGATAGAGATAACATACACCTTTCAGGTCCTGTCCCAGTGTTCCACTCTTTCCATGTTAAGCCCCAGTGGTCTGCCTCTTCCAGCTCACACACAACTAATGTCCACACACCTGTAATCTACTACATGCTCTTAGTCCATTGCATGCCTGTAATCTACCCCTCCTGACAAGTCCCCACTTCTTAACAGCATATGGTTCCATAGGCATTACACAACATCCAAATACATGAGGTTTTGGGGAGACATTTCAGATTCAAACCATAACCCCTCACCCAAAATAAACAAACACAGCAAATGTGTGGGTTTGAAGAAAGAAGAAACAAGGATCTGTGTAGCAATAGTAAAAGGCTACCACCACGCCGACCCTGAACCTATAGAGAGGAGCCTGATGGGAACTCTGCTTTTTGATAGAGTAACATCACCAATCTTCTCAGCAGAGAGGAGCCAGGGTGGTAAATATTTCGTCCCCACCTTCCAGTCTGTTGTCAATATTGGTCACAATATCCAACAATAAAGAGATAGAGGTGCTCAATTATGCCTTTAGATGGACCGTCCTTCCAGGGTAGGGAATAAGCCAGACAAGAGTGAGGAGCAGGTCTGGGGGTGCAGAGAAAAACATCAGCACTGAAGACTAGTGGGGGGAAAGATTTTTTTTCTCTAAGAGACTCATTAATAGAATGTCTTTCCCCCTCTCTTGACATTATGCATAAGGTCACAGAGCCTGGAACTACTAAAAATTTGTTCCCATTAAACACATGAATTGCATTAATAGTCCCTGTATCCACACCACTTGATGTATAACTTAATGGATTTCTCCTACTGTGAATCTGGGTTAAACTTGTGATTTTTGTGTGGTCAACAGGATGTGGAGTAAGTGATAAAACTTTGTAGGCTACCTCTCTAGGAACCCTGCCACCCTCGTGTGGGCAACCCTCGTGTGGGCAACCCTCGCTGAGGTGCTGGAGGATGAGAAACTACAGCTAACCCAACTGTCCCATTCCAGACTATGCTAGGACAGCCTTTGTTGCACTTTGAGACAAAAGACAGAGACACGAATTGCTCAAAACCCTTCTCAGGGACTAAGAGAAATCTGCAAGTGACTGCATGGATCCACACCCTGAAGAACAGAGTGAATTTGGCCAAGAGCAGAGGTCTCTCTTTATATCTAATGGAGGAAAAAAAAAGGTATAAAAAAAGAGGAAAAGCATTTAAGGCAGTAAATCATTTACAAAGAATTACCAAAAGCAGGCCAGAAATTCACATGATGGCTGATTAAAGTTACAGAGCATACAGGTGGTGGTAGTAAACAAAATTACAAGGCAGTGGCAGAGCCAAGATGACGATGGTGAAGGAATATTTTGTCAGTATTTCTGTATGATTCAGCTGGGATAACAAGATTCAGTGAAGGAATTGCCTCTGCAGCCTGACCTGGGAGGGTGCAGATCTTGCTGGACCTGAAAAGTGACTAGAGGTCTGAAAGAAAGGTGCCAAGGATCGCCAGTGAGTAAGCACATGTTCTAGGAAGAGGAGTGGTCTGGAGCCACAAAGGACCATCATGCTCAGCCAGCGCTTGGACTGCAAACTGGAAGGAGTAATGGAAGGTTTGCAGTAAGGTCCACAGACTGGAAACCACCAGGCCCTGTGCCCCAACAGCATCCCTAGGCCAAAGCATGATGGAATGCTGAGTCATTCTGGCTGCAGTGCAGAGTATGTGAGGACTACTAGAACCACAGTGCTGGAGTCTCTGAGCAGGCCCAAAGACACTGTTGCAGATGAGATGGAACTAGTTGTACCTTCCCCATCAGATGACAGGACCCAAGGTCTGGATATAGAGACTTCCCACACAAAAAAACCTGGGGTATAATTTCTTTCTTTTTCTCTTCTTTCTGGACTTTAGTTTCACTTCAGTAGTTTTCTATGGGTATATTGAACTTCTGTTTTTTTGCTATTGATTTTTTTTCTTTTTTCCTTATCTTCCTTTGTGTCTTTTCCCTTCTTTCTGTTTCTATTATTTGTTAAATTTTTCATTTCTCTTTCTCTTGATTAGCTCTTTATGCTCTTTAAAAAAGACTTTCCAGGGCTGGAGGAATAGTTCAGCAGTTAAAGAGCCTGCCTAGGAAGCTCAAGACCCTGGGTTTGATTCCCCAGCACCACATAAGCCAGGCATGGTGGCACACACCTGTAATCCCAGCACTTAGTGGATGAGACAGAAGGATTGCCATTAGTTCAAGATCAGCCTGGGCTCTCTAGTGAGTTCAGAATGAGCCCAAACTACAGAGTGAGAAGTGACCAGAGGACTGGTCACAAAAAAGCCTTTCTATAGATTCTGAAGACATACTCTATTTCACTCATAACTCTCTCTGTTTCTTCTTTTGCTTATAGTGCTTAAGTTTATCTGCTATCCTTTGACCTGAGGTTGAATTTCTGTCGTGCTTTTCTCTACCCTCTACTCTTCTGTCTTCTATCATGCTCCAAAAGCTAAACTTTAGTCCTCAGTCTACTCTCTTGCCTACTCTTATCACCCTTATTAATATTGTTAAGTATTGTCCATATGGCTGGACAGGTAGGAAAATAATAATTGTATACTGTTTAGCTAGATAGATCAGTAATGTAGATATTTTTAATGTTATCAATAATAATTTAGTCTAACAGAAGAATCTACACATAGATATAGTCCATTGACTCTACCTGAGTTACAACCTATAGCAACATAACCAGGGGGAAACAAGGCCATAAATTGCCTCCACAAGGGCTCAACTCCTCAGAAGCTGATACCATGGGTCCTGAAGTAGCAGAACCCACAGGAAATTAAGTAAAGAAATAAGTGGATCTAATGGCCAAAGAGCTCAGGGAGTTCGAAAGGGATATAATCAAAGAAATGTCAGTCTTAATGGATTAAAAAGTTTGAGAATTATAAAGAACACACAAGTAAAGAGATAAACAACGCAAGAAATGAACATTTCAGTAGAGAAATAGAAAGACTGAAAGCTGAACTCCAGTATATGAAAAATTCACATGAAAAAATGGGAAACTAGGACTAGCATATTAAGGATAGATTGTTGGATCTTGAAGATAAAGTTGATAAATTGTATCTTATGGTCAGAGAGAACTGAAAAACATGCAGGCAAGAAAGAGATTTTGTTACAACAGCTTATGGGTGACTCAAAGAGTGGCCAGAATTACGGAAGTGCAGGAGAAAATGGAGGAAAAAGAGACTTCCAGGCAAGATGGCAGCCAAGTAATAAAACTGCTCCATGTCTCCTTGTAGACTCACTAAAAAAGTTGAGATTATAGTTAAAAACTGCCTATTCAACTTAACTAGGAGAGGGAGGAGAGCCCTGGGAATTAAAGAGAGGCCTCAGGAAACAGAGCACCGCCTTTTCAAAAGACTAGGAATCTGGCACAATGTCTCCTCATGGACCCACTTAAAAAGTTCAGAATTTAATAAAAACCACCTATTCAGTGTAGCTAGTGTTATGCCCAGATTGCATATTCCCCAAAGACCTCTAGGAGACCAAGCACGCATGCAAGAGCAAGGAGCCTTTATTTCAGGCTTGAGCTGGGGCTCTCAGACTTCACCAACACAGTGGATCCGTGCCCAAGAGCCTCGAGCCGTTGTGAAGCAGGGTTTTTATGGAGTAGGGGAAGGGGTGGTTACAGCGAGCATGATGCAGGTATAGCATGTGACCACAAGTACCAGTTACATTTTGAGAATCAGGTGAGTTTACAAGGCCCACGTGGGGTATAAGCTGAAACTCAGGCCTACTAACTTTTCTAAGGGCCTGAAGCCTGTAGTTTGTTTAGCCTGGGTGTTTCAGCTAGGACAGGGAGGAGCACCCCAACAATTGAAAGGAGGCCAAGAAAAGATCAGAAATCCTGAAGAAACATCAAAAGCAGAGGAAAAAACAGCAGCCTAGGAAGATGCCCCAGGCCAGCTGCAAATGGCTGGGAACCACAGGCATCTGCAGACTGAGGAAAGCCCATGTGGAGCCTGGAACATCTAACAGAGCTAGGAGAGGAAGGAGTGCCCCAACAACTGACAGGAGGCCACAGGGAAGGTCAGAAATCCAGAATACATATCACAAGTGGAGAGAAACAGCAGTCAGCTGGGTGTGCCCCTGAGCTACCAGCTTCCACAGACCACAAATGAAGGAAAGCCCAGAGGCCAGAACCTCAGATTGAGGTAAGTCCTTATCTGGGAGAAGTGGGAATAGTAAGCAGCTGGTAGCCTCAGCCTCCAAAAAGTGAACCTGCAGGTAGTGAATACTACAAATGCAATGTGAGCTCCCCCTAGGACATGTGTCCTGGAACCCAGATCAGAAGCAGTGCTCAGCAGCCATAACAGGCAATAACGTAAGCAGTAGCATTTTTTTTTTTAAAAGAACCTGAGACTAAACTGATTAGAGTAAAAGATAGCTCAAAAGAGCACACCAGGGGCTTGGGGGTCACTATTAAACAATGCCGAGGAAGAAAATGGAAAAAGAGGCAATTACAGAGAGGAGAGAAAGGCCACCAGCCTTCTGAATGGCTGAGGTGTATTGAGAGTACCTTCAAGGATGGAGAACCCTGCACTCAGGGTAGGGAAGCCAGGACAGGAGGGAGAGCTTTGCTGAGACAGATGGGGATGAACAAGACACCTCAGAAGCCATCAGACTGTTAGGTCCTCCCTCACTGCTTACTCCCAGCTTAGAACTTGGAAGAATTTAGGTTCCCTAGACACACCCTCATACTCGTTTTTAAAAAATCTCTCAGCTAGACCTTTCAAGTGAAGTCCTTCAACAACAGAAACATGGAAAGATAGCAAGGCAACAGGAAACCTACAGACATACTTGAGAACCCAGAAACTAATGTCATGGGCCCTGAAATAGTGGAGCTCATAGGGAAGAAAGTTAAAAAAGCAAATAAATAAGTTGAACAATTAGTTCAAGCAAGATATTCTCAAAGAAATGCAAGCATTGATTAGTGGGCTTAAAGAGGAACTTACTAATCAAATAGTGGTCCTAATAAAGACAAAGTTCACTGAACATATTGAAGCCATAAATGAAAGTTGGCTGAGGTAAATAAGGAAATACAAGATATGAAGGAACATTTTGATAGAGAAGTAAAAATCTGAAAAGCAATGTAGCTGAAATTTAAGATATGAAAAATATATGTTAAAGCAGAGTAAGATGATTTGAATATTGTAAGGTCAGAATTTCAGACCTTGAATACAAGGAAACATACTGTAATTAGGCACAACTCCAAAATTAGAAATGATCAAAGTAGCTAGATACAACAGATGATGGATGATTCAAAGAGAAGAAATCGCAGATTTATGGGTGTGGGAGAAAGAGCAGAAAAATAGCATCAAAAGCATAAAAAGTGTGTTCACTGAAATCATGGAAGAAAAATCTCCCAAATCTAGGAAAAGAAATTAATATTCAAGTATATGAAACTTATAGAACACCAAATAACCTCAACCAGCAAAGAAATGGAAAATTTCCATGACACATATGATATACCAAAATTGAGGCAAGAAGATATAGAAACCCTGAATAGAGTAATAACCAGGGCAAAATTGAGGCAGTAATAAAGGATATTCTCAAAGATATCTTTGAGACCTACTGAATGGTCCCCCAAAAAAGCTCAGGAACGAATGGATTCACTGCAGAATTTTATCAGAACTTTAGGGAAGAGTTAGTGTCGATGCTAATTAAACTCTTCCATGAAATTGAAAGAGAGAGAATACTGCCCAACTCCTTCATAGAAACTGGTATCATCTTGATTCCCAAACCAGATAAAGACCCAACAAAGAAAGAAAACCACAGGCAAAGTTTATTAATGAATATAGATGCAAAAATCCTCAATAAGATACTTGCAAACAAAATGCAACAAATTATTTAAAATATCACACACCACGACCAACTTGGCTTCGTCCCAGGAAGGCAAGGCATGTTCAGCATACAGAAATCAATTAATGTAACAACTATATTAGCAAATGCAAAAGCCACATGATCATCTCAACAGATGCAGAAAAAGCGTTTGACAAAATACAACATCTCTTCCTGATTAAAACTCTGGTGAAAATAGATGTAGAAGAATCCCAGCAATTTGTGACAATCCTACAGCCAACATCATCCCGAATGGGGGAAAACTGGAAGCATTTCCCCTCAAATCAGAAGGAAGACAAGGGTGTCTGTTCACTCTCATCACTTTTATTTTATGTAGTACTTAAAACCTAAGCCAGAGCAATGAATTAAGGGAATGGAATAAAGAGAATATGCATAGGAAAGGAGGAAGTCAAGCTATTCTTATTTGCAGATGACATGATCCCTTATATAGAGGACCCCAAAAACTCTACCAAATTCAGCCAAGTTGCAGGATATAAAGTCAATACACAAAAATCAATAGCATTTCTCTACAGCAATAATGAAAACACAGAGATCAGAAAAACAATTCTGTTCACATAGTATAATGTATTGGGTGGGGCCTCTTTGGTTTTTCATGGAACTGATTGAGAAATAATGGTGGCAGCTCCCAATGGAAGTACTGGTAGAATTCGGCTGTGAATTCATGCTGCCCTAGACTTTTATTTATAGGTAGAGACTTTATTACTGCCTCAATTTCCATGCTAGTTATGCATATATTCAGGGGGTTTGTGTCTTCTTGGTTCAATTTTGACATCTTGTATGTTTCTAAAAGTTCATCCATTTCTTCCAAGTTCTCCAATTCGTTGAAGAATAATTTTTTCTGAGTAGTTCTCTGAATTTCATCAGTGTCTGTTTTAATTTCTCCTTTTTCATTGCTAACTGTACTGATAAGAGGTTTTTCTTTCTTTTTGGGTAGTTTAGCTAGAGATTCATCAGTCTTGTTTATTTTTTTCAAAGAACCAACTTTGATTCATTGTTTTTTAGTTTCAATCTTGTGAATTTCTGCTCTGATTTTTATAATTTCTTTTCTTCTGATACTTTTTAATTCTGATTGTTCTTCTTTCCCTAGAACGTTACATGCATCATTCAATTGTCTATTTTGGATTACTGTTTTTTAATGTGTGCATTCATATATATAAATTTTCCTCTTAACACTGCTTCTATTGTGTCCTATAGGTTCTTGGTATGATGTGCTTCCATTATCATTTGATTCTAGCAAGTGTTGGATTTCTTCCCTGGTTTCTTCTGTGACCTATTGTTTGTTCGATAAAATGTTATTTAGTCTCCATGTATTTGTATACTTTCTGTAGACTCTTTTTTTTATTGATTTCTGGTTTTATTGGGGATGAAGAAGATATGTTAACTAAGTTGGTATTCTTTTGGATGAGGAAAGATGGCCACTGATGGGCCCTGGAAATCCAGAATCTGCTGACTATAGTTAGTGTCACCCATGTGGGGACCAATGTGCATTGTAGTTGAGGGTTCACTGTGAATTCCCAAAAACTCTAAGCCACACTGGCAGCAGTGTTTATCTGAGCTTTATATGGGATGATCACTGGCCCCTTGGATTCTTTTAACATCCCTAGGTGCATTAGTCAAAAAAATAAAATGGAGAAGACAGCACAGTGAAAGCAAAGGCATGTTTTATTTTTAAATTCTAGGAGTTTCCTTTAAAAAAAAAAAAAAAACCTCTGAGCTACAAGACAAAGCCAAACTCACGTGGCCAAAGTTTTTGGCAAGACACTCAAAAATACAGCGAGTTAGAACAAATTGCCAACATCCTTATACAATCAGCATCTCTGCATAAAAACCAAGGAAGATGCCCTTCACAGGAAAGAAAGTCAGGTCAACTCAAAACAGCAGGTGGAAAGCCAGAGGCCTTTTTTCTCAATCATGGGTAAGTGCAAAGCATTAAAAATAAGCAAGAGGAATCCATAGTGAGGCAGCAACACTAAAATATGAGACAATGTACATACAAAACTATAGAGATGTGAGGAGGGGGGAGACCGGTACTCTCTCCTACTGAGGAGATCTGACAGGGAGGGCTAGGTTACTCCCTCGCCATCCATCCGCTTCCTCCTAAAAGACTCTGGACGAGAAGTTTAGAGACACTGGCTCTACCCTATGCTGCCTGAAACCTACAAGCCATTTTGCTTCTGAGTGTCAGTCTCCTTTTCTGCGAAACGGGAATGAATTTAATGAACATTTCCTGCTCGTGTCAAGAGACTGTGAAGCTGCTTAACAGACACCATGGATTTGGAGGTGAGAGGGCCGTAATCACTTTTCACGCCGTGGTAATTTCAAGTGTCAATTCTGCCCTGTGCTGCTTGGGATCCTAGGCAGGTCCCACTTCTCTTGGTTTCAGTTTCTCTCACATATAGAATGCTAATGGGGATAATAGTAGTATTCTGCGTTAGAGAATTGCTGTAAGACGAAAATGAACTGATGAAACAAAAGCTTGACACCTACCTAACTCGTCGGAAGCGCCCACTAAACAATAACTTGCGAAGGTTATAATGCTTAAAGTGATTGCAGAGTTCTTGTACGCTCTTCTCTCTTGAAACACCAGAGGGCGATATAGACAGCAGGACTCTGGTCACAGCTCACTACGCAGAGCCGTGGCCAGCCGCGCGGTGGCGCTAAGACACAGACTGTCCGGTTTTCGGCAGGCTTTGAGGAGTAGAGCTCCGATGCTCTAGAGAGGAGCTATGTGGTAACAGGGAGTGCCGAACCAGAGGATTGGGAATCCCCGGGCCCAGTAGCATTCGAGCTCCTCAGGCACCGTAGGAGCTGTTGGAAACGAGTGGGTCCCGCGCCTTATGAATGTGAGGGCGACCCTTGCGCCCCTCTGGGTCGGCAGCCCTTCCTTGGGGCAGCCGCGGCGTGCGGCGCCTGAGGGAGGGTAGCGCACGTCTTCGCTTACTGCAGCCCATTCATCGGCTGCCGGGGCACGCCGTTGCCAGGGAGACGTGATGCAGGCGTGGGGGGAGGGAGGCCCCGGTGACGTCTGTGCTCGTCGCAGCTTGTCTCCCGCGGCCTCCCGTTTCTTGCCTATTTTGGAAGAGAGCCGCAGCCCTTCTGCTGATGCGCGAGCGCTGGCGCCTTTTTAAGGCAACGGTCGGAGTGGTGGCTGCACCAGAACCCAGGAGCTGTCCCCACCCCCAGCCGCGAGCCCAGAGCGGAGCCTTGGCCGGGGAGCCCGGGCGCTATTATCCCACCCACCCCCATTTGCCGCCCCCTCCCACAATGGGAATAATAAACCCTGTGGGAAAGAGGTCCTGCCCTTGCCCCAGACCTCAACCCCCCCCACCCCACCCCACCCCCCTTCGCTCCTGTAAAAACCTTGGAAGGCAACAAGACGCCAGGCCTAGCACCGGTGGGGATCCTCTGGACAAAAGGCCACAGAGGGACAAAACCAGGTGAGGATCTCACTGCCCTCAGGGCTTCCCTTAAGCCCTCTGACTTAGCCTTTTTCTCCTTGCTTCTCAGTCTGGAGCCAGACTAAGATACCAAGAAAGCTTAGGCCTCTCATTAAAATGAATGTGAAACTGAGGCTCAGAAAAAGAGCAGTGACTGGCCCAGGTCACATGACCAGTTGCAAGCGAAGCCTAGCTTCCTGACCAGAGGTCAGTCCCCTGGTCTTTGATGCTGAGATCGCTGGCACAGTGTGCCCACCCTGCACCCAGCAGAAGGACCAGGCAACTTTGTCTGGCACCAGCGACCTCTTTTGCAGCGCAGTCCCAATCTAGGTGAGCTTTCTTGATTCATGGCCACTCTGCACCAACTTCTGGATCCCACAGATTCCACGAACAATAACCACGTTGCTTTCATTGAAGGCTTCCTGCAGCCCACCAGTTCTCTGGAACTTTCTGTATCAAATTTTTCCAGTGTGCTTACAAGTGCCAGCTGGCTTCTGAAGGGAGATATGGTCTCCTGGGCTCCAGCAGGACTTTTTGGAGCCAAGTGGACCTGATACCACCTGTACCCTCCCTGCATTGTCCACCAGCTGAGTTTGACTGGAACCTGCTGAGGCCAGTATGAAGTGCTTAACTATTCCAAAGGAGTTGTGTAGTATCAAACATCTCTGGGTCCCTGTCCTGGACCAGGTTGGGAACCCACAGGCGAATCCAATCCAGCCCAGCATTTGTGAACTCTGAGTCTAGCAAAGGAGAGAGGTCCATTCTCTGCAGTAGTCAGCTCTGGAGCCTTGACTTGCACCTCAAAGGACATCCATTGCCAAAGGCAAGACACCACTACGCAGAGGGAGAAGCTGAGGCAATCCACAGAGAGACATGACCTGACAAGGTCATGCAGCAAATCAAAGTGTTTGCTGCTGAGACCAGGACTTATGACTAGGACTACTTCCAGTCCT
This sequence comes from Ctenodactylus gundi, assembly GCA_004027205.1. Lineage (NCBI taxonomy): Eukaryota > Metazoa > Chordata > Mammalia > Rodentia > Ctenodactylidae > Ctenodactylus > Ctenodactylus gundi. The sequence continues at coordinate 87,263 of PVKB01003449.1, read as the reverse complement.
GGGCTCTTTCTCTGCACCTTGATCCGAGAGGCCATGAGAGACGCACATGATCACTGCACTGTGAACCAAGGACCTGGATCAAGATCTCTCTCCCCCAAGTATGACTGTATCACTTGGGTCACTTCATTTTTGTGCAAGGCCTCAGTCACCTAGGACAGATGACCTCTCTAAGTAGCCTTCACTCCAGTTGTGTCTGAGATTCTCTGAAATTGGGTTTCTGACCAAAGCTATGGGTCTGTGGCTGGCTGTGGGACATTGCCATGGGGTCTTTTTTCCTCCCACCAGCCTGAAGCTTGGGAGTGCTGGAGATGGTGGTTGCTTCAGCACAGACCACTCTAAGGATGGGTTCTGGTTTGTGCCCTTTTAACACCATCGGACTCTTCCAAAGGTGAGTCACCCCATTCCCCCAGCCCCAGTAAACTTGGTACTGATCTGGAAGAATGACCCGGATGATCTGGGTTCAAAGAAGGGAAAACAGTACTGTATCACTACTGCTTCCCCAGGTTCAGGCAGGCTCGTCTCCAGGGCCCAAGGTGACCTGCTTATCCAGGGCTGAGAACTTAGTCCTCTGAGAGACCTTATGCTCCCTCAGACCCTCGCACAGCTACCTGGTTTCATTCCCACTGAAACTGCATCTCAGTGTTGCAGCACTCAGCTTCCAAAGCCTGAGAAACAGTAGGCAGATGGGCCTGGGGCCCAGAGATAGCTCGAGTACCAAAGGTGATAGGACAGCCTTTTGAAGCAAGTGGTTGAGCCCTCTTTCATTTTACAAATAGGGAAACGGAGGCCCAGAGATGAGGAAAGTCTTGCATGACACCCCCCATTAGCTGACGGCAAAGCCAGGACCCAAATCCACAGCTCCTGGCCCTCCTTTTCAGGATTGTTCCACTTTGTCCAACACTCAACCTACTGACATCTAGGCTCAGTTCACTGCCTCTTTTCCTCTGACTTTTAGATCTTTTGCAGAGGGCTCTTTAGCTCATTCTCTGTTGGAGCTGGGCAATTCAGGAGTGTTCCCTTCAACCAGATGGTCCTTTCCTCTGAAGCTTCCTGGTTTCCCCTCCCCACCCACTCACTGCTCATCCTTTCCTAGTTCCAGAAGCTGCTCTATCAACAAACCAGAACTACCCACTTCTTGCCATGGTTCAACCAACATGATGCAGTTCCAGTATTCACAGGGCTGGGATCCTAATTCCCCCTGCTCTTGAGTTCTTTGATTGCTCCCCCTGATCCTCTGAGCCTTAAGCCTCATCAGTCTTTTCTGGGTCCCCTGAACTGTTCCTTGCAGGTATCCTCTTTACTGGCTCAAGGTCAATAGGAATAATCAGCCCCTTTTCCCGAGGGCTATGGGAGTGTCTAATGGGCTGATAGCCACAGTTGGTATATAAGATGCAGAGATGTGCTGCATCTGTAACCTCTTACATCACCAGGTACACGCAGATATCACAGAGAGACCTGGTAGCCTGGACATCTGTGGGGAAGAGAGGAAGGACTTGCCTGTCAGGACTTTTGGCAATAGGAAGTAGAGGCCATGCAGGTTTTAAGCCAGGAGAGAATATGGTCAGATTGACTTCTAGGAAAATGGCCAAACTGGGCCCTAAAGGTGCGTTGGGCTGCTGAGGCTATCTGTGCACTTAGTGAGTGATGGGGGAGGTCCTCCTATGGGCCAAGAAGGGGCACACTGGGGTCTGAGCCAAATGCTTTGGGTCCCTCCAAGTGCATCCCTTGGCTTCCCCAGGACCCCGTTGTCCCCTTTGTCCTTTTCTTTGGAGCTGCTGCTGTCCCCAGCTTGACTTAATCCATCTGATGCTCTTGCATTAAGCCCAGGCCAAGGCTCCAGAAAGCTGGCAAGTGCCCAGACCCTGTTTTCACACTTGAAGTACCAAACCAGCCCATGCCCACTTCTACATAGCCTTTCTCAAAATTATGTTTTTTCATAAAGCAAAACTAGTAGCAACTTACATTTAATCACTCAACACTTAGTTTTCTCCCTTTATGCATCCAACACTGCTCTAAGTGCTTTGATAATTTAGCTTAGTTTTGCATCAAGCCGTTAATGTAGTGCTATTGCAGATGGGGAAACTGAGGTTAAATCACTTAACCAATCGGTGTCACTAAGAGCCTGTGGAAGAGCCCATAATGTCCCTCCAGGCCCACCCCTCCTGCCTCTGCAACCTTACTTCCCTCCTTTGGCCACTCCATGCACAGCACCACAACTGCACCTACCACCTCTCCATGACCCTTGAAATACATGAAGATGCCAAACCACTTTCTTTAAGCTTTCCTTTCACTTCCTTTCATTCCTTCCATCATTTATTTATTAACTTACTTACAAATATTTATGTTGTGTGCCAAAGAGCCAGTGTGAGCAAAGTGGACTGTGCCGAGGGGGCTGTAGCCTGGGAGTTGAGGGCCCACAATCAACACATCACTAAAACAAAGTGCAAAATTACTATTGTGACAAATGTGAATAGAGGTACAAGGTGCCTGGAGACCTCTAAAGGGGGATTTGGCTTACTTGGGAAGATCAGGGAAGGCTTTTCTGTGGAGGTGTTATTTGAACTGCAGTGTGGGGTGAGATGAAATGAACAGTGGTGCCCCTGGAGGGAGCACAGTGTGTGCAAAGGCACTACAGAGGCAGGAGAGGGGCCAGGCCAAGAGGGAAAACACTGGCTGTAGATGGAAGAGGAGGACACGTAGGCCCAGAGAAAGGGGCAGGCCGTTACATGTGGATTTCCAGATGAACTCTTCCTTGCCTGCTGGTCCTAGGGAAGAAGCTGGGCTGTTTCTTGCAGCACCTGGTGACTAACTCGCTCAAGGCTGGGCCCAGGTTGCCTCATCTCAGTCCTGACCCTGCATAACCCAACATAGCGCAGCCTTGATTCTGTGCCCTGCAGCCAAATCTCGTGATCCAGCATGCAGCGCCCTCTTTCCACCTGCACACTACAGGCCTGTTAACACAGCCTCAGTGCCTCTTGTGGCTACTTGTCCAGTAGTATGTTGTTCTTGAGGCCTCCCTTACTAAGTCCTATCACTGACAACAACCAGCACAGCCTGGCTGGTTAGCTGATTACTTGCCCCCCGGCACCTCAGCTCCAGCACACTTCCTCTAGGAGGTTACTGCAGCTTCTCCCTGGGTGAGGTCATACTGTACAACAACCCACACACCCCCTTCCCAACAGCATCGCACTCAAGTGGCTAGCTGGAGGTCTCGCTTTCCACCAGCATGGAGACTCCATGAGATCAAGGCCCATCTGTGTTCACTCTACCACATCACCATAGCAGCTGGCCCCAGTTCAGCCCTCAGGTGTCTGTGGCATGCAGGACTTCAACACCTGAGGTTCTATGCCAGACCCTGGGAATAGAGAGGCCAGCTCTGGAGGCTGACGGGGGGATAGATGAGTGAGCTGGTGGTGGCAATGCACGGTAAGATGTATAGCAATAAGAATGCCCAGGGGCTTATGGGGATGTAGAGAGGGGGTGACAGCCCTGCTGGAGAGGGTGAGAAGTTCAACAGCTAGAAATGAATGTGTGAGGAGCAGTCTCCTCTTCCAGACTTGTAACTCTTGGAAGACAAGGCCCACGCCCTCCACTTCTGTCTCTCCTTGGCACTGGGCTCTCAGAGGGGTGAGGAGTGCCTGTTCTGCATTTAAGAGGTATTTTTAACAACGAGTTGATTTTACTTCCTTCTTCAGAACAAGGCTAGCCCAGTGCACTCCTTGTCATGTTCCTGTGTCTTCCTCTCTCAGGCCTGGCTCAGAAGACCTTCATCTTTTCCTATGTGTCTTCCTCTCTCTCTCTCTCTCTCTCTCCATAGCACTGTGTCCTTTCTTTCCCTGCTCAGACCACTCTCCCAACTCTGACCATCTCAGTGTGTGAATGCCAGCATGTACCCTCCTCACATGAGATTTGTTGATTTCATAACTGTAAATGCATAAAATATTCTGAATCCTTCCATGTCTAAGAGGGGTTGAGGGAGTGATCACATACTGAAAAGGCCTTAGAGAAAGAAAACAGCCTACACTGATGCAGCTGTCACACACACCAGCTGTCCATGAGGTAGAAACTGTGGCTGTGCAGGCTGGTACACCATGGACACAGGTCTGGGGAGGGTATTAGAAAATGTGCTAAAAAATATTCTACATGGTCTTAAACATATCAATTCAAAAGAGCAAACTAATGAGAGAGAGAGAGAGAGAGAGAGAGAGAGAGAGAGAGAAAGAGAGAGAGAGAGAGAGAGAGGAAGAAAGAAAGAAAGAACAATATGGTTTTTTATTTTTTTTAAAAAAAAAGCAGAAGCCAGGAAATTTAGGTCCTAATTCTGGATTTTTCTCCTGTATGTGGGACACTGGGCAAGGTACTCAACCACTCTGAGAAGATGCACAGATATTTTCACCCTGGATTAGACCAGATGTTTTCAAAGGCCTGAGATGCTGTAATAGACCCACTCTCTTCCCATAAGGAAAAACTGTCTTCCTGACAATAACTTAATTAACATGTTAGCCCAACTCCTCTTTTCAAAATTCAGTCCCAAGGACTAAGGTTGTGATGGGAATGAAATGATGGTACCCTGCCTCTTCCAACTTGGGTTGCCACGGGAACAGGATATGGAGTGTCACTTCTGAATGGGAAGGCTACTTCTGTGCAACTACAACGGGGGCTGGAATTAAGTAAGGATGCTGACACATAGGCATTCCCAATCTCTTCCCCCTTAAGGGACACCTTAGGAATGCTGCTGCTCAAGGCACGTGGAAGAGTGAAGGGAGCCAAAAGGACAGGTTGGCATGTCCTTGACCTAAAGAGTTTTCTGAGTGGTAAAAACAAAGAAAAAAAGTAAAGATATTTCTGGGGTGAACTCATCCTCAAAGAAGACCAAACTTTCTGAAAAGGGTCAAGTAGTAAATACTGTGGTCCGTCTGGTGTATGTTGCAGCTACTCTGTTCTACTATTGGATGGCAAAACCAACCATAGACAGTGAGTGTACTAACAGATGTGACTGTTTCAATAAAATGTTGTTTGCAAAAAGAGGCATTCGGTGAGATTTGGTATGTGGACTACAGTGTATAGGTTCCTGCCCTACCATGTGGTGAAGAGAATTATCCTAGGTTGAGAAGCAGGAGCCAGCCCTAAAGCTCAGCACTGTCAGTGCTTGCTGTGCAACCTTGACGGAGTCATTTCCTTCCATCTCTGATCCTCAGTTTCACCATCTATCAGATGAACATAATAATATAATTCAGACTGGTCACAAGAATATGTCTAACATATTACAGAAAATATGAAGTCTCTTCATCTCTATGCTCCATCGCTTGAAAGAAGCTCTGCTCAGTGCCCTTCCTAAACTGGCCATGCCACACCCTTGCCTGCCAAGGGTGGTTGGAAGACTTTCAAAACAGGAAATATTTCTGCCCAGAGTCAGGTCCTGGTCTGTCTTTCCAGTCTCTAGTTCTGAGTGACCTTATTTCTGTAGCAAGCCAAGCACAGCAGAAAACGAGGAATTCCTTCATTTTCACTGCTCAGCCACTTGGCAGGAGACTACAGTTCACTTGAGGGAGTAATGTGGCTTCAGTGAATGGTGGCCAGGCTTTGAAGCAGGCCTCCGAGACTCAGGCTGGGACTAGAATTAGGACAGGTAAGCTTCCATGCTCCATTAGAGCATTCACCTATGTCTTCAGCCTCTCTGGGGCCCAAGTTAAGCAGGCACTACTGCACTTCAATTGCAGTAACACCAGTCACCTCATGGATCTTGTCCACCTGTTGGCATCTCTTCATCTCTGAAGCTTCTTTAAGTAATTCATGTGTTCTCTCTCTCTCTCTCTCTCTCTCTCTCTCTCTCTCTCTCTCTCTCTCTCCTTTCTCTCTCTTCTTCTATCTCCTCCTCTCTTCATTTTCCCTTTCTCATAGACACATTTGTCTGGAGAAACACAAATATATGTTGATATCCCCCAGTCAAGATACTTGTCATAAATGTTTCAGAAATACAGACAGGTGCTCATGCTATTCTGAAGAATCAGATTCCCCACCCACCCTCCACTTTCTTCCCATGAGGATATCCTCCTGAAAATTTGTGAAAAAAATTTGTCTCCTTTTTAATAGAGGCTGAGGGACAATGTCCTCCTAAGTTCCAAATAAAGCCATGTAAGACAGGGGCAAGGGATCTCATGGCCTGTTCTTGCTATAAAAAGGCCTTTTTTGGAAAAAAATAATGAAGGAGGAATCAGCCAATCTCTCCTCGATGTCATCACCTCTTCTTGGTGATTTTTCGGGGAAGGAGTGGGCGGGTTGCCATGGCAACAGATGCGAGCTCTGCTCAGTAAAGAAGGGACCTTGATATTTTTTTTCTTTCATTCTCTTAGTGTGTATGTGTGTGTGTGTGTGCTCGCGCGCATGTGTGCGTGCGTGTGTGTGTCTCTATGCATGCGTGCGTGCTACACATGCCTGTGCCCACACTAGGAAATTTTTTTAGAACTAAAGAAAGCCCTCTCTTCTCTCATCTCCCAAATATGGAGTGATGGAAAACCACTTACTCCTGCAGGCCAGCGAAGTTTCAGGATGGTTCCAGAGAAAGGGGAGCACTCATGTGGAGCTATTTTCCTCCATGTTTTTGCTAGAGATTGCATGCAACAATGAGACCTTTGCAAATAGTTGGGAACAAAGGATTGTATAGAAGGGAAGATGCTGGGTAGACAGAGATAAGCAAAGATAAGCAATGCACCAACAGAGAGGCCAACAGTCTGGGGAAGCGTGCAAGTCTGTACACACCATTAGATGCTGAGAGGGAAAGACCCAGGCCAACTCAGATATGGATGCATGCACTACCTACGGAAAGACACCCAGTTAGTAGTAAACACAAATACATTCAGGCCCAAACACAAAACTACATATAACATAGGAAGGTGAAGACTTTTTTAAAAATGAGCATAGATATAGGTGTGAGAAAATACATAGATAAAGAAGGCTACAGACATGCAGCTGTGAGGACATATACAAGTGGATACAGACACAAATGAATCACAGACAAGTCCAGTCACATGCAGATGCATACAAACACAGTTTCAGCCAAGTAATCTCTCTCTCTGGCTATGTCTCCTGTCTCTCTCTGTCTCTCCTCCCTCTGTCTCTCTCTGTCTCTGTCTCTGTCTCTCTCTCTCTCCTCCTAAGTAGCCCAAGCATAATTGAGTAGTGGCACATAACTTGGAATGTGTGCTCACCCAGCAGGCTTTGTAGGGACGCTTCTTCTCCCCCTATTTCTTCTACACAATCTTCCCAAAACCCTTCTTTCAATTCCCTCCCTTTATTCACTTTCCCAAAGCCAATGGACTATGATGTCTTCCCCATCTCAGACTTCCAATTCTTAGTCTGTTCTTATGCTGCTGCTGCTGCTGCTGCTGCTGCTGCTGCTGCTGCTGCTGCCTGCCTGCCTGCCTGCCACTTGGGAGGGAGAGTGGGTGACTCAGCCAGGCCAGGATGACTCACACTGCCAGTATTTTTAGCAGCAGCCAGGAGCTCTCTAGCGTGCCAGCCACCCCCCTCCTCCTGCTTGCTATTTTGGAACTGTCACTGGTGGTATAAATAGCTCCTCTCCCACGGCCTGAAGCTGCTGCCAAGCTATTTTTGGTTTTGCAGTGTTAAAAATAGTTTCACAGAGGTGGGAGGCAAGAGGAGTGGGAGCTGGCTTAGGGAGAGAAGACATTGGGGGCATACAGAGCTTCTGAACTTGAATCAGAGTGGGTGAACTAGGATGAGCCCTCCTTTACCCCTCCTTTTCCCTTTCTAGGTCTTTCTCACCGGTGAAAGTATCTTTTCCCCAGTCTGTTCTTCTGGAAAAATCCAAGAACTCTTTTCTTGAGCCCCCTTCTTCTCCTGTGCTTATTTAACTGCTGGAGTCCATGAATCTTGGCCCTTGATACTTCCGTACTTATCCTGGAACCCCCATGATCATCCTCAGCAAAGAAGGGGACCAACAGAGATGAGGGCTCTCCTTGAGGCCTGTGTGGACCTAAACCAGACCTTGATATTCCAGGCAGACAGACCATAGCCAATTTGACTTTAATGGCAATCCCTTCAGCACCACGGACAGCAACCAGCCACCCATCCTTTCTTCGTGGATCTGCTTAGGTGACGGGAGACCTCTTTTATTGTGGAGGGAACACCAAGAATTCCTCCCAGTCAGGACCTAAAGTATCAGTGGGTGAAAAAAAAAACCAAAACAGAAATCCTGCCCTGGACTTTGATATGGGAATGGAGTTCAAAGTTCAAGAGAGTGGAGCCTTGAGAGAGGTGAGGGTAGGGACACCCCCCAGTCAGAGAAAGGTAAGCAGAGATATCCTGCAGGAGCCATCTCTCTGCCATCCAGGCCCACAGGGCTGGAGGCAATGATGGGAACACGCCATTCACTCCACCTCAGTGGTGTCACTAGCTACAGGATGGTGTATGTAGGTGACCTCCATTCCTTTCAAAACCCCAAGTCCTCAGGATAGGGTCCCCAAAGCCATGCACACCTCTTCCAAGACACCTTGTCCTTCCCACACTGTCTAGCTCGCTGCCAACCTTTTCTGTGAGGTATATGGAGTTTCATGGGCTCAAACTTTTCTTCTTTATGTCAAAGTCCATCTTCATCCTTTTCGTGTGACTTTTTACAATCAAGCTGTCCCCAAAATTTAAGTAGCTTTATTTTCACCCCCCTTCCACTTGATTTCACACACTCTTCCACAAGTGAGATTTCAGATAAGAATATTTTCTAAACAACTGCCTTCTCCCTTTTTAGGATCCTGGGGGTAAGAGAAGCAGCCCTTTCCCTCTGTAGGGAGCAATGGTGTGTAGTGAAAGGAGAAAGAAGACGGGGAAGATAAAGCAAATGTCACAGGCTTTAGAAACAAAACTGAAAAAAGAAAAGAAGGCCAACATGATCAAACAAGGGAGCTGCAGGGCACTGGGGACTCACATAGCTGAGACTGACCACTAAGCATGCAATAAGGTAAAATTAATTAATGGGCTTGGTGAGAGACAGATGAAGGAGTCTTAGCCCCAGCAATGGGGAGAGGGTCTGAGGAAGACGTAGCGAAGAGCCTGAAAGAGTTAAAGGGTCCCGGGTAGGTTCAGCAGTCGCGGAGCGCCCAGCACAGACCTCCCCGCCCCCTACTTCCCTGCAGTCTTCCCTTCTTCCCTGCCGAAAGCGAGAGGTGGGTGAGAGCTCTCCGGAGCTGTGCGGAGGCAGCCAGGCCCCGCCCGTCACCGCTACGTCTGCAGCAGCCGCCGGAGGATTCCTGTCCTAATATGGAGCTGGGATTCCCCCAGCCCCGCCCCCGCCCCCCGGCCCGCGGGAGAGACTGCGGCTTGCAAGACCGAGCGGGGAGCCGCTCTGGGGGGGGGGGGGGGGGGGGCGGGGAGTGACAGCAGGGAGGAGACAGGCCTAAGCGCAGAACCAGATCCTCACCATGCCGCGAGTCCCTGCCTCAGTTTCCCCCATCGGTAGCTGGGGTTAATGGACAGGGAAACAAAGACTCATCGCAGACTGCAGCACTGGTATTGTGTTCTTACTCTTGACTGGGAAAACAGAGCCACGCCACAGCCGGCCGTTCCCACTCCCACGAGACCCCTTTCTACTCCATTCTAGGCATGTAACCTCTTTACCCCTGGTAAACCGCCAAGGCTGGCGCTCGGGAACGGGGGGAAGAATAGGTCCTCTGAAAATGCCCCGGGAAATCCCAGAATGAGTAGACCCCAGGGGGAATTCTGGCTGTGACACGTCCCCCAAAGGGGGAATTCGCTATCTCCCCCGGCTCCATCCTCTTACCCTTAAAAAAAAAATGAATGTCAACACCAGCTCTTCCCTATTCTCTACAGACTCTCTTCCTTGGGGCTTCTTACATCCTTGCCCTGTGCTCTGTCCCCTCAACTGAATAACCTCGGAAGCCTGGGTCCCCACGCCCCCTTGCCGCTCCTCTAAGGCAGAGCCTGGCTCTGCGTTCAGCTCCCGCCAGCCGCGGCCCCCTCCGCAGCCTCCTTTCTCCCCCCTCCCTCTATCCCTCCTCCCGCTCTCATTCAACGTCACGGGCTGACGTCGGAGGCCCGGGAGGGAGAAGGGGCGCCCCCCCTCCCCAGCCAGCGGCTTTCACTGCAGCTTGCTTAGCCCAGCCTCCCGCTTTCCCGCCCCACCCCCGTCTCTAAAACGAGCCCCCTACGCCTGGCAGGAGCTATATAAGGCGGACCGAGGCAGGCGAGGTGGGCAGCGCAGCCGAGCGGAGCCCAGGAGAAGAGAGAGCGCGAGAGCCTGAGCAAGACACTGGCAGCGAGGAGGAAGCCGCTGGTACCTCCGGCAGGAACGCAGGTATTCGGAGCCCTGGAGCTGGAGCTCCGCGGGCGGCAATCATGTACCGCTCCACCAAGGGTGCCTCCAAGGCCCGCCGCGACCAGATTAACGCCGAGATCCGGAACCTCAAGGAGCTGCTGCCGCTGGCCGAAGCGGACAAGGTCCGGCTGTCCTACTTGCACATCATGAGTCTTGCCTGCATCTACACTCGGAAGGGCGTCTTCTTCGCTGGAGGTGAGCAAGATGGGGCTGCTGGAGACCCGTGCTGACAGACCTGGGGAAGAGTAGAGCTGGGAGAACCCGCGGGGACTCCTGCAAGTCTAGGGCAGAGTGTTGGAGCGCTGGGGGGGAAGTGACTTGAGGAGACTCAGGACTTCCTACTTTGTCTCCTGAGCTCCATCCAGAAGCTCGTGGTAGTTCTGTATGAGGTTTAGAGAGCCTGTCCTTAGCACCAGATTTATGGGAAGAGAAGACCGAGGACAGAATGGTCCCCGTTCCACCATGTCGGAGGTACTCGGGAGTGCAGGGTAGGAAGGCTGGGAAGTTGTAGGAGTGGGACCTTCGAAGCCCGGAGAAGGACAGTCACAGCACCAGCTCCCCCCCGCCCCCACCCCAAATGCTCTTCTGCCTCTCTGGGAGCGCTGTCCGCGGTGCTGACAGCAGCCTCCGCTAACGGTGCGCTGCCCGCGGTGCTAAGAGCAGCCTCCGCTTACGGTGCGCTGTCCGCGGTGCTGAACGCGAGTCCGCCTAACAGCTCTATCCACAGTTCTGACATCCAGACCGCTGAGGCTCTAGCTCTGGCTCCTGAGGCTCTGGCTTAGAAGGATGAGGGCTTCCTGGCTGGGGAGTTCCAGCAACAGGTCTTCCGGCCAAGAGCTGCGGGCAATGCGTTCACAGGTGTTTATAGAAGCAGGTCCATGAGAAATACCTCTGGCTGCTCTCAGACCACGGCTTCCTATCTTCTGCTTTGCCTCTCGTTCTTACCCTGACTCACCACGTTTTCTCACTCCACAGGCGCTCCTCTGACAGGTCCTACAGGACTTCTCTCAGCTCAAGAGCTCGAAGACATTGTGGCAGCACTACCTGGATTTCTGCTTGTGTTCACAGCTGAGGGGAAGTTGCTATACCTATCTGAGAGTGTGAGCGAGCATCTTGGCCACTCTATGGTGAGCATTTTGGATCCTTTCAGCTCAGGCTGGGGGAACAAATGGGGTACAATGAGCTTTAACACTCTTTAAAAAACGAGTTCCTGGAGAGGGAGGGGTTCTACACTACAGGATGTTATGGGTCAAAAAATTGGCTCTTGATATTCTCATTCATAGTCATTTCTTCTCTCCTTCCTCCAGGTGGACTTGGTCGCCCAGGGTGACAGTATCTATGACATCATTGACCCAGCTGACCACCTCACTGTGCGCCAGCAACTCTCCCTGCCTTCTGCTCTGGACACTGGTAAGAAATCCCTTCTCACTCCTTCAGTTCACTTTCCCTCTTGCTTCTCTACTCAGCTGCTCTATCCACTATCTTTTTCAGCCACCTTTTAAAAATCAGTTTTTCTCTTTATTCACCTAGATCATCTCTTTCGTTGTCGCTTCAACACCTCCAAGTCTCTCCGGCGCCAGAGTGCAGGCAACAAACTAGTTCTTATTCGAGGCCGATTCCATGCTCACCCACCTGGGGCCTACTGGGCCGGAAACCCCGTGTTCACAGCTTTCTGTGCCCCTCTGGAGCCAAGACCTCGCCCTGGGCCTGGGCCCGGCCCTGGCCCTGGCCCTGCTTCCCTTTTTCTGGCCATGTTCCAGAGCCGGCATGCTAAAGATCTGGCCCTACTGGACATCTCTGAGAGGTATGCCTAGAGTGTTCAAATCCCAAGAGGGAGGCAGAACAAAGATGAGAGGACCTTAGATTCTGAAGTCAGGGGAAGGGAGGATGGAGTTTAGAGGGAGAGGACCTGGGAAGGATTTCCAGAAAGGAAAACAGAAAGCTGACCTCACCCTTTCCATTTTCCCAGTGTCCTAATCTACCTGGGCTTTGAGCGCAGTGAACTGCTCTGTAAATCATGGTATGGACTGCTACACCCTGAGGACCTGGCTCACGCTTCTGCTCAACACTACCGCCTGTGTGAGTGTCCAGAGAGGCCAGAGACAAGACAGGGGGCTGGGAAGGGGCATGGGGGACAAGATGAAGAATGGGCTGCACTTAAGACTGATACTGGGGAGATATCAGAGACCAACAATTTTGGATGCCATAGGGCAGGCATCAGGGTGAGAAGTCAAGGCAAGAATAGAACCAGAACTTGGGAACTCTGGGTAGTGAGGTCAAGATGAGGTGCTGAGAGGTGAAAGTTAGGGTATTAAAAGAGACGATATCCTGTCTCCTACAATTCAGTGCAGAAGAGCAAGATGAGAGTTTAGGTGGTGTTGCCTGATGGGTTTCCTAACTCTGCTTCTCTTCTTCCTCCCCAGTGGCTGAGAGTGGAGATATTCAAGCAGAGATGGTGATAAGACTGCAAGCCAAGCCTGGAGGCTGGGCATGGATTTACTGCCTTTTATACTCAGAAGGTTCAGAGGGCCCTATTACTGCCAACAACTACCCAATCAGGTGAGCTTCAAGGCATGGGCATAGAAGGTAGCCAAGGTCACCTTAGAGTATACATAAATCAGAAAGCTGCTTTGGAAGTGGACACCAAACCCTTATTGGCTGCCTATTCTCTCCACTGCAGTGACATGGAAGCCTGGAGCCTTCGCCAGCAGCTGAACTCTGAAAATACCCAGGCAGCTTATATCCTAGGCACCCCTGCCATGCTGCCCTCATTCCCTGAGAACATCCTCTCCCAAGAGCAGTGCTCTAATCCACTCTTTACTCCTTCTCTGGGGGCTCCCAGAAGTACCAGTTTCCCCAGTGCTCCTGAACTGGGTGTTGTGTCAGCCTCAGAAGAGCTTTCCCAACTCCCCAAAGAACTGGACTTCAGTTACCTGCCATTTTCTTCTGGGCCTCAGCCTTCTCTTCAAGCAGACCTGAGCAAGGATCTTGTGTGCACCCCACCCTACACACCGCACCAGCCTGGAGGCTGTGCCTTCCTTTTCAGTCTCCATGAGCCCTTCCAGATCCACTTGCCCACTCCATCCAGTTCTCTCCAAGAACAGCTGGCTTCAAACACTGCAACCTTCTCTGATCAGTTGACGCCCAGCAGTGCAACTTTTCCAGACCCACTTAACAGCCCACTGCAAGGCCAGTTGACTGAAACCTCGACCAGAAGCTATGAAGATCAGTTGACTCCCTGTACCTCCACCTTTGCAGATCAGCTGATTCCCAACACTGCCACCTTCCCAGAGCCTCTGGGCAGCCCTGCCCATGAGCAGCTGACTCCTCCTACCACAGCATTCCAAGCACACCTGAACAGCCCCAGTCAAACTTTTCCAGAGCAACTGAGCCCCAATCATACCAAGACTTACTTCGCCCAGGAGGGATGCAGTTTTCTCTATGAGAAGTTGCCCCCAAGTCCTAGCAGCCCTGGTAATGGGGACTGCACACTCCTGGCCCTAGCCCAGCTTCGGGGTCCCCTCTCCGTGGATGTCCCCCTGGTGCCCGAAGGCCTGCTCACTCCTGAGGCCTCTCCAGTCAAACAGAGTTTCTTTCACTACTCTGAGAAGGAGCAAAGTGAGATAGACCGTCTCATCCAGCAGATTAGCCAGTTGGCTCAGGGCATGGACAGGCCCTTCTCAGCTGAGGCTGGTACTGGGGGACTGGAGCCACTTGGAGGTCTGGAACCACTGGACTCCAACCTGTCCTTATCAGGGGCTGGACCCCCTGTGCTCACCTTGGACCTGAAACCATGGAAATGCCAGGAGCTGGACTTCCTGGTTGACCCTGATAACATATTCCTTGAAGAGACGCCCGTGGAAGACATCTTTATGGATCTCTCTACCCCAGACCCCAATGGGGAATGGGGTTCAGGGGATCCTGAGGCAGAGGGCCCAGAAGGGGCTCCATCACCTTGCAACAACCTGTCCCCAGAAGACCACAGCTTTCTGGAGGATCTGGCCACCTACGAAACCGCCTTTGAGACAGGTGTCTCAGCATTCCCCTACGATGGGTTTACTGATGAGTTGCATCAACTCCAGAGCCAAGTTCAAGACAGCTTCCATGAAGGTAAGTTAAGTCCAAATGTCTAAGGATTCACGTCCCTCTCTTTTCAATGAGATGCTGCACTGGGGTTGGCAAATCAGTTTCTCTGTATGTACTTCAATTTTGTTAAGTAGATGACATCACAACTGTCAATAGTAACAGTGAGGAAAATAAAAAAATGAAAAATTTACCATAAAATTTTGGGATGGTAGAACTGACATACAGGAGCTGGATTTGTGAGATAGGACATGAAAGAATCTTTAGATAAGGGTCTGTGCTTATGATTCTATGAGAACCTTGATAAGCCACCCCTCCCTCATATTACAGATAAAGAGAATTAATTTCCCAGAATTAAAGGAATTTTCTTTAGGTCTCACAAAAATTGAGGGAAATTGATTTGAGTTCTATCCCAATATTCTTCCCTCATAAAAGGGAAACAGAGTCAAAATTTATAGAAGTTGGAGGCAGAAGGAGAATTGGGGATCACAGTAGCCCCCTGCTCACAGCTCCATTCCTTCCAAACCTACAGCTACAGTTTCACTCCATTCCTCCAATTGCTCCTAAATCTGCTAGGCCTCTGGGAATCATTCAGTCATGGGACCAAAAGATGTGCAGCCTGTACTGTATGCCAACACTGTCCTGCATCCTTAGCCAAGGACTTTATTCTCTAATAGGCCTGACTAACTCTGTATCCCTCTTTTTGTTTACAGATGGAAGTGGAGGGGAACCAACGTTTTGAATAAGTCTGTGACTTAACGTCGTCAAGTATGGCATATTGTCATCAAGACGTGGAGCTGCTCTCCACCCTCCCCGGGACTGTGGGGGGGATTCTGGGGCCAAAGGGGGATATGTCTAATTTCTCAGGCCCTGAAGGATGTGGGGGGGGGGGCGTGGGAGGGCAAGGGAGGGGATCTTCTTTTTAAAATCCAGGGACTTTGAGTGATCCCAGTTTTCATTTCAATCTGTATTCACTCGTAGTGAGTTTCCTTGAATGGGATTTCAAGCGGAAAATGGGGGAGTCTCACTTTCCCACCGCACTGGCTGCCCCATGGGCTTGGGCCAGTTCTCCACTCCTAGGGGCCAAGCCATCCCTGGGTCTCGGTGGGGGAAAGGCAGGGCCCTCCAGGGCCAGCCTGTGCCCTAAGGGGCTCTTGACACCCTAGTAGAATTCTCTACACACCAGTAACGGGATTTCAATTCCGATGGACTCCGCCACCCGGCGGCCCTTCCTGTGACTTTTGTGCCCCGTGCCTGGGGTGGGGGGCACGAAGAGATGCTACATTCCTTTCCGATGGAGGAAGGCAGACCTGCCATCACATGTGTACTTGCACGAGTGCGTGTACCTGGTGCGGGACTCACCCGGCTGCCAGACCGTCTGGGCCTGACCAGATGGCCACCTCGTGGTGCTGTGGTGAATTTGTAGCCAACTTTATAATAAAGTCGAGTTTGCCTTTTTGGTACCCTTTGTATCATGCACTGCTTTGAAAGGGGAAAGATGGCAGTAGGGAGGAGGTAAGGGGCCCAGACGGGAACCTGGAATCGGGAGGCCCCTCCGGACTTGCTTACAGCTCCAGGCTTCAATTGCTCATTCACTCACATGCTCATCCATTCCTCCACCACAAGTCTGCACGTACAGTGTGTGATTGATGCTATGCTGGATCCCAAAATGGCTGGTCAAGGCAGATGCTACATCTTGCCTTTAAGGTGCTTGGTGTGTTCAGTCCTACAGGATGCTGAGTTCTCCTTCTGCACAGTATGGGAGGGAGCAGAGGGCTTGAAGATGGACAAGCGGATTCAGTTTCTCATTGGTCCTGGACATGAGTTTGAGGCTCCCAGACTTGAGTTCTTTCTTCACCTTGTCCTGTGGGAAAGTGACATCCTTGTGGGACCATGGATCTTTGCATTGGAAATATAATCACATCTGTGATTGTTACCCAGGGCTTTCACCTCATTCACTGCAATAAAGCCTCACCTCAACCTCAGGCACAGTTGGTGAGAGGCATTGATGGGCATCCTGCCCACATTGTTTGTATCCCAAAACCTGTTAGGAACGGCTCATAGAAATTTACCTGTCCAAACAAAGGATGGACATGGGAGGCATGGACGACAGCAAAAAAGGGTGACCTTCCCACGTGCAAGTGGAGGGAGGCACACTGAAAACGTGGTCGGTACCGACTTAAATCCCTAGGTGGCAGGTCCCTCTCCCTGCCTCTTCCTACTGGCAGGATTCACAATCTTCCCGAGATCTAAGGCACTGGCTCAGGGCCAACTTCATCACAATGTCATTACCTTTATCCCTCCTTTCCCTTTCCACCTTTGTCTCATCCCCTGGCCAGGTAAGGCACGAAAATGTAAAGATCTGCCACCTTGAGCCATTTGCCACAGCTACCGCTAGGTGACACAAACCCATGAGCCATCACCTCAAATTGTCCCACCTTAAATTCCTCAAGAAAGACAAGAGTGGGCTAGAGGAGGAGGCTCTTCTCCAAGTGCTGGATAAGGAACCTCTTCCTCCTGACCCTGTGGGATATAGCTAAGCAAAATTCAGTAGGTTAAAAGAAAGATTTCAAAAATGCACTTCTCCTCCAAAATTAAAGGTCCCAGAGCCACAGATTCTCTTTGGTGAAGGTAAATAAAATTAAGACAGAGCTGGACTTAGTTTCAAATTTCACCCCCACCAACTATTAGCTGAGTGGGTCCTAAGGATATAGTTTATTCACAGATGAAGTGGGTGAAAAAAGGGTACTATCTCCCAAAGACACTGTCAGGACTAGGTGAGGATCTCTTTCTAAGCAGAGAAGCACGGAACAAACTTGAGTTATTAAGTTGAACTAGAAGGCAATGGTGACTTGAAGTCAGAGAGAAGCTTCTTTGTCAAGGAAAGAAAGGCATCCCAAGCCTCAGTCTTTCCCAGGCAAGCATAGGCTGAATTTCAAGAGCCAAGAGCACAGCGCAGAGAAATCCCCTAACCCTTCTCTCACTCTAATGCCTCCAGCCTGAGGATCAGGCCCTTCAGAGGGGTCTGCAAGTCCCAAGGGTTTGGCACCCCTTTCCTCCTAGCTAGGTCCTTGGGTGAGATAGGAGGATGGGAACTTGCTCTCTGCCTATGTATCTGTTCTCCATCTTTGGGGTGGGGGGAACAACCCTGCATTGATAGCCCAAAGAGGATTTTTAGCTCCATCGACTCCAGTTTTGAGAACAGGGCTGACAAGTAATAGGCACACAAAAAATATTTTCCTAAGAGGACAATTTCTGAACATCTCTCCGAGGATTTAAGAAGAATCATCAATTTATACCATTAAATAAACACCCTGTTTCTAAAGTTTCCTAAAGGGTAAACGGTTATAACTTTTACTTTAAACCTTAAGTGATCATGAGCCCAAAACACACTGAAATCCCATCTGAAAACCACCAAAACCAAGGAAAGTCTAAGAAGTTGTCAAGCCTAGGGGAAAACAATGAGAAGATGCATAGTGTGACACACCGGGGAAGTGAAAGGATGAATTTGATGAAAAAATGTGAATGAAGCCAGGGCTTTTGTTAATAACTATGTACCAATGTCTGCTCATTAATTGTGACATGTACCAATTAAGTGTACAATGTTAATCCCATGGGAACTGTCCAATCAGCACAACATTTTTCTAAGTCTAAGTTTTTTCCCCACTATTTTTATTAATATACATATGTAATACATAATGTTCACATTAAACTTGAGTATTTTGTGCACATATATATCACATCAACTTTACAATCCCCTCCCATTTTCACCCTCCCCCACCCTCCCAGTCTGTACCCCCCAACTCTGGCTATCACATCAAGTGGTTCTAAAAAATGCCTGTATTCTGGGTTGCCCAAGTCAAAGAGACTATACAGTACTTAACATAATTAATTTTTCTGCATCTGAATAATTTCACTTAAATCACCACTCTTTAGCTCAGCTTCCTGTTCCTCGAATGGACTGCAGTGGTCAAATCTTGATGCCCCCCTCTCTGAGTCCAGCAGATCCCTTCATTGGGATATTTGACGAAAATTCCCCCCCCCTCATATTTTGCAAAACCCTTGTTGAGATTTTTTTGACTCATTAATCTTTTTTATTGTCTTTTTAATTTAAATTTTGTTGATTTTAGATCTGATCTTTATAATTTCTTCTCTTCTACTGCTTTTTGGGTTGTTGTTCTTGTTTCTCTAGGTCCTTAAGGTGCATCATTAACGTGTTTATTAGTGACTGTTCTGTTCTTTTCATGTGTGCATTTAGGGCTATGAATTTTCCCTAAGAACTGTTTTCATTGTGTCCCATAGATTTTGATATGATATACTTCCATCATCACTTAACTCTATGAAGTTTTTGATTTCCTTTCTATTTCTTCTGTGATCCTTTGTTTGGTCAGTAGTAAGTTGTTAAGTCTCCATGTATTTGTGTATTTTCTTCTGTTTCTGCTGCTGTTAAGTTCCAGTTTTATTTCACTATCGTCTGAGAATATACAAGAAATTATTTCTATTCCTTTGTATTTATTTAAGTATGACTAATGGCCTAGAACATGGTCTATTTTAGAAAATGTTCCATGTGATGCTGAGAAGAACGTGTATTCAGTTGATGTTGGGTGGAAAACTCTGTAAACATGTCCAAGTTTTCTATAGTGTTGTTTAGCTGTTGTATATCTTTGTGGATTTTCTGTCTGGTTGATCTATCTATCTGTGATAGTAGAGTATGAAAGTCTCCTACCATAATTGTATTGGGGCCTATATGTCCTTTCAGGTCAAATAATTTTTGGTTTACATAATTGGGTGCTCTAGAGTTGGGAGCATATATATTGATAATTATGTGTTTTTCCTGTTCTATTTTTCCTTTAACCAGTATATAGTGACCATCTTTGTCTCTCCTCACCTGTTTTGTTTTGAAATCTGATGTATCTGAGAATAACATAGCCACCCCTGCTTGTTTGCTGGGTCCTGTTGCATGAAATATTGAATTTCATCCTTTTATTTTTGGTCTATGAATTTTCTTGTGGGTGAAGTGTGTCTCTTGTAAGCAACGAATTGTTGGTTTCTGTTTTGATCCAGTCAGCCATCTATGCCATCTATATCTTTTGAGCTGAGGCCATTCACATTTAGAGTAATTATCAGGGTATGTTTGGTATGTCCTGCCATCCTTACAGTTTTTCAGCATTGCTTACTAGCCTTACTTTTTTCTCAGCTCATTTTCCTCTAGCTGTTGTCTCTTTTTCTTTGGGGTCATTGGTGTAGTTGGTCTCCCTTTTTCTTTTTAAGTTTCCTTTAAGTGTTCTCTGCATTACTACCTTAGTGGCTGCAAACTTCTTTGAGCTTTCTGTATCATGGAAAGTTTTAATATCTCCCTCTACTTTAAAAGATAATTTTGCTGAATAGAGCAGTCTCGGTTGGCATTTCTGTTCTCTTGTCCTTGGATGACATTGCTCCATGATCTCCTGGCTTTTAGGGTCTGGGTTGAGAAGTCTGCAGTTATCCTGATGGGCTTATCTTTGTAGGTCACCTTCTGTTTTTCTCTTACAGCTTTTAGTATTCTCTCTTTGTGTTGGGTTTCTAGTATTTTAATTATGATGTGTTGTGATGAGAATCTTTTCTGATCAAAGTCGTTTGGTGTCCTATATGCCTGCAATGGTTCCATGTTCATGTCTTTCCTTAGATTTGGGAAATTTTCTTCCATAATTTCATTGAACATGACCTTTAAGCCTTTTGTTTTGTCCTCAGTCTTTTCCTGGACTCCCATAATCCTGAGGTTGCTTCTCTTTAAACCATCTCTCAGCTGTTGTAATGATTTGCTTTCTTCCTTTTTTGCTTTGCGTTCTTTACAGCCTGTATGTTGCAGCTCAATCACGTTATCTTGTAGGTCTGACGTTCTATTCTGAAGATGTTCAAAGTGGTTGCCTATTATTTCCTTTTTTTACTTCCTGAATATCTGCTTTCAATTTTTCTATATCTCTGTTGTGTTCTTCTCTAATTTCTTGTATTGCCTTCATTATCTTCTGGTTTATATTTTCTTCATTCTCCCCTAATTACTTTTCAGTATTTGCTGTTAGCTTAGCTATGTCTCGGCATATCTCATTATCTGTTTCATTTCCTGTTTTAATTCAAAGTATTTCTAGGCCCAGAAGTTATCATCATTTTTATCTTTTTCATCTTTGGATTCTGCTATTTCAGGATTCCTGGTATCATTTTCTGGGGTGTCAGGTGTGAATGTAGGAGATACATCACCACGTTTCTTCATGGTTCTGCTGTCTCTGGCTGGCTGTTTCTGGTGCACAGGAAAGAAGGGTTTGGCAAAGGCCCAGTCCTAGATGCCTCTGGAAGCCTCTGGCCCAAAGGAAGGACAGGGCAATTGAATTCCTGGTCCTAGATTCCTCTGGAAGACTCTGGAGCCCAAGATTGATGGGGCAATGGAATTCCCTGGAAGTCTCTGGAAGCCTCCAGTGCACTGGATGGACAGGATGATGGAATTCCTGGCCCTAGATGCCTCTGGCACACAGAGCAGTGGTGACCTGGAAGCCTCCAGCGTGCATGGGAGGGATGGGGTGATGGTCCCTCTTCTGTCTGTCCTGGCTTCCCTTCCCCAGGTGGGGCTCTCCACCCTCAGAGGTGTGCCCACTACACTAAGCAATTCAGGAGATCAGCAGCCTCCCTCCCCTTTTCTTCTCTCTCTGCCTCTTGTGCCAGTTTCTTCATAGGCACTGTTTAATGGTGACCCCAAAAGCCCTGACAGGCTCTTCTGAGCTTTCTTTTACTTTAAAGGGTTCAGTCTTGTGGGGGTTTTTTTCCTTCTTTTTTAAATGGCTCCTGCTTACGTCATTGCCTGTTATGGCTGCCAAGTGCTGCTTCAGATCTGGGCTCCCAGGGGCCTTTTCTAGGGTGAGCGCACGTTGTGTCTGTAGTATACGCTACCCACACATTTGTTTTGCGGAGTCTGGGGCTGCCAGCTGCTGATAATTCCCACTTCTTTGGATCTGCGCTTACCTAGGGCTGAGGTTCTGGTCTCTGGTTTTTCCTCCATCTGTGGTCTGTGAATGCTGGCAGCTCAGAGCTGCACCGAGTCAGCTGCTATATTCCTCCACTTCTGATACGTCTTCATGATTAATGACCTTCCCACTTTCTCCTGTCAGTTGTGGGGGTGCTCCTTCCCTTCCCAGATCTGTCAGATGCTCTGGGCTCCATGCAGATTTTTCTCAGCGCGCAGCTGCCTGCAGCTCCAGTCGTTTGCAGCCAACCTACGGTGGCTTCCTGGGGTGCTGGGATTTTTTTCTCCTCTGCTTTCGATGTTCCTTCAGAATTTCTGACCTTCCCCTGACCTCTTTTCAATTGTTGGGTGCTCCTCTCTTTCCTAGCTACGTTGAACATGCATTTTATGACTAGATTCTCAACTTTTAAAGTGGGTTAATGAGGAGACATTGTGCAGCTCTGCTACTTGGTTGCCATCTTGACCAGAAGTCTAAGTCTAGGTTTATTCTGAAATGTTTCTTTGAAAAGCAAACATAAATATTTTAAAATAAGTATTTTGTGAGCAAAAATTTAAAAAGACCTCCTTGCTACTTGGTGGTAGCAGTCGGCAGTGGTAGCCTGTGCTGGTGAAAAGACATTCAAGACTCAAAAATCCAGGTTTTGGCTGATGGCAGTAACACGTGTTGGGCACAGTGCTCCCACTGCAGTGCCTGCATGCTCCACTGCAAAGTTCTCCAGCTGAGGGAGACATGGCTACCGAGTTGGGTGGAGGTTCAGAGAGGATTAGTAATCTGTGTGTGCTTCTTCAAGGGAGCTGCTAAAGAACTTCTTCCCAAAATGGTTAATACACTGGTAAATGTGAAGTTAAGTGAAACAAAAAATGGCAAGTGTGTCTCTGTACTGGATCTGCCTGGCGACATTCTTATCCCCAAGCCATGCTCACGGCAGAGTGAAAGGAAGAAGCATGCAGTATCACTTGAACTCTGGAAAAGAAGAAGGGCTAGAACTTTATTCTCAATTTGTGTCTCTCTGTGAAAAACAATTAGCTGGTAACAGCAAGTGTGCTGAAGCTGAGGTGGTAATGGAACATGGTACCTACGGATCAGGCAAGTATTAAAGCTGGATACAAATGGGCCATACATACACCTAATTGAGTTTTTAAAAATTACAAATTAGTTTCCACAACTGCTTTCTGCTATACACGGATCTGAAATATAATTGGATTTTCTTTCTCTTCGTCTTGAATATAACAGTTGCAGCTCTCCCCACCCCTACCCCATTAGATGACCTTGCCGAGTCACCTCAGTCTGGATCTCAGTCTCTGTTCTGCTCTCCTCTACTGTCCCACTTGGAAACGTGACAAGTGCTGTCTTTGTAAACAGTAATGAAATCGTCTTAGCCACGTTTTAAAAGTGATGTACATTTAAAGTATTTTGTAATGAAAACATTTATACAATCAAGAAAAACACACCTCTCATACCCTCAAAGGTATGTAGTATGTATTAGAAATAATTATTTGTATTAAAAAATCAGATATAATCCAAAGGAAGAGAGAAAAATCCAGACTCAGTAGGGGAAAAAAAGTTTTCGGATAGGACAGTGGCACCACCTGCTGGACAGAGAAGCATCTGCTTCTGTTCTTCACTGACAAAAAGGTCCCTGGGGCCCAGAGCATCAGTATCTTAGAATAGATGGGTAAACTGAGGCCCAAGAAGAGGAACGGATTCGTCCAATGGCACTCGCAAAAGGGTTTCACAAAGACAAGCAAGAGTAAAAGACAATAAAAGACAAGAAAGAGGAAGAATGTTCCAAACCAGCTGAAAGCAAGAGTATGGGCAGTAAAGCGGGAGAGGACTGACCTGCCTAATAACAGGAGGGAAGTCCGTGAGGCTGGACCAAGGCACACCAGAGGAGGAGAAGGTGCAGGGGGAGACTGCCCACAGCTTTTGGGTCACAGAAACTCAGATGCTACTCCAGATGCAATAGGAACACTACCCTGTCATTCTTCTATGTCACAATTAACACCATTGTAACTAAAGTGTGTGTGTGTGTGTGTGTGTGTGTGTGTGTGTGTGTGTGTGCGCGCGCGCATGTGTGGATGTGCATGTATGAGTGTGCACAATTGGCTCTTTAACTTCCATTTTTTAAAGCCAGAACTGCATCTATTGCATTGTCTACTTGTTTCCTCAGTAATGGTAGCACCAAGACCAGAACCTGACACACAAACTCAGAAATTCTTCAAATCCATTCATGATAGGGTTGTTTGTAATTTTCGACTAACAAAATGTCCAGTGGGAGTGGGAGAAATAGCACAGCAGTTAGAGCATTTTCTTAGCAAGCACAAGGCCATGGGTTCAATTCTCCATTACCATGTATGCCAGGTGTTTTGGTGCACCCCTGTAATCCCACCAGGATTGCTGTGAGTTGAAGGCCAGCCTGGTCTACATAGTGAGTTCAGGACCATCTTCAACTATAGCAAGAGCATCTCACGAGAGAGAGAGAGAGAGAGAGAGAGAGAGAGAGAGAGAGAGAGAGACAGAGAGAGAGAACCAACAGCTGCCAGGCCCAGTAGTGCAGACTGGTAATCCCAGCACTTTGGGAGACTGAGGCAGGAGGATCACAAGTTTGAGCTCAGCTTGGGAAACTCAAAATCAAAAACAAGAAATGGGCTGGAGATGTAGCAAAGTTTGAAGGCCCTGGGCTCAATCTCCAGTAACACACACCCTAACCAACAGTTGAAGGTTTATTTTGGGTACTGGGGATTAAACACAGGATCTTTGCACTGGGCTCAATTCCCAGCCCTTTTATGGTTTATTTGAGACAGGGGCTTGCCAAGTGAAGTTACTCAGGCTGGACTTGAGCTTGAGATTCTCCTGCTTCAGCTTCCCAAAGTGCTGGGATTACCACTGAAGCTGACTTGAATACTTAATTAAACAAATTATGGTCCTTCAGTAAGACAAACTACTAAGCCATCATTAAAAGTTGTTTTAGTAGATGGGCATGGTGACGCAACCATGTAAACCCAGGACTCTTGAGAGGCAAAGGCAAGAGGATCCCAGGTCTGAGGCCAGCCTGGGCAACTTAGCGAGACCCTGTTTCAAAGTGAAAATGATTCTGGGGATATAGCTCAGTGGAAAGGCACTAGATATCTCTCTCTCTCTCGCTCTCTCTCTCTCTCTCTCTCTCTCTCTCTGACCCCGCCCCCAAACACACACAGAAAATACATCAGTGCTTATAGTGGCAGCATTCAGGAGGCTGAGCCCAGAAGTTTGAGGCTAACCTGGGAGATACAAGGCCTTCCTCCACCTCAAAAACATCTGACCCAAGATGGGTCCTAGCGGGGGCCCAGGCATCGTCTGGCCGGCCCGCACGATGGTCCAGATCAGGCCGCCAGCCTCGAGCTTCTTAGCTCCTCGAGTGGCTCTGCTTAACTTGGACATATTGTGGGCTGCCTGTCTTCGTTCGATTCAGGGAAGAAGCAAGATCAACGCTCCGGACGTTGATAATGAGATATGCTCTAAATAGAAAAAGTTAAGTTAAAGGTAGAATACTGACAGTGTAAAGAGTATGAGTTAAAGACTGATCCCATGGTACCATATCTGCTAGGTGAGTACTCACTACTGAGCTCAACCAGACACTGGTTTGAGTCTTGACAACAATGTACAAAATGCACATACAAAGAAAAAATAAAGTAGAAAAGATTACATCAAGTTATTGGCAGGGTTTATGGAAGGTTTTTACTTTCTTATAGGTGTTTTTCTATATTTTGCACACTTTCTATGTACATGAAAGGTCCAGCTCATAACAGATGCTCAGTAAATACAAATCTCATCTCTCCCCAACCTTTCTCCTTTGACATGCTGTTCTGAATGATGGGGGAAGAGGAAGAAAGTACTTCTCAAGCACCTCTGCTGCTCAGGCAGGTACCTACAGAGGCTGTGCTGACTGGGACTGTAAGTGGAAGTATCCCACAGGGTTACTGCTGTTAAGGTGGCAAGTCTCCAAGAGAAAATACTCCTAGTGGAAGAGACAAGCAATACAGCCAATCCCAGCATCTCTGAGCCTGTCTACCTGTCCATCCTCTCACCCT
This sequence comes from Ctenodactylus gundi, assembly GCA_004027205.1. Classification (NCBI taxonomy): domain Eukaryota; kingdom Metazoa; phylum Chordata; class Mammalia; order Rodentia; family Ctenodactylidae; genus Ctenodactylus; species Ctenodactylus gundi. Next base: position 61,770 of record PVKB01003449.1, on the reverse strand, counting down.
GGGGAAGGGAAAAGGCCCTAGGTTTTTAAATCACAATAGGTGGCTTCTACTACCTCTGGCACCAACTCAGAACCTCAACATTATGGTTTATTCCTTAGGAGTATGTGTGCTGGAGGCAGCACTGAGGTGGTGGAACCTGTAAGAGGGAGGGCCTAGGTGAAGACACTCAGTCCAGGAGGGATCCAACCTCATAACAGATACTGGCTGGTCTCAAGAAGAGATAGGCATGCTGCAAAGCGGGGCCACTCCTCGAGCTTGGCCTCTTCTGCATGCAGTCATGTCCTTTTCCACTTTTCTACCAGTGTGATGTAGCAACACAAAACTGACCAAGACACTAGGCAAGTTATTTTGCTTGGCTAAACCTCAGTCCATCTAGGAGCAGCATGAATAACCCTTTCTGCCTCCTACGGCAGCTAACCTCTCTTTAGGTTGGGTACTATCAATAACGGCACCTTTCCTAGGTCCCAAGACAAATCGGAGAGTGGGTAAACAAAGGGTATTTATTTAGGCTTAACTTCTTAACATCAACATCTGTAAAAATATGTAACTGAAAGTCAAAAAACAGCTATCATGTCAGGATGTCTTCCCATTCTTCCCTTTGGTACAGTCTTCCCACACGTGTCCTTCAAAACCCTGGAGTACAGAGGGCAGGGATCACTTCTTGGCAGCTTCTGCCTTAGCTGCCAAATCTGCCTCTTTCTGAGCAGCCAGGAACTCAGCTCGCTCCTTCTGGAAAGCTGCCAATTCTTCTGTACTGAGACTGCAGGTGAAGAAAGACACATTGTTGGTAAGAAGCTAACTACCAGTAGGAGCTCATGGGACTCCTGTCACTGTCAGAGCCCAGCTGGCCTCTTCTCCCTTCCCAAACTTTAGCCTCCATCTCTTTGTTCATCTGCTTCCTCTGCTAGGAACATTGCCATATAACATTCCCCACCACCACTGTTGCCTTTTATCTCCTTCCTAAAGCCCTATATATCCTGTGAGCCCTCACTGTGCCAGCTTACAATCCAGTTTAACTGATACTACTTGAATCAGAAGCTGACTGTCACTCCAACAGGCCCTCTCAGCTTTGCCCCAAACCAATAAATGTTGGAGTCTTACCCTCACACTGCATCACCAGATACTCACTCCTTTACCACACGAATGCCCAGGGAACGAGCAGAGCCAATGATGGAGCGGACAACAGAAGACAGAGGTACATCCTGCAGGGCGAAGGCATCGTCCTGAGCTTTGACACGGGCAATCTCATATATGTGTTTCAAAGTCACCATACCTGCCACCTCTTTCCCTGGAAAGAAAGAATAAGTAGCTCTTCAGGTGATCCAGCTTCCTTCCAGACACCTTAGAATCCCAGATGCCTACCCTGAACCTCACCTGCTTGCCGGGCCCCCTTCTCAATCCCTGCAGCTGCCTTCAAGAAGTAGGAAACAGTGGGTTGTCCAACCGTTATCTCAAAAGTCCGGTCAGGCTTAATCAAAATAAGTAAGTAAATAAATAAATAAATAAATAAATAAATGTCTCTTCCTGCTTGCAGGATTCAGGGAACTTCTAGTACCCTGTCATCCCTCCCCTCAATTTACCTTCCTGTGGCGTCCCTAATAGACCACAAAACTAATGGGAAAAATAAGTCTACTGCAACTCTACTCTCAAAGCCCTAGTGCAAAGGGAAGAACTGCAATAAGATAGAAGTAGGTAGGCTCAGAAGAAATATATAGCATAAATGTGCGCATAAATGTGTAAAATGGAGCCCAGTAACAGCAAGGGACTTGCGCCAAGCCAAGAACGAAGCAGCAACTCCAGGTGACCAGCCCTAGAACCGAAGAGGAATAGGGGGTATGAGAAAGTAACCAGGGATTAAAATCTGGCCTCTACACCTTCACAAAAATCTTCGTTGGCAGTGGAATGCCTTCCTTAATGTCCTTTGTCTTCTCGTTGAACTCCTTGCAGAACTGGTTGATAGAAACGCCTCGCTGAGAGGGAAGTACAGCGGGTTAGTGCTGGGATAAAGTCCCGCCCCTTCACGCCTTCCCCGGCACTCCTCTACGTCCCCCTTTTTTCTTCTGTCCTAACGTACGTGCAAGGCAATTTGTATGCATTGCCCCACTTTACCCTCACAACAGCCTACTGAGAAAAGGGTGAGAAGGCTGAGGCTCAAAGAGTTAGATAACTAGTATTTCGGCCCCAATGCCTGCACCCTCCACCCGTAGGATTAGTTCTCACCCTCCTGAGCAAGGTTCCAGCCACAACCACACCTGACCCAAGATGGGGCCTAGCGGCGGCCCAGGCATCGCCTGGCCGGCCCGCACGATGGTCCGGATCAGGCCGCCAGCCTCGAGCTTCTTAGCTCCCCGAGTGGCTCTGCTTAACTTGGACATATTGCGGTGCCGCCGGTCTTCGTTCGATTCAGGGAAGAAGCAAGATCAACGCTCTGGGCGCCGCCATCTTAGGTCAGAGGTCAAGGGTCCTCACATTAGAGCAAGTGAGGCCAACAAATAGGAACCTCGTTTCAATCCTACCGTTCGCCAACTCTTAAGATGTAGGGAAATTTTTTCAGTTGCCTTCTTCAGGTAGAAAAATAACCTGAATGGCCTTAAGACACATATTTTCCCCACTCCTGTGAGCCCGTATAGGCACTACCTCGGACAGCCAAACATGAAAGTGGGACCTCGACTCCCGCACATCATTCTGGGCGTAGTAGTTTCGAATCCTAAGGCGAGTTTGACTGCTAGCTCTACGCTAGGGCGCCATCTGCTGCACATGGGGCTAACTTTAAGATTTGAAGTGAAGCTGAAGCTAGCTATTGGAAATGGGAGTCAGTTTTTTCTCGCTTGTTGAAAGGCAATATGGTTACCAATGTAGACCATGGAAGCAAACTCCCTGACTGCTTCTCTTTCTGGCTGGAATTTGATCAAATTAATTTATGCTCTGCGCAGCACCTATCTCTGGGGATTGCTGTGGAAAATGTTTTAATGAAATATTTTATTTTTTGCTTGTTTTGGGGCCAGGGCCTCACTCTGTAGTCTAACTCTGCTGCTCCTGGACTCACTATGTAGCCCAGGTTGGCCTCGAACTGACAGCAATCCTTGTGTGCCACCACACCTGGTTTATGTGGTGTTAAGGAATCAAACTCAGGGCCTCGTGTTCGCTAGACAATTACTCTAACTGTTCTTCCAGCCCTGAAGTGTTTTATAATACCTGGCACCAAGAAGACCTGAGCTATTATCTCTGCACAATGAAGATAAAACCTCTCCAGAACTATTGTGAGGATTTGTGGTCCAGACATTGGACACATCAAGTGTAGCCAATAAAATAAGCCAGTTCCTTGTATCATTTACATTTTTTTCTAAGCATCTGTTGTATACCAGGCACAGTGCGAGGCTTTTTAAAGGTATTATTATATTATTTAATCCTCACACAGTCATAGGGAAAATACTTTTATTGTACTGCTTTCACAAATGAGAAAGCTGAGGCATGAAAGGGAAGCCAAAAACAACCATGGTTTTTTATTTATTTGTTTTGTTTTGTCTTGTTATTTGAGACAGGGTCTCCCTCTGCAGAAAGGTGCTGAACAGGCTGGTCTCGAACTCACAGCAATCCTCCTGCCTCAACTTCCCAAATGCTGAGATTATAGGCATGTACCATCATACCTGGCTTAAAACAAAACATTGTAAGTGACACTGGAACATACACTGGGATAGATCTTGTGCTGTTAGCTTCAACTTTATACTGCCTTTATTTATTTGTAAGGGTTTTTTTTTTCTAGAATCCACATAAAACCATAAAACTGTATTACACATAGTAATTTTTATGAATTACTGTTGGATTCCCATTAATTAAATGTAACTGTCCCTGCCTCTGAAGTTCAACAAAGTCTTTAACAATTAACCTCATTAGCTATATGAAGACTTTGGAGCCAAGTTGGCTCCTTGCGTTACTAGCTTTAAGACCTTTGGCAAGACAATTCACCTCCTTGTGTTTTGAGTTCTGTCCCAGGAAAATGGAGCAAAGAACAATGCCTATCTCACAGGAAATCAGCTAACTCACATTAGGGTCTTAGTAGAGGGCCATCTCAGAAAGGTCAACTGGGTCTGATTAATTTCTGTGTGCCCATAACATTCAGCCTTTATTTACTAAGTTAACTACAAATAAATAGGAGCTCAACAGTTAAAGTGTTGGCCTAGCAAGCACAAGGTCATTGTTTCAGTTCCCCAGCACCGCATAAACCAGACATTGTTGTGTACACCTGTAACCTTAGCATTTGGGAGTCTGAGGCAGGAGGATTCCTGTGAGTTCAAGGCCAGCCCAGGCTACATAGTGAGTTCAGGACCAGTCTGGACTACAGAGTGAAACCCTTACAATGAAAAAAAATATACATATGTATTTGAATTTGTCCTTCTTCTTCCCTGGTCTAGTCCACTATCATCTCTCTATACTCTTTGAGTGTTTTTTGCTGTTGGCTACGGGCTGGAAGCCACCTTCAGCTCTTAGAAGTCAAATTACAGCACAAAAGTGTTAAAGTCCAGCAAGACAGGCGCTACAAACTTACAGACTTAATCATGTCATCACATATGTATAATCATCCACATCCCATCACACTGCTATATCCCATTGGTCAGAATGAAGTCACAGGGCCTGCCTATACTCAGGGGAGATTACATAAGGGTATAGATACCAGGAGGTGAAGATCATGAGGGCCCTCCTTAAAGTTCTGCCTGCCTCACCCTTAAGAATACTGTCCATAGATCTGGGCTTGACAATATGGGCCTGTAATCACAGTGCTCTGGGAGATTGAGGCAGGAGGATCACAAGTTCAAGCCCAGCCTAGGGAACTTAGTGACTTAGCAAATTTTAAAAAGAGGCTGAGGATGTGTTATGATTTAGATCTGGAATATCCCCCAAAAGCCTCATGTATTTGGAAGTTGACTGGATTGTGGGAGGTAACTTGACATTGTGGATTATCTAAGGATGTCACCTGCTGTTAGGAGGTAGTGGCTGGTCAGGAGCAGCAGATTACTGAGAGTGTGGTTTGGAAGGTTGTATTCTTGTCCCAGCTTCTCCCCAAACCCTGCTCCTTCCTCTTGTGATGCTATGAGCAGCTGTTTCCTGCCAGACCCTTTTGCCATGTCACAACTGACAGCCAACCATGAATGGAGTGAGACCTCTGAAATGTGAGCTAAAATAAACCTGTCCTCCCTTAAGTCATGGGTGTCAAATATTGTGTTCCAGCAGTGAAAAAATGACTAAATCAGGATGTAGCTCAATACAAAGGCCATGCCTCAATCTTCATTGCCATGCGCACTTATGTACACACACACACACACACACACACACACAGAATACTACAGTTAGACACCTGATGGCTGGCTTTTGGTAAGGCTGACAGTAAAGGCTGAATCAAGTGAGGAAAGTGTCAACAACTCTCCAGGCAAAGAGCTCCTTGTATGGTGGCAAGAAATATAGCAACACTGTCACCTGTGGCAACATACAAGTGTTATAGCACGGATTAACACACTGGACACACAGGCAGGTTGATCAAGAGTTTATTGTCCATACAGACCAGCATGCTGGGACCCGACCACCAAAGGAGCCGGGCCCCGAACAACTTGGGTGAGGGGTTTTTATACTCACAGAGTAGGGAAGCAAGAAGCGATTTTCCAGACAGAACAGAAGGGAGGTTCTGACAGAACAAAAGAGAAATGGGACATACATTGTTTCTACATCAGGAAGTTTATGCATCTAACTAACGTCAGTCTATCGACCATGGAGACTTCTGGATACACAGAAAATTGCAATCTATCGGCCATGGCGACCTCTGGATACACAGAAACATATTGTGGTTGTTCCTGGCACAGGTGCAGGGTTAGGGCCAAAAGCTGATTTTCTCATGAGCTCAGGGAGAGGGGAGGGGCAAGCGGAAGGAGGTGGTGAGCAGAACTAACTCTTTTGATTTTGTCTCTTTCATTCTCTCCTTTTCTTTTGTCATCAGTCAAATCACTGACTCATCATCAGGGATTGGATTATAGTGGGCCCTAAGCACCATCATGCATACAGAGTTAATGTGGTGCTGAACATAAGACATTAGGCAATTTAATAAGTGGCCCAGCAGCTGCAGAAAGAAGGGTAGTCAGCCATGGTGACCAAGAGAACAGAAACTGGTACCAGTTGTTACCATATTGTAGTTGTTTATCTTTTTAATTTTTTTTTTGTATAAGGGCCCATGTATTTTTGATTATTCTGGACTGACTGGCATAGAAACAACAGGTTTTGCCTATGGCTACGCACAGTCTTTCCTGCTTTATGAATAGGACATCTAATCCCATTCGGTTTTGTAGGACTACTTCTGCCAGGGAGTCAATCTGATTTTCTAGGCAGCTAATGGATGACTCGAGGTGTCCTAGGTCAGTGTTAATTTGTTGAGAGACAGAGCTTTAAGGTTAACATCTCCCACTACCAATGAAGCAGTTCTAACTGCTCTTGATTCTGTTATGTCTAATCCCACAGTGAGGGGTATTAGGACTGGGGGAGCCCATTTATGTCTAGGGAGTTGGAGTCCGTCTAGGTGGAGGTGTTCCTGCCCTGCTTCTCCTTCATAGAAATAAATCTGGGGAAAAATATGAACTAAGACACAAAGCTCGGAGGTTGTAAAGAATACCTCATTTATGTAGGGGGGCAGTCCTGCGGAGGAGGCTTGAGTGTCAGATCTTTGTTTATACCTATCGGATTCACAGGGATTGAAAGTTTATGTTTTTGTACAGTTAAAAATGTTTCCGGCCTCATCCAGGTATATATAGCCTTAGCCCCCAGGTCCAACCTGGAAGCCATTTATTTATCAGACAGTTTGCCTGGACTCCAATCCGGGAAGGAGGTCTTAATCTGGTTGCAAGTTCCCACTTTGTTTTAGGGACTGTGAATGCATTTTAATTTGAAATAGGGGTCCATGGAACCTCCTGATTTTCAGGGGGCGATGGTCTCACAGCCCCATTCAGCACAGTGATACTTTTTTTCTCCGTGACAGTGGGGCTGTGCCCATGGGCAGGCATGGAGCTGACAGTTTTTAACGTCTTTTTTGAAGTCTTTTACTCCACAGCCATATCATGTTTTCCCAGCTTATCAGTAGCCCCACGAATACCAGCCTTTGTCTCAGTATGATCCCAGAGTGGGCCAGAGGTCACGAAGATTAAAGACTATGGAGTGGGTAGAGCCTCCCCTGCTGGTAAAGTTAGAGACAATTTGACCACTAGCAGTGTCTCGGAGTTTGTAGATCTCATCTGAGAATCTATAGGGGTCAATTTATTTTTGGCCATAAACACCTTGGGAATTTGGTACTAATACTAACAGGAATAGCATAAACAGAATTAGTATTTTGTCAGTCTTATCTTGAGAGGATTGTCCTTATCCAGCTTAGCACTCCGGCGTTGTTTTGGCTCTGGAATCTGAGAGGGGTCGGCTCGCTTGACTGAGAATGATGAATCCAGGTGGCAGAATTGTCCATTTTGAGTGCAGTGGGAGTTGTCAGGATAACCTGTGTTGGGCCTTTTCACCCGGGTCCCAGAGTCTCTATTTGGTGTCTTTTTATGTACACCCAGTCACCAGGCTGGAAAGAAGGGGGAGGGATCAGAGGTTGTTAGTGAGCAGCCCAGAAGTTGTGCACACTTAAGTCTTGGATGAGTTGGTAGGCTCGTAAGCTTTGGAGAAGCACGTCCATGGAGGCCTCCACCAGAATCTCAGAACCTAGATGGGGAAGGATGGGGAGGGGGGGAGTTTCAAACAAAATTTTTATAGGAGGACAGCCCACAAAAATAAGGAGAACTATGGGCCCTGAGGAGAGCAAAAGGGAGTAACTCTACCCAGTTACCACCAGTCTCTAAGGTCAATTTAGTTAGGGTCTCTTTTAAAGTCCAATTTATTTTTTCTACTTGTCCTGAACTTTGGTGATGATAACTGCAATGTAATTTTTAGTTTATCCTCAAAACCTTGGCTAGATCCTGATTTACTTTAGCCTTGAATGGCGGCCCATTATCTGACCCTACTCCTAACGGCAGCCCAAATTTTGCAGCGGTTTTGTTTTTGGTTGGAAAAGCCTCGACCCAGACAGTTAAGGTGCTTATGAATACCATATTGTATCCATATTTTTCAGGCTTTACCTCAGTGAAGTCGACTTCCCAGAACCGTCCAGGAAGGGTCCCTCTATATCGGGTGCCCTACCGTGGGGCAGGTCTGCTCCGCTGGTTTACTTGGGCTCAAGATGAGCAGCGAGTGGTGACTTCCTCTACCAGCCCCTGTAATCCTTGAAAACGAAACTCGTTATGGAGTTCAGAGAGGCGGCACTTAACCAGATGTGTGGAGAAATGGAGTTGTTGGACGAGGCGCTTACCCAATGCCTGAGGAAGATCTATTATTCTGTCCTCAGCTTGGATCTAGTCCTCCTTCTCTGGTGTGGCCAATGTTTGCTGGCAAATCGATTTTAAATCTTTAGAGGAATATTCAGGTTCTTCTGGGAGCATTGGTTCAGGCATGAGTAAGGGCAGAGCTAGTGCCTTGCCACGCAGGGCAGCTTGTTTTGCCGTCTGATCTGCTAACCATTTGCCCCTGGCTGTTTTGATATCCCCTCGCTGGTGTCGGGGCAGTGGATAATGGCCACCTCTTTTGGCAGCCAGATGGTGTCTAGCAGTTGGAGGATTTTATCTTTGTTTTTATGGGGGTGCCACCAGCGGTGAGTAGTCCTCTTTTTTGATAAATGGCCCCATGTACATGAACTGTGGCAAAAGCATACTGGCTGTTCATTTGTAAGGCTTGAATCAAAGCAATCAGTTCAGCCTTCTGGGCTGAAGTGCCAGGGTTTAAAGATTTTGTCCAGAGAGCCTGGTCCTCAGTGGTGACCACGGCCCTGGCCCTTCGGATGCCATCAATTACCTGACTACTGTCACCTGTATATAATGTCCAATCTGGAGCAGACAATTGTCTGTCAGTCAAGTCGGACCTGAAACTGGGCAGATGATGTTTCAGGGTGATTGGCATTTTGACAGGATGCCCACTTTTAGTAGTCTGTAAATGTGGCTCCTAATGTCTTTTCATGTAGCCACTGACATGAGATATTGCTTAATTTGGATGGGAGCAATTCCCGGCTTTAACTCAACTAGAACCGGTGTCTGACTGATAGTTTTTCCAGGAAGGTTATTTTCTGTTCACCCACCAAGAAATTGATTTTGTAACTCCAGTAAAAGATTCTAGGTGGTTGGTGGATTAAAGAGAGAGTAACCAGGGTAGAGCAAAAATGAATGAGTCACTAGTTTTTGCCCCAAATCTACTGTCCTGGTGGAGGTCCAGGGGCATAATTTGCTGCCAGTAGCCCCCTGAACCCATGTTTTGTGTCCAGTTCTTGGGCCACTATCTTAGGACAGAGAATATGGCTCTAGTGTCAAGAAGGAAGGTGACTGGATTTCCCCCCACTTTTACTTTTACCAGAGGTTCCAGTGGGGGAGCAGGAAACTGGCCTCATCAGTCTCCCTGTACTTTAAGCACTTTTGGCCTTCGGTTGGGGCATTTACTTTTTTATGTCCTTTTTCCTTATAATATGTACACTGTTCTTTTTACAGCAGGGGCCTGGTTCTTTTCTTGTCCAGTGAGTTTTTGGCTCTTTTCGTAGAGTCGGTAGACAGAGCAGCCACCACCGCTTTACTCACCCTTTTTGCCTGTCTGTCCTCAACTGGCTCCCTGTTATTATATACTTTGAGAGTTATCTCCACCAACTCAGAGAGATTTTTGCTCTCAAATCCTCCCACCCTTTGTAACTTTTTTTTTTTTTTGAATATTGGGGGTGGATTGAAGGGCAAAAGGAATGTAAAACACCCTGCAATTCTCAGGTGCCTCCGGATTTATCTGAGTACATGTGCGGTAGGCCTCCTATAACTGCTCGAGAAAGGCAGAGGGCGATTCGTCTTGTCTCTGAATGACCTTATTTACTTTACTAAGATTTGTGGGTTTGCGAGCCACCGCGTGGAGGACCCCCAACAGACTCTGGCAGTACCTGGTCAAGTCCCATTGTCCCTCTGTGGTATTTGGATCCCAATTAGGTCTGAGAGAAGGACAGATCCTCTCCATTAATTGAGGATCGCGTGTGGGCTAGCCAGTTTGTCCCAGGACAGCTTTTTGGGCCTCCTGGCAGATGTATTCTTGTTTTTCCATGGTAAACAAGACCTGTAAAAGTTGTTGGCAGTTTTTTCAAGTGGGCTGGTGAAAGGCAGAAAAACAGTCTCCAGAAGGGAAAGTAAAGCCTGGGGCTTTTTAGAGAAAGGAAGGTTCTGGTGTTTTCAGTTGTACAAATCACTGCTAGAAAAAGGAGAATAAACTATAAACAGGAGGCCCTCTCAGTCAGGAACCTCTTGCAGGGGCAGAACAGTAATAGGAGTCTGATAGGAGGTGCAGAACGAGTGTGAGGCGGCTGAGAGGGAGTTCCTCAGCGGAGCCAGGAGGAGTAAGAGGTGGGAAGGGACAGAGGGGGAAGAAGGAGCAGAGGCAAGGAGACGGAGAAGGGGATAAGGTGGAGGAGAGTCCTCAGGGTTGGCTTGGAGGACAGGAGGTTTCAGACAGGGCCTGGCTGCACAGCCGGTCACCAGGCGGGTCTGGAGATGTTTCTGAAGCCACGGTGGGGTTTGTCCACCAGGGATCTCCAGGCAAGGATGTAGGGGATCTGGTCCGGATGTTCTTTGAAGACTCTTGTCTGTATGGTGAAGACAATGGCAGCCTGGATGGTCCCTACAGCGGGCCACTGGACCTAGAATGTGGGCCATTTAGGGAACAGAAAGCTTTCAAAAGATGAGGATTGATTTGACATCCACCTTTCAAGACTCTGCATCTGAAATCGCAAAAAATGGGATAGAATGAGACCTAGAACCATTGGAGGGAGGGACTGCTGTTAGCCCATGTCCTGAAAGTCTGAAAAGAGGCAGAGGGTCAGAACAAACAACAGAGACAAAGACAGCACACAAAACACGACTAGAGATCTTACGGGGACTACGCCCAGGCAACTGCCTATTCTGACTGGTCTCCTGACCAAACCTGACACCAGATGGTGTCCACCAGTGTCCCAGTGAGACACCTGACTTGGGGTACTGACCTGGGTCCAACATAACCACCGGAGTCCCTGTGGCGCCCTTCAGACACAATAAACAAATGACTGCCCCTCATGGTGGCTGAGGACCTTTCCCTCAGTCCTTGGCCCAGGAAGAGATTCCACTGTCTCTCCGCGTACAACTAGTCCGGAAGAGTTTCCCTGCCAACACACCATAATGTTGTAGCACGGATTAACACACGGGACTCACAGGCAGGGTGATCAAGAGTTTATTGTCCAGACAGACCAGCATGCTGGGACCCGACCACCAAAGGAGCCGGGCCCCGAACAACTTGGGTGAGGGGTTTTTATACTCACAGAGTAGGGAAGTAAGAAGCGATTTTTCCAGACAGAACAGAAGGGAGGTTCTGACAGAACAAAAGAGAAATGGGACATACATTGTTTCTACATCAGGAAGTTTATGTGTCTATCTAATGTCAATCTATCAACTGCGGAGACTTCTGGATACACAGAAGCATATTGTGGTTGTTCCTGGCACAGGTGCAGGGGTAGGGCCAAAAGCTGATTTTCTCATGAGCTCAGGGAGAGGGGAGGGGCAAGCGGAAGGGGGTGGTGAGCAGAAGTAACTCCATTTTGATTTTGTCTCTTTCACAAGTAAGGAGATCTCCAGACAAAATGAGGTGTCTCCTCATTTCTTTTTCTTGCTTAAAGTAAAATGTGACTGTTGAGATGCCAAGTGACAGAAGGACTGTAATGCCAGAAAAGGATTAGAATTTGGTGATTTTGAAGTTTCCCAGTGATCTAGCCAGCGACAATGCTAAAATTAAGAAATTGCTTTTGGAAAAGATCAAATAAAAGACATTGTCTTGAAAATAGGTGACATGGGAATACCTTTTTCTGGGAAGACATGAACACCTCCATCTGTTCACCCCAGGTGGGACACAGCAGACGGGTCACAGTAACAACTGCACCAACCGTCTGATGGGTGAACTGGTGGGCTTACTGAGGTGACTTACAGGTGTGGGTAAGGGTTACCTAAGGAAGCCTAGGTGAGGGGCTGCCTAAAGGAGCAGGGGTAAGGGGTCATTTACAAGCCTATGGGTGACTCACAGAAATGGCACTCTACCTGGCAGGACTCCCCTTTGGGACAACTGCTGTCTAGGCAGTGACTGTGTTCCTGCTCAGGACTTCTCCCATGGGCTCTCCCATCCTCGTGCCTCACTGGCGACTGGCACTCACTCTGCTCTCTCCGCCCCGTACCTGAATATGCACTCAGGCTTGGCTTACCACCCTCACCTTGGCCTTCCACCCCTTCACTGGTCACTCACACTCCATGCATTAGCTTTCTGTTCCATGTACTAGCCCTGTGGCCTCTGTGCCCTTATGTACCTTACTCCCCACACACCTCACACAAGAGGGGACATGTCTCAGCTGGAGCACATGCGTTGCAAGGGGTGTGGTGCCCACTGGGAACTGGAGGGCATGCTGCCCGCACTGGAGTATACATGCCCAAACCACACCTGCAGATAATAACCACATTGTGCACTTCCAGGCTCTGGTGCCAACCCCAGTGCTCCACTTAGCCACTCCCACCATGCACACCTGAGGGCTGTCTCCCCTTCCTCCAGGAGAGTTGAGGACTCGCTATACAACACTATGGTACAAAATTGAAACCATGGGAATGGCTATATAAATCTCTTACCAAACATAAGGCAGTACGATCATTTAGTCAAACAACAAAGCTGCCAGGAAACTTGAGGGTATTGTCCATCGGCATAAATCCAAGATAAAGAGACCTTAATCCACCGAGATTTGGGGTTTTAGTCTAATGGAGTTATTACATAGAAATCCACAAAGTTTTTAAGAGGCTTGTATTGGCAACTTGGATTTTTTCTTTTTTTCCCCACTGTTTTTATTAATATACAAATGTAATGTATAGTATTTCCAATGAATTTGGGTGTTTCGTACACCTACGTATCATATTGACTTTACAATCCCTTCCCATTTACTACCCTCCCACCCGCTCCCTATCCCTTCCCCTGACTCCAGCTATCACTTCATATGGTTCCAAAGAATGTCTGTGTTCTGGGTTTTCCAAGTCAGAGAAACCATACAGTGTTTAACATATTAATCTTCTGCACCTAAGTCATTTCACTTCAGTTGCCACTCTAACTCAGCTTCCCATTCCTTTAATGGATTCGCAGTAGTTAAATCTTGATGCCTCTTCTCTGAATCCAACCAATCCCTTTAATGGGATATTTACCAAAAGGTTTTTTTCTATATTTTGCTATATCCTTGTTGCTATTCTTAAACCTGGCCTTACCTGCCAGTTCACATTAGAAAATAACTACAAGCATGTAGTTCAAAAGACTAGTAACTTTGGGAAAGAAGAAAAAAAGTTAAATTTCAAATGCCTTAGGCTCAATATTGGAGGGTACATACTTGTACATTCACAGGGTTATCTTTACGTCAATCAGTTTTCTTAGGATAAATTTTCATCAGTGACCTAATAAGTGGATTGCTACAATAAAACAAAGTTAAAACTATATAACATTGCTACATTAAATGAACTTAAATCTATACCACATAAATATGCTTAAAGTGACAGATATGAAGACAAATTTTGTTATTTCAGAATTTTTTAACTTTCATAACTTACTCATATTTCACTGATTACTAACATACTTTTTTCAGCTCGTTCTCCTCTAGCTGTTGTCGCTTTTCCTCTGGGGTCATTGGTGTCGCTGGACTCCCTTTCACTTTCTAAGTTTCCTTTAAGTATTCTCTGCAGTACTGGCTCAGTAGCTGCAAATTCCTTTAAGCTTTCTCTGTCATGGAAAGATTTAAGTTCTCCCTTTAAATTAAAATATAATTTTGCTGGATATAGCAGTCTTGGTTGGCATTTATGTTCTTTTATGCTTGGATGACATTGCTCCATGATCTCCTTGCTTTTAGAGTTTGGATTGAGAAGCTGCAGTTATCCTGATGGGCTTATCTTTGTAGGTCACCTTCTGTTTTTCTCTTACTGCTTTTAGTAATTTCTCTTTGTGTTGGGTTTCTAGAATTTTAATTATGTGTCGTGATGAGGTTCTCTTCTGATCAAAGTTGTTTGGTGTTCTATATGCTTGCAACAGTTCCATGTTCATTTCTTTTCTTAGATTTGGGAAATTTTCTTCATTATTTCATTAAACATGTCCTTTAAGCCTTTTGTTTTGTCCTCAGTCTTCTCCTCGATTCCCATAATTCTGGGGTTGTTTCTCCTTGATTTATCTATCAGCTGTAGTAATGATTCGCTTTCTTTATTTACTTTGTATTCTTCATGGCCTGTATGTTGCAGCTCAGTCACTTTATTTTCTAGGTCTGACATTCTATTCTGAAGATGTTTAAAGTGGGTGCTTATTATTTCCTGCTTGTTTTTCATTTCCTGGATATCTGCATTCAATTTTTCTGTATCTCTGTTGTGTTCTTCTCTAATTTCTTGTATTGCCTTCATTATCTTCTGGTATATTTCTTCTTTGGTCTCCTCTAGTGGTTTTTCAAGGCTTGCTTTTAGCTTAGTTATGTGTTGGTGTAGCTCTTGTGCTGTCTGTTTTATTTCCTGCTTTAATTTACTAAATTTCTGGGCCCAGAAGTTACCATCATTTTTGCCCTTTTCCTGTTTGGATTCTGCAAGTTTAGTATCTAGTATCATCTTCTGGGGTGTCAGACCTTTTTGTAGGAGATTTGTTACCATGTTTCCCCATGGTTCTGCTAACTCTGGCTGTCTCTGGTGCGCAGGAAAGAAGGGTTTGGTGAAGGCCCAGTCCTGAATGCCTCTGGAATCCTCTGGCCGAAGGGACAGACAGGGCGATGGAATTCTTGGTCCTAGATGCCTCTGGCATGCAGGGCAGCGATGAACCGGAAGCCTCTGGCGTGTGCCGGAGGAACGGGGCTATGATCCCCCTTTTTGAGGTGTCTTGTTCCCCCCAGTCCTTTCAGCACAGCTCTCTGTCTGTCCTGGCTTCCCTTCCCGAGAGCGGGGCTCTCCACCCTCAGAGCAGAGGTGCCCTGAGCCATTCAGGGGACCAGCAGCCTTTTCCCCTCTTTTCTCCTCTCTCTGCCGCTTGTGCCAGTTTCTTCCTAGGCACTGTTTTAAGGGTGGCCCCAAAGCCCTGGTGTGCTCTTCTGAGCTGTCTTTTACTCTAAAAGGTTCAGTCTTGGGCTTTTCCCCCCCTTCTATTTAAAATGTCTCCTGCTGACGTCACTGCCTGTGATGGCTACTGAGCCCTGTTTCTGATCTGGGATCCCGGGGCCTTTTCTATGGGGAGCGCAAGCTGCGTTTGTAGTATACCCGACCCGTGAGTTGGTGTTTTGGAGGCTGGGGCCGCCCACTGCCTACAATTTCCACTTTTCCAGATCCACACTGACCTCAGGCTGAGGTTCTGGCTCCGGACCTTCCTCCGTCTGTGGTTTGTGGATGCTGGCAGCTCAGGACTGAGCCGAGTCAGCTACTTCTTTCCTCCTCTTCCGATGTGACTTTAGGATTTCTGACCCACCCACAGCCTCGTATCTGTTGTTGGGGTGCTCCATCCTTTCTTAGCTCCGTCAGATGTTCAGGTCCCCATGAGCTTTCCTCCGTCCACAGCTGCATGCGGCTCCAGCCATTTGCAGCCGGCTGCGGTGGCTTCCTGGGCCACGGGGATTTTTTTTTCTCTGCTTTCGATGATCCTTTGGAATTTCTAGCCTCCCCCTGGCTGCCTTTCAGTTGTCGGGGATGCTCCTCTTTTTCCTAGCTACAACAAACACACTTCTCCTAATTAAATTTTTGACTTAAGTGAGTCGATGAGGAGACATTGTGCAGCACTGTTACTCAGCCGCCATCTTTACTGGAAGTCCTCTGGATTTTTTCTTTTTTGAGACAGGGTCTCACTTTGTAGTCCAGGTTGGTTCTGAACTCACTGTGGAGCCCAGGCTGGCCTTGGACTCACGGCAATCCTCTTGTCTCAGCCTCCTGAGTTCTGGGCACCACGCCCAGCTTATGTGGTGCTGGGGAACTGAATTCAGGTACTTAGCACTTGCACAGTGCTTGCTAGGCAAGTGCTTTAACCACTAAGCTATTCCTCCAGCCCTGGCAGCTTGGATTGTTACGGACAGACAGCAAAAAAGAAAAAAAAGATGCTGGATCCCCAAACATCTGCAGGTAAGACGAAGGCTGAGAAAACTACTAAACTACAGGCACAGACCTTCTTTTATGGGAAAGGAAGGATGCCTTACAGTACAGCCAAGAGCCTTGAAGTCTTATTGAAGAACTGCCAATCTGTGTCCTGATAGGTTTCACAAACTGCTATGCAATTGACTACTGCATGCTTCCCCACAGTTCCCCTTTGTGACCACCAGGTATCAGTGCTATGGTAATACAGAGGTTATCCTGTTTGTCCCACTATTGTTTGTTGAGCATGTAGAGAAAGATAATATGTCTCTTTAGTTCCTAGGTCTTCAAATGGAGAGGAATGACAAGGAGAATCTTTCTCCAGAAGAATGGCTAGCCTCTCATCAACAAGTGGCATTCCTTTCCTAGGCTACCTAAGGAGGGGATTCTCTAGCCTCAGATAAGCTTTCATATAATGACACCACTGACCAATGCCTTATCTCAACTTCCTGGGTGACCCCAGAGCAGAACCACCCAGCTAAGCAACTCCCAAATTTCTGACTCTCAGAAACTGAGTAAGATAATGCATGCTTATTATCCAGACCATTAAATTTTGGGGTAGTCTGCTATACAGTAATAGATAACGAAGACAGCCAGGCAGTGAGATGAGCTGACCCTATCATTTGGTTTAATCTTCGCAATGACTCTGAGTGGGACATCAAGAATGTAACAAGCCATCAGTCTTTTTATCATAAAATGGGATGTAAATTATAACTTTCATCATCTAGAAGTCAGATAACTTTTTTGTTGTTAAGGGGCCAGGCAATAACTGTTTTGGACTTTGAGAGCTTTAACATCTCTCTTGAAACTTTTTGACTCCATAGAGTGGCAGAAAAGCAGCCACAAATGGGAGTGGCTATGTGCTGATTTAATAAAATAGTTATTTATGAAAAATAGGCACCTAACTGGATTTAACCAGTTGGATGTAGTTTGCCCACACCCATTCTAGAACTAAATATTGTCTCTTTCAATCCTTATTTATCTGTTGAGAGAGTGTTAATCTAGAATGTTTCCACTTTTCTCTGTCACTTCTGGCTTAAACTCATTCTCTTGAGTCCTCTGCCATCCTCCCTTATCTTCTCCTTGAATGGCCTCTCTGAGTCCAGGATACTTTCTTAGCATCATGGCAATGGGAAGAGACACAGTTCCAAGGACCAGTATCCCCTAAATCTGGATGTCTTCTTTGTGAGCTTCTACTGAGACACTTGCCTCCTACTGGCCTCAGATCGTGGATCCAGCCTCTCCTGTTAGCTACAGTATCTTAGTATCTTAGGACCCATCAGCCTCTCTCAGCTTAGTCCTCACACATACCTAGTACTTACACCTGGGACTTAACTCAAGGCCTTCATGCTGAGCTTACTTCCCTAGCCCATTTTTTATACTAGGTCCCTCTAAGTTGCCCAGGTCAGGCTTAAACTGCAACTCTCCTGCCTCAGCCTTCTAGAATACTGGTGTGCCCCAACACATCCAATTAGCTTTGTTTTTTTTTAAGCACAGGAATTCCAAGGCTTTTCCATGACACTCATGCATCTGAGACACCATGACCTAGAGGCCACAGTGCAAAGCACACATCCTGCCATTACCACTTTGGTCCTATGGCTCCCCACCAAAGCTACAGCCTGAGAAGTGAGGTCTAGCCTCCTCTGCTGCAGACCTCCTAGGCTACCTTAGGATTCCATCCTTTCCAAGCCTACCCTCCCACTTCCCTCAAAGGATCAACAGACCCTACCATCCTAGTGTTTCTCTTTCCCCTCCAAATCTCTGAGCAGAGTTTGCTGCTGTTGCTTTTTCCTTTCTTTCTTTCTTTTTTTCTCAATATCCTTTCTCGTGAATCCTTTCTTCAGGCACTTGAATCTAAGAATTTAAGTAACTGAAGAAGCCAAGTTTGTACCTTGTTTGTTTCTTTGTCTTTTTCCTTGAAGCACTAGGGGCAAGATCTAGATTGAATACAGAGAAGGGAGGGCTTGAATGAAGAAATTTCAGAGCAACACTGCGATGTCACATCCTACAGATAGGTGCCATTATCAATCTCATTTTACAAATGAGGAAACTGAGGCCTAAAAACATTAAAACGCTGGGGGGAAAGCCCTGGATTTAGAAGCCAAGACTGTAACTTGGGCATCAGTGGCTGTTGACGATGTCCCAATTTTCTCTTCTTCTCCCATACCTGACTATGGTGGGGTTGGGTGTGCACAGCTTCCTGAGCCCTAACCATGCAACTCTAATACCAACATCCTAACCCAGAAGAAACGTCTGTATCCTTCTTGTTTTGGTGATATCTCTCAGACTTTCCTTGCCACGGTCCCATGTCTAGTAGTAGCAGCTGCAATTCTGGTTGTCAACTCTACACTTGCCTGGCCATGTGACCCAGGACAAGTTTCTTCCTTTCTTGGGTCTCAGTTACTGCATCTGTAAACTGGAGATTCAGTCACTGAATGCCTGCCCTGGCAGGATGTGCTGGAAACTGGAGTTATAAAAGGGGAAGACTGTCCTGGTGCACACAGAAGGCAGGCAGCAAAGGAAGCTACAGACAAACTGCCTGCAGCCCAGCTGTCTGACCTTTAGTGAGGTGCCTTCTCAGGAAGTTTCTCTGTGACCAATGAGTGCCTTTGCCCTAAAAGATATGTTGATGGCTGTGTTCTTGTGTCATCAAGCTGCTGGGGCCCCAGAACTACGCAGAACTAGGTGGCATAACAGTTGGTATACTCACCTATTTTTAGGTGGCGGAGTCAGTGGGATGGATATGGTGGGCCCTGGGGTCTGGAAGACTATGCACAAGTTGGAAGGAGCCAGGCTGGAGGAACAGCTCAACAGTTAAAGCACTTGCCTAGCAAGCACTGAGTACCTGAGTTTGATTCTTCAGCGCCATGTAAGCTGAGCATGGGGGCACATGCCTGTAATCCCAGCACTCAGGAGGCTGAGGCAGGAGTACTGCTGTGAGTTTGATGCCAATTTGGACTACATAGTGAGCTCAGAACTGGTCTGGACTACAGAGTGAGACCCTGTCTCAAAAAAAAAAAAAAAAAAAAAAAAAGCTAGTTGGAAGGAGCAAGGATGGGCAGATGCTCCTCCTCAGGAATATGTGAGCAAACTCCCATTAGTCCCTGATGATGGAAGCCACAGGCTGCCTTCTCTGTAAAGCCTTCCTTTATTTCCTCATAAAACACACACCTCAAAGGTGGGTTAATCGTCCACTCTCTGGGCTTCCCCTGGTTCCTGATCCAGACCAAGAGATACTGGACAACGCAAATAGTTTTTTTCTCTGAGCTACCATTCTGCTATACAACATTATAAGCTAGCAGTCTCAGGGCTGGAAACAACTCAGAGGTAGAGCACTCTTCATTAGTATGTGGGAGGCCCTGGGTGTGAGTTTGACCTGCAGTATCGGGGAGGGGGAGATTACAAGTCCATATTTCAGAGTCAACCACTCACACAGCGCCGAGATCCCCTCGCGGACACTTTCTACCAAAATAACCATGAGACCATCATCTTCATTAATTCACTTCTTCCTCTGTAAAAAATAAATAACAATGGGCAGTTACCATGCCTGTCTCCAGGGATTAAAAGGTACAAACTGCTCAAAGCTAAAGTACAGACCCTTGCACTGCAGACAACATCTCTTATAAACCCCAGATCCTGAAGGGCTGCAAGCCCCCTAAGGTCTCCCTTTCGCTCCTGGCAGTACAGGCAGTGCACGCATGGTGGCGGCGAAGAGAGGAGGAACAGGGGGTCTCTCAGGAGGTTACATAGCTAGAAAGTGGCCGAGCTGGGCTGGACGGTATGTCTGCTACCCTGGTCACCTTAGCTATGTCCCTGGGCTGCCGCTTCCACTGCCTCCTCTGGTATCTTCGTTCTTTCCTGGCTCCTCGCCGCGGCTTCTCCTAATTCCGCAATCTCCCCACCTGAGTGGCGGGGTCTCCGAGAGGTGGACGGTCCTCGGCCTAAGGTTAGGGATAGGGCAACAGAACCCCAGAGTCCCTGAAAATGCGGGTGTAGTCTGGAGAGCCGAAACGGGGGAGGGGTCTCATAAACTACCTCAGCCAGTGAGGAGGGGCGAGAGAGTCCCCTAGGCGTGGTGGGCGGGGCCCGGAGGGCGTGGCCTCCTGGGAGAGGTGTTGCTTCACTGACTAGGGCTAGGTTAAGCCGCAAGGGGCGGAGCCACAACTGGGGCGGGGCTCTTGTGGGGGAGGAGCCAACAGGGCGGGGCACCGGAACAGCGGGGCGGAGCGTGACGGTTCGCGCTCTTCCCCGCTCCTGCCCGCCCCCCCGGCCCCGGGTGTCCCTGTGACGAGAAAGCTCGGAGCTGCCGCGGACAGGGCCCATCCGGCCGCAGCGGCCCCGGGGCCACACAGGGGCTAGGCGGGGAGGGAGCAACACCGAGCGGGGTCCGGAGCGTAGCCAGGTGAGGCCGCCGGGCGCGGGGGCGGGGGCTGCGACGGGCGGGCTCCGGCGGGCGCGAGGGGCGTGTTTGCGTGTTTCGGGTTGGCACGGGGAGGGGATGCGAGGCCGTCTCCTGTGACTGTTGACGCGTCTGCGCGTCCCTGCGGTCGCGGGTCCGGGTCGGACTCTGCGCCCGTCCGGGCACTGCCCGCGAGGTCCGGGGTGTGCGGGACTGAGCTCGTGCCTGCGCGTGTTTGTGCGGAGAGGCCGAGCGTGTATCTGCGTATGCGTTTTGCTGTTGTTGTGCTCGCCTGAGGCGCGGGGCGCAGGCCTGCCCCGGCTGATCCCTCCGGCATGAGGATGTTTTCCAAACAGGATGCCTGCAGGAGACTGAGCTCTGCTGCAGTCTGAGGCAGAGGGGGAGCGCCGCCCCCACAAACCTCCAGAGACCCGGGCGGCCTGGGAACTGCAGACAGACACCTGAGGGAGGGGGTGCGCGCCCAGGCGGCGTCCGGAGGCCTGCCTGCTGGGGGAGGCCAAGAACGGGAGACTGAGGCAGATCAGCAGCAAAGTGGAGGCAGGCAAACAAGCGCAGAGAGGAAGGAAGGTGGGAAGAGAGGCGGCGAGTATGCCAGCGCTGTGAGGACAGGGAAGCACTGAGACACAGATGGCAGATGGCAGAGGCCTACACCTACAAGGGGGCAGAAAAAGATTACGGTGGACAGACAGAGTCCACGAACCTAATAGAGGTTAACTTAAGAGGTGACGAGTCTAAGAGCTCAACCCGGGAACTGAATCTGAGATACGGGATAAAAGCCCTCAACTCCTGGGTTGCCCCTCTTCCAGCCACACTCCAAATGGGGGTCTTGGCCAAAAAAGCAGCCTCTGGCTACTCCTATGCCCCTTTATCCCTCTGCCTCACCAGATATCCTGACCCTCTGACTGCCACCCTTCCCTCTTGGTTCCATACCACACATCACCCCTCCCAGGTATCCAGCTTAGGGATGCAGAGATGAATTGTTGCCGTAATACAGCTGGTGAAGCCTCTCTACTTAGTCTAGGTGGTCTTGCAGCAGACTGGATCTGGGATTCAGGGGGTGAGGCATGGGAAGCTGTAAAAGTCTTCTCTGTTATTCTGCCCAGAATGGTGCTAGAGGGAAACCCTGAAGTAGGGTCTCCCCGAACTTCAGACCTCCAGCGTGTGGGGAACAAGGGTTCTTGTGTCCTCTCTTCTCCCAATGAAGATGCACAGCCTGGTGAGGAACCCATTAAGTATGGCGAACTCATCGTCTTGGGGTGAGCATCCAGGGTCCGGGAGGGGTGGGTACCAGGTACTACCCACCGGGGCAACCACAAGGAGGGCTCCAGCCTCCCCCCTGTAGGGCTGTCTGCTTGGTCACCTTCCCATTGGAAAGATAAAATCAGCCAAACCTACCTTACTTCATGATTATTTATTTCCCAGTTTCTCATAAATTCTTGAGACAACTGTAATTGTTCACCAAAGTTTCCAGTCAGACGAGATAAAAGTAACACCAGCTGACTTTTGTAAAGCACCCACTGTGTGTTGACACAGGGTGAAGAATTCTGGCTCTGCATTCAAACTGCTTAGTTTCAGTCCTGCCTATGCAAGTTGCCAAACTACCCCGTGCTTTCCTTCCCCCTTTTGCAAACAGGGATGATGATAATCCCTATCTCAGAGGGTTGTCAGAAGGAAGAAATGAGGTTGTTTCTGTAAAGTACATAGGATAGCGCCTAGCACATATCAAGTGCTCTGGGAGGCAGGTCTGTGCCAAGCCCTTTCATGGACATTATTTCATTTCAATCTTCACAAAGATGCTGTGAGGAAGGAGGTGAGGAAACCAAGGCTCAGAAAGGGGAAGTGACTGGCCCAAGGGCACACAGCTGGTAAGTGGCAGGGCTGGGATTTGGACCTAGGTCTTTCTTGCTGCAGGTCTAGTGCACTGTCACTAAGCCACAACTCATC
The DNA here is from genome assembly GCA_004027205.1 of Ctenodactylus gundi. Classification (NCBI taxonomy): domain Eukaryota; kingdom Metazoa; phylum Chordata; class Mammalia; order Rodentia; family Ctenodactylidae; genus Ctenodactylus; species Ctenodactylus gundi. Next base: position 39,147 of record PVKB01003449.1, on the reverse strand, counting down.
CTCATGCTACAGATGGGAAAGCTGAGGCCAGGAGAGAGGAAGTGATGGAAATTGGTAACTGAATAGACTTCATCCCTTCCTGGTCTTTGCCTGATCCTGATTCCTGCATTTCTGAGGCCACTCCTCCAAGCACAAGTCCCTCTTCTCCCTCCCCTATCTGTGTCTCCTTTTGGCCTTTCTCTGTACCATCAATCCCAAAGAAACTACTTGATAAATTTGTAGTGTCATGATGATTAATAAGGAATAGTAGTTGCTTCTATTTGTTGACACATATGTCAAGCACTTTAAAAAAATAATAGTTAACCCTTATTAACAGCTTGCTTTAACTATGCTGAACTCTGTGCCAAGCATTTTTATTATTTACTTATTTACTTCTGTGGTGCTGGGAGCCCAAGGCCTTGTGCAGGTTAGGCAAGCACTCTACTTCTGAATCACTTTCTCAGCCCATTTGCCAAGCCTTTTTTCTTTTTTCTTCCTCCTTGTACCGAGGAATCCTACCCAGGGCCTTCACCTTGAGCTACAAACCCAGATCAATATTTAGTTTTTAGTTTTGAAACAGGGTGTACTTGAACTTGTCATTCTCCTGCTTCAGTGTACCAGAGTACTCGGATTGCAGGCCTGCACTGCCAACCCCAATTGCAGAACCTTCTTAAATGCTTTCTCTCATTTAGTTCTCAAAATGAACCTATGAAGTAGATCTTGAAAAATGGCCCCATTTTATGGGGGGGGGGTATGATAAATGAGGCAGGATTTAATCCATGTCAGCCTGAGTCCTGAAGGCCCCCTCTCTCAGTGTATAGAAGAGTTGAGAAAAGCAAAAGCCCTTCTTGGGAGCGCTTACACTGTAAAAGTTGCAGTTTAGTGCCTCAAGTAAGGGCTAGCTTTCCAGCCAAGGGCAGCACCACTGCAGACCTGAGTGTATGGGCCCTCTAGCAGTCATCTGTCCTCTGCAGCACAGGGAAGCCGCCACTTACACTGTGTACTGGAAAATACTGCAGAAATTCACACTGACAAGCACCCAAACCTAGAGTCAGAAATCTGCTTGGGTAAGGTCAGGTAATCTGGATTTTATCAAGCTCACCAGGAGACTCTGATTCACATAGTCCTTGTCTGTATTTGGCAGTTATTGATCCCATCACTTTCTGCTCGAAAACCTTCTGTGGCTCCCAGAATGTGTTTACAGAATAATGTCATTAGCTTAGGGTTGAGGGTCCTCCCACCAGTTTCATCTTCCCTCTCTGCTCTTCTCCACCTAACTCATCATCCCGTGGATCTCTCCAAACCCTGTCATCCTTTGGGACTTGGCTCAGGGTGAGCCCTCAGTCTCCAAGGGATCCTTCAGTTCTGGAGTTAGGCAGATCTGAGCTCAAATCTGGATTTTTTTTCACTCTGACCTCCCTGAGTCTTGATTTGTCTCAGTTGTAAAATGGGAAGAAAGACACTTTCCTGGCAGGACATTGTACAGATTCCATTAGGTAATTAGTCATGTGAAGGATCGGAAACAGAGACAGCAGTACATGGCAGCAATCAAACTCTGACTCACCCCATCTTTGCCTCATGGTCATTCCCTCCAGACAAGGGCTGGAAAGGCAGGTGGAAATGTATGGAGATGTGGAGGTAGTGACACTGTGGATCAACTTTCCTCTTTCATTTTGTTCTTTAGTAGTGGTATAGTGAATGATAGTTTGCTCCAGGTGCATCCTTTCCAGTTCTTCTTTCTCCCAGGAACCTGATACTGGGACCAGTATTCCCTTCTCCTGCTTCTGTATCAGGGATGCACTTGGCTTGTGCCTGAATCATGACAGGTGATACATGGCTTCCTTGAAAAGCTAGGGGGGCCCTCCACGGAGGGCACAAAACTGGCCTATAATACATTACCTCTACCACTCCCGCACCCGTCCAGGCATGCAGGAAACACTGGGGGTATAAGAGACACCTGCCCCATATACCAATTTGTTACTGTAGAGTCTATTCTAGCATTGGGTGGTTCTAGAGCTTGTTTATTAAGGTAAGATCTGTCCAGAGTTGTCATTTTTCTCCAAGTCTCATGAGTAGCTCGTTTTTCTCTCTTTCTCCTCCTGAAACCCTTTCTTATGATCCCCAACTCATCTGCAGTTACAATGGGTGTCTGGCAAGTGGGGACAAGGGCCGCCGGCGAAGCCGCCTGGCACTGAGTCGCCGGCCACATGCCAACGGAGTGAAGCCAGATGTCATGCACCACATCTCTACACCACTTGTATCTAAGGCAAGTAGCATAGCCCAGGCGATGGTGTGCCATCCAGGCCTAAGGCTTCAGCCTTCCCAGACCTGCCTGTTGACATCCTCATGGGAGGAGGGAGCCTGTTGTGCCATCACTTGCTGCATCCTGGGATACCAAAGAATGGTGATGGTGGAGTTCCTTGGCAGTGCGTGTAGTCCCTTAGTTTGCAGAATATTCCCTTGACTGCCTTACCCCATTCATTAGAAGGAAAGATCAGCATCATACTAGAGATAGCCAAACATCCAAGAGAGTCACATGGCAGTGGCAAAAGGACAACTTTGGCTTTAGAGGATTAGAGTGGAATCCAGCCTCTGCTGTTTCCAGCCAAGTGGTCTAGACCACTCGCTAACTTACAGTTCCCTCAACTGTAAAATTGGGATAATAAACCCACTCTTGGGGTAGCTTGGAGGATTGAATAGTGTAACTATATAGAGCACCTGTTGTATAGTCCCCCCTTCAAATAATGGAGTGGCCCTTCCTGGGAATAGCCACTGGGCCCTGAGCTTGTGCCTTGCATAGAAGCTTATACTTCTCAAGGCTACTGCTGTAAAGTGACTTCTTTCTCTCTACCAGGCACTGAGTAACCGAGGTCAGCACAGCATCTCGTATACACTATCCCGGAGCCACTCAGTTATAGTGGAGTACACACATGACAGTGACACAGACATGTTCCAGGTATGCTCAGCCACTTTCACCAGCTTCTTGGCCTCTAGGCTCTGAAGGCATCTAGAGTGAAGAAGGCTGCGTGGCCATAGGCCACAGGACCAAAGGCCATGGGAAGGTTGCTTTGAGGGCACTTGGTGCATTGGGCTGCTCTTTAGATGAGGATGCAGGATGTCCCAGGTGGGCTGTTGATTTTGTATCACAGCCAGTGATTGTATGAGGAGCCAGACTCAAGACAGCCAGATAGGGAGGCCACATGGCTTTGAGCTTCGGGAGCTTGTGTGAGAGTCCTCATGTGTGGGCTCCAGTGCTAGCTTCAGAGTGCACCACGGGTGACTCTGGGTGAGAGCAGGCATGTCCAGCCTGCAGCCTATGGGTTACACTTGCCCATATTATAATGTTCAAAAATAAAAAGTTTTGTTACTTACGTACATTAACTATATTATGTATTTTATATGTTGTACAAGTTCCTCTTCACTCAATGTGGCCCAGGCAAGCCGGTGTGTCCAAATCATGAGCCACAGTTTGGACACACCACTTCTTTGGGTCTTTATTTCCTCATCTGCAAATCGGGCCCATAATAGCATTCAACCTATGGGAAGACTAAAACACTCAATAAGCAGACCATGTGGTGTACTCCTGTAATCCCAGCACTTGGGAGGCTCAGGCACGAGGAATACTATGAGGATGAGACCAGCCTGAGCTACATCCATGAGTTTAATACCATCTGAACTGCAGAATGAGACCCTATCTCAAAAACAAACACACAAACTCACGTTGCAAACACTTACCATATAGTAAATTCTTATTAAGAATTACTATTTGCTGCTAATATTTGAGCCGTCTTATATCAGGGATATCACCTTTTTTACTGTTCTGTCAGCAAATCTAGTTTTTTTATTGAGTGGGGTACTCCCCAGAGCTGTGGTGGTGACAGAAGAAGATTCTGAAATCTAGGGGGAGCCAATAGAGCCATGAGATTTACCTGAGTGCTTGTAACCCCTGTGCTTACCCTCCCCTCCCTTACAGATTGGCCGCTCCACTGAGAACATGATCGACTTTGTGGTAACAGATACATCTCCTGGAGGAGGTGCAGCTGAGGGCCCTTCTGCCCAGAGCACCATCTCCCGATATGCCTGCCGCATCCTCTGTGACCGCAGGCCACCCTATACTGCCCGCATCTATGCCGCTGGCTTTGATGCCTCCAGCAACATCTTCCTTGGAGTGAGTGAGCCACCCAGGCAGGGACCAGCTCTTCATCAAATAGAGAGCTCAGGGGGAGGATGGGAAGGTGCAGCATCCGAGAGTGATGGTCCACAGCCATTCTCACCACAGCCCATGTGGGACTTAGCAGCCCCCTCTCAGGGCCACCTCTGAACTTGAGGGTAGAGGGGAAGCACCTCTGGTACACAGCTTGCTGCAGTCTACTCAAGGATATGATCTGATCCCTCATGTGGTCCCAGGAGCGGGCAGCCAAATGGCGGACTCCTGATGGCCTGATGGATGGCCTCACTACCAATGGGGTTCTGGTGATGCACCCTGCGGGCGGCTTCTCCGAGGACTCAGCCCCGGGTGTCTGGCGGGAGATCTCAGTCTGCGGGAACGTGTACACACTGCGGGACAGTCGCTCAGCTCAGCAACGGGGAAAGCTGGTAGGTGGCCCACTACATCTCCCCCAGATCCCTCCCAGGCCCTCACAATCTGTCCATCCCCCCTGCCTAAGCCAGGAGATGACATGCCCAAGGGGACCCAATGGACTTTGCTGAGGAAGTCCTAGGCCCAGGGAGATCTCAGCACATGCCACTTGCTCCACAGACAGGAGCAGGCCAATGTTCCTAGGTGCAGCCTGCAAACCACTGGAGACCCTTGGATGATGTCAAGTAGACCTACACAGATGTACCGTGTAGTTCCTGGCAACTTTGAGCCTGCCAGCAACTTGAAAAATCATACCATCTTAGGAGGGTGACACTTGCCCATGTGTGAGCTGTTTAAAGCTTGGAGTGTTGACTGTTTGTAGCATGTCTGCCACATTCACGCAGGGTTAGTTATCCCTTTCCAGGAGGGGGAAGGGCCCATGCAGTACTGCTGACAGTGCCTGCTACTCTCTTGATCACAGAACTGAAGTTGGGAGTTGGGGGTGAATCTTAGATGGAGAAGTAGGAGCGTGGGCCATACTCTTTGACTGGGCCACACACAGCTCTTTATGGGACTGAGAAGAAGCAAAACCTCAGGGGAAAGCAGGGCTTATCTCTAGAGCACCAACTCTGTGAGAGATTTGGGAAGCATTACTTAAAGAAAAACTGCACTTGAACTATGCCTATATTTGTTGAGCACCAATGTGTGCCAGGCACTATTCCAAGTCCCCCTGCCCCTGCAGCCACGATGGAGCTGATTGATTCATTTAGTTTTCATAAAACCCACTGGAGGTACAAGATGTGGGACTCTACCCTGAGAATGAGGAGGTTAAGATGCAAAGGTTAAGCTGCACTTCCAGTGACACAGTTACTGAATGGTGAAGCTAGAATTCAACTTTAAGTTATGGCTCTAGAATCCTTGCTGGTAATCATGACTCCTGGGACACTCACTCTGGTTCAGGTATCAAGCATTTCCCATGAGAGAGATTTCCTGCCTCTGCCACTAATGGAAGTGCTTGAGGAAGCATTTTTTAAAAAATGTTTTGACAGATGACGACACCAAAACCCAGGTCCTGCTGAGAGCCAGGGATAATGTGTGCTGGGAGGAAGCACCTGCATCCCTCCCACATGGCCTCTCAGGCTGCACTGCTTGCTCAGGGTACCTGCTGCAGGGCACATCCGGGGACGGGTGAACTGGGTGAGGCTGACTGATGGCAGGGCTGGGAGCCTCTCCAATTGAGGCCCTTCTGATGGCTCCGGCAGGTGGAAAACGAATCCAACGTGCTACAAGATGGCTCACTCATCGACTTGTGTGGGGCGACACTGCTGTGGCGCACTCCAGCGGGGCTGCTGCGGGCGCCCACACTGAAGCAGCTGGAGGCCCAGCGGCAGGAGGCAAATGCAGCCAGGCCCCAATGCCCTGTGGGCCTCAGCACCCTGGCATTCCCCAGTCCTGCCCGGGGCCGCACAGCACCTGACAAGCAGCAACCCTGGGTTTATGTCCGTTGCGGCCATGTCCATGGTTACCATGGCTGGGGCTGCCGGCGGGAGCGGGGCCCCCAGGAGCGTGAGTGTCCCCTCTGCCGCCTTGTGGGCCCCTATGTGCCTCTGTGGCTTGGCCAGGAGGCTGGCCTCTGCCTGGACCCTGGACCACCCAGCCATGCCTTTGCCCCCTGTGGCCATGTCTGCTCAGAGAAGACTGCCCGCTACTGGGCACAGACACCACTTCCCCATGGCACCCATGCTTTCCACGCTGCGTGCCCCTTTTGTGGGGCCTGGCTTACTGGCGAACATGGCTGTGTCCGCCTCATTTTCCAGGGACCACTGGACTAGGCACATAGGGACCCCTGCTGCCATGCCTGTCTGTCTACCCATGTCCCTCACCTCCTGCAGCCCAGATGGACTTCTCTTTGTGGGGCACTACCTGCTGGCCTCACAGGATGGAAATGTTGGATGGGCTGTGACTCTCCTCCCAGTTCTGCTCCAAGGAGGTCCACAAGATCTCCACTTCAGTCATACTGGGGGGCCTTCAGCACCAGCTCTACCCCATGCTGATGAAGGAAAGCCCATTCCCCGCCCCTCCCCTTCCCGGGGTGTCCCACAACATGCCGCCTACACTGTGCCCCTGGGGGAGTGAAGAGGCTCTGGCTCCTGACCCCCAGCTTAGGCTGACTGCGCCCTGAGCCTGCCTACCCGGTTCCAGATACTTCTCTTTCCACTGCTGTCCTAGGTTCCTCTACAACCTTGCTGCTCAGCTGCACTCAGATCCACCTGTATTGCATGTGTGCAATGCCTCCAGCCCTGAGTGAGTAACAGGTGGGCAGCTGGCTGGGACTAGCCTTTGCTCATCCCCATGATGGGCTGGACTCTGCTAAGTGGGCTTAGGGTCACAGACAGGTTTCCCACCTGGTGGAGCTCACAGTTTAGTGGAGGATGGAACAAATTACTGAATGACAGACACCTTCATGTGTATTAGGATCAGAGTATCTCAGGGACACAGGGACCAGTTCTCACTGGCTGTGGGAAAGTGAATGAGACTTCACAGAGGAGGAGCCTAAGAGTTTGGCCGACATGGCAGCTGGAAGCCCTGCAGGCCCACGGGATGAGTGAGTTCTCTGCATACTATGCAGGCCTGGAAAGGGAGCAGGGGTGGTTTCAGAGGGACTGGAGCATGGACTGCAGGGCTCAGGTGGCTGGAGAAGAGAGTGGGGCCATGCTGACATGAAGATGCTGGGTGGAAGATCCAGATCCTCCTTTGTGGACCGCCAGGAGACAATAAAGCATGGGAGGTATGCACTCCAGAATGTTAGCTCTGACGCAAAGGGCTACTATCATTGAATGCCATCACGTGCCCATACTGTGCTAACTGTAATAACAACTGCATTCATTCAGCACTCACAAGGCAGTGGGTTCTGCTTCTTGGAGTTTGTGTTTAATGTTCCCAGGAACCTGGGGGTGGGGGAAGTATTGCTGTTCATGTTTACAGGGAGAGAGTGCATGTGCCAAGTTAACACAGCTAAAAGTGGCCTGGTCAGGATTTGAACCCAGAGTTGACCATTAGGTAGCAGAACCTGTCCCTCTCTATCACATGGGCTGTGCTTCAATGGTTGGGGCTGAAGTAAGTAGTGTTTTGGAATCTCTTCCATGGAGAGGCTAGAGAATGGTGTGGTGAACAGCTTCTTGCTTAGTGGCCAGCTCAATGTGGGACCCTAGCAACAGTAAGACACTGCCTTCCCAGCTCCTGATTTGAGTAGGGAGCTATAGAACTAGCTCTGAAATTAACCACCACACCATTGATGGCTCCCTCCACCCCAGCCAGATGTAGCTGGCCATCAGCCACACTGGAGTGTTCTGAGTGAGACCTGGGGAATTCTAAGGAGGCGCAAAGATGGCTTGGAGACTGAGCCACCTCTTAAGTAGCAGACTCTCCAGAGGTACAAGAGTTGGGAGGGCAGCGTAGGTGAGAACAGCACGGTGCAGTGAGGAAAACACTTTGCAACCAATGACTCAATATGCAAAGGGATAGGAAAGGGTGGGCGTGGGGTGATTGAGCTGAGGCCTGGTGGCCCTTGGCTGCTATGAAGACCAAATCTGAGCTGGGCCCTGGCTCATCACCTCTTCCTGTGAGCCAGGGGCTGAGGTGGAGTGTTGCTGCTGTTGGTCACTTACCATTCTTGGGGAGGTGTATACCAGGAAGACAATGTAGACAGGTGTAGAGATAGGAAGAGTGTACAGCCATGGAGTGGGCAGTGTACCCACTGCAGGACAGATAGATGCCAAAGCCTTAAGGAGTGTAGATTCCACAGGAAGTGACCTGTCCAAGAGGAGACAGGGCTTGTGCATGGTTAGAGGAGGGATGTGATAAACTTTTTACTTTCAGAGCATCACAGCTGCAGGCACACGGAAATGATGGAGTGGAAGCCTCTGAACTCACACCCTCTGTGCACACACAAAGAACCAGAAATGCAACTCTCCCTTGTCATTTTGTGTGTGTGTGTGTGTGTGTGTGTGTGTGTGTGTGAGACCCCCTTTGGGGGGCCAAACAGGAATACCCGATCCCATTTCTGGTAGGGATCTCATACTTTGTGAAGGAGAGACAAGCAAAAGGTACTCCTCTGGGTGTGGGGAAAACTTGGGAGCATTGATGGGAGGCATCAGATAGCTGTGGACTTGCTCCAGCTGTGCCCCTGGCCAGCTCTTACAGCCTCAGTTTCTGTAACTGTTTAATGGGATGATAGTCTTGTCTCACCAGTGATTGTGGATGTGTGAAAGGCACCTGTGACATAGTAGATACTACTTCCTCACCTGCCGCTTTCTGATTCCCCCAGATAAGAACCAGTGACTTCGTGAGTTGACTATCCATAATGATGGTGTGAGAGCAAATAGTGGAGTCAGCACACTGAAAGGTATAACGCTCTAGACTCCAGTTCAGGGACTCCTGAAGATATGTGGGCCTTAGGGAAGTCAATGAATCTCTTTGCCTGTCTGTAAAATGGAAAAAACAATATCCTATCAGCGGAGTTTTACAAGAATTAAATGAGATCCTCTGTGGCAAGCTACTGACAAAAGACCTCAGTAGGTGCTCTTATTAGCTGCGATCATAAAAATGGGGTTGTGCAGCTTGACTGGGAGACTCTAGTACTGGGATCTTTTTGCTTGCCTGAGCTGCCCTGTGGCAGTGAACTGCTCTACTGCTTGTGTGCAACTTCACTAAAATCCCTCAACTTTGAACCATTTAAAAGACAAAGCCGTCCTGAGGGCACAGACCTATAATCCTCCACCCTTGGAAGCTCAGGCAGGAGGATTACAAATTTGAGCACATAGTCTCAAAAAAGAAAAATAAGAGGGGGGCGGCGCTGGAGCTGGAGCTCAGTGAGAAGGCTGTGGGCTCAATGCACAATACAACAAAAACAAAAACGACATTGAGGCCAGCCCTGTGGTGCAGGCCAGTAATCATCCACCACTGTGGGAGAGGCTAAGGCACGAGGACTGCAAATCTGAGTCCAGACTGGACAATTCAGCAATTTAGCAAAAACCTGTCTCAAAAAAATCAATAATAAAAATGAGTTGGGAATGTAGTTCAGTATGACGGCCCTGGGCTCAATCCTTAGTACCAAATAAATAAATGACAGTAAAGCTGGGTATAGTGGTGCATGCTTATAATCCCAGCGCTGTGAGAAGGTAAGGCAGGATTGCAAGTTTGAGCCCAGCTCAGGCAATTTAGCAAAACCCTGTCTCAAAAAAGAAAGTAAAAACGGGGGGAGATACAGATCAGTGGGGAAGACTTTGGATTCAACCTCCAGTACCACATATACACACGCACATAGACATAAAAAGGCCATGAAACTTGAGGCATAGAAAAGATGAATGGTGGCTGGCCAGAGGTGCAGAATTATAATCCTAGCAGTATGGAGACTGAGGCAGGAGGATCTCAAGTTCAAGCCCAGTTTCGACAACTTGGTAAGACCCTGTCTCTAATATGAAAAATAAAAAAATGGCTTGGAGATGTAGCACAGTGTAAAAACTCTGGGTTTGATGCCCACTATATAAAAAAAAGTGATCTAAGGGTATAGACCCCTTTCATGAACTCCTGGAGATAGCTGTCATCAGAGCCAACAAAGCTCTGGCTAGGTCTAAGGTGGTTTTGCCCATGAAGGACTGGGCTAGGGGCAGCCACTAAACATATCTGGGCCTCAGTTTCCAAAGTACACAGACTCAGGGGCTGGAGGAATGGCTCAGTGGTGAAAGCTGAGTACCTGAGATTGATTCCCAGTACTCGGGAGGCTGAGGCAGGAGGATCCGTGAGTCCAAAGCCAACCTGGGCTCCATAGTGAGTTCAGGATCAGTTTGGACTACAGCCAGACTCTGTCTCAAAAAAACAAAAATTCAAAGTACACACACTCAAATGGAGCCCTGTTCCGCCAAGCTGAACATTTGGGCACCTTTGTGAATGAGAAACCGGTACCTGCGGTGGGCGGTCGATGCCCTGAATTTAGACACAGGCGTAGCAAGGGAGGTGTATGGGATTACAGTCCTCAACAGCCCCTACCCAGCGCCTCTAGGGGACAACACTGCCCAGGCAAAAGTCACAGACGCCTACGATATCCTTGGACTGTGTTCAGTTAGCTCGGTTTTCCCGCTGGCGGAGCCAATACTGAGAAAGGTAGTGACCCACACAAGGTCAGTCACACAGCTAGTAAGCGACTGATCCTAGGCGATTTGGCTTCGTCCCGTCTGATCGCGCCCTTCGGCCCGCTACAGGCACCAGGTACTTCCGAATGCCGCATCCGGCCTGTCCCACTTGTGGGAATGGACTTCAGGCTCGTTGATGCCTGAAGATCGCAGGGAGCCTTCTGGGTCGCAGGGGGTTTTCTGGATCGCAGGGGGCGTTCTCATTCGTCGCACACTTGGCAAGCCTCAAGAAACCGCCAGTTCCACCCTCTCCTCGTCTCGCTGTGCTTTGGAAACAGGCCCAGAAACGTTTGGCGGCTGCCCCTAGCCACGGCCAGTGCATTCTTGCACCAGTGGGGCCCACCTCAGTCATGGTCGGAGTCCGCTCTGCCGCCTCAACTGTTTCTACCCCAGACCACGGAGTCCAGTGAGGAAAGTCGTCCACGTTAATCTCATTATGCAGGATTGATGTCGGGCGAATCTGGGGGTCAAACCCCAAAACGTTCGGGCTGTCGTGCTAGAAGGTTTCTGGTGTTCCATATACTCACCAGACCAGCTTTGCTCGTATTCGAGAGTCTTGTCAGCTGTATCGGCCTGATGCAGGCACCGAAGCTACTGACCGCCGCGCGAGCACGGCTTGAGGACAAAAGGCCAAGGCAAGAGCAGCCCTTCCACTCGCCACCCGTAGTCTGCCGGTTGGGAGTTCGTGGGCCGAGAAAAGCCGACTCTGCATGTCTATTGGCTGGAGCCACTGCCCATCTGGGCACTGGGGCTAAACAATTGGCCGGGGGGCGTGTTTGCGGTTCCCAATGAATGGGCTAACCGGAAGCAGGAAATGAGCTTGCGAACGGAGCGGCTGTTGCAGGTGAGGCACGCACTCGGGTTCTGGGATTGGAATGTGTTGTCCTCAGGGAAACGGCAAGCCTGTGCTGAACACAAAATCATTCCTTTTTTGCTCGCTCTCCAGTACCGCTGCCCAACTCCTCCTACCTTGAAGCCAGGGAGTGGTTTGGGCCGCAAAGAGTTAACACCCTTTTCAGATTCCAGGGGGAATTGTGCTATTGGGGCGGAGCCTTTGGAGTTTAGGGGGTACCGGAAGGTTATTCTGGGTCCGGGGGTGGGGTGGAGAATGCTTTGGGTTGAGAGACACCCCCCTCCCCTTCCCCGAGTCCCAACGGGACTGTGAAAACTTTGGTAAATTACTTGGCATGATCACGTCTCAGCTTCCCTGTCTGTAAAGTCAGTTGTGGACTTCTGTGGTTCCCCTGGCTGACTACGAGAAGAAAGCAGGAGGACAGAGGGCTGAAGAAACATGCCAAGGCGACATGAGGGAGGAAAGAGCACAAGCAAAGTCGCTCCTGTTCTGGGTACATCCTCTCTAAGGCTGACTGTATCTAATTTGCATACCCACTTGGTGAAATTGGGAATATCGTCATCCTCGTGTGTGTGTGTGTGTGTGTGTGTGTGTGTGTGTGTGTGTGTGTGTGTGTGTGTGTGTGTGTGTGTGTGTGTGTGTGTGTGTGTGTGTGTGTGTGTGTGGTGGTGGTGGTGGTGGTGGTGGTGGTAGTGAGGATCGAACGTAGGGCCTTTATCCTGGACTATATCCCCAGTCCATTTTTTTTTTTAAAAAAAATATTGAAACAGATTCTTGCTAAGTTACCCAGGCTGGGCCCAAACTTTCAGTCCTAGTGCCAGATTACAGACCTGTGACACTGGGCTTGGCTTCATCACACTCTTTTTCTTTAAAGAGAGGGAGAGAGGTGCAGAAAAACGAAGCAGTTGGCTTGGTTTTTAAACGTCTGGTTACTGATCAGAATTGGAACTGGGAACTTGGAGCTCGAAGCCTTGTCCTCAGCCCTTGTGAACAGTGATTGGGTTGTTGAATTCTGGACTAGGAGGTCAGAGAAGGAAGAGGAGAGAGAGGGCAGGGAGTCTAGAAATGAGGGTCCCTGCTGCTGCCTTCTCCATTGTGTGATTATGTGTGCCTCCTTGCTTCTCTGGCCTTGGTTTCCCTATCTGTAGTACCAGGAAGTTGGACTCAGACTTTAAAGTTGAGGGGCCAAACCCCTTGAGACAGGTGATGGATGACATGTCACACATGTAGGAAGTGAACTAAGTTTCCTTTGGAGAGCGACTTGGACATGTTCAATTGTTTGCCTTCACTCTCTCTGATTATGTATTTTCAAGGATACTTTTGTTCATTCTTTTTGTTAAGGTTTCAAGAATCTGAATGGCATAATAACTGCTTAAAGAAAAGATAAGATTTTTTTTCTTAAGTGATACTGTGATAGTTTAGGCAAAAAAGCAAAGCTATCAATGCTTTTTTTCTAGTTTGACCCTGGCTTATTTTAACAGGTTGAGATAGTTTATTGTAAAGCATGTAAATATAACCTGTTGTTAACTTGTGGTTTAACGTGTTTAGTTACCAAGCCAGGTAGGAGACCAAATCTTTTGTCTCTGAAGTGTTCTAAGATATATAATGTCTAAAAGAAAAATTTGTTAAAATAGCTTGAATTTCATCTTGTAGGATCTTCTTTTTTAAACTTTCCACCCCCTGTAGTTACCAATTCTGCATGTGTACTAATCCTCTAGATTTGTATATTAAACTAAGATGACTTGATAAGAGAAATACCAGGCATGTTTTCCAAAGAAAAAAAAATGTTTAGAGGAATTAAACTACAGACTTCCCTAAGTGTGTTGTAAAGTTGTTTGAAAAGTAACTCTGAGCAAGACTTATGAATGGAAATGTGCCCAGGTTGCATTCTATTTTAAAAGGTTAAATACAGATGAAGTTTAAAAAAAAGCTAAGGGTCCGATGTGGCACAGTAATGTAGTTTGTGATCTCCTGAGTGAGTGAATCACCCATCCTTCTCTGAGTAAGTTTCCGTATATCTAGTGAATGCATATCACAGTATTTCCCCTTCCTTTTGTGCCCTGGGGAGAAAGAAATGAGCTCACAAGATTTTGAGCCCCGTGTACTTTTGAGCCCCATGTGGAGATGATGGGCTGTGATGATGGTGGTTTTTCCTTGCAGGGCCCATGGCGGACACCCAGTACATCCTACCCAATGACATTGGTGTGTCTAGCCTGGACTGCCGAGAGGCCTTCCGCCTGCTGTCACCCACAGAGCGCCTCTATGCCCACCATCTGTCCCGCGCTGCCTGGTATGGAGGCCTAGCTGTGCTGCTACAGACCTCCCCTGAAGCCCCCTACATCTATGCCTTGCTCAGCCGCCTTTTTCGTGCCCAGGATCCTGAACAACTACGCCAACATGCCCTGGCTGAGGGCCTTACAGAGGAGGAGTATCAGGTCAGTTCTCTCAGGCCAGCTCCTGTTTCCTCCATGGCTTCTGGGCGTGAGGGATCAGGATGCAGGGGCGCAAGACTCTCTTTCTTGGGATAGATACAGGATCAGACCAAAGGTTGCAAATTCAGATGCCTTCTTTCTCTGAATCTAAATCTTCCCATCTGTAAAATACATGTGTGAGTTTTGGTACTCTCTGATGCTCTGATGATCCACTCAGAACAGTGCTTCCTTCCAGGTAAGCGGTGGCTGCTGTGATTGTGACCAAGATAGTTGGAGAATGTGGAGGGAGGAGTCCAGGGTGGGAATCAGAAGGTCTGAGTTGGGGTCCCTTCTCTACCACATTGCATGACCCTGGGCAGAATGCTCTGCCTGTCTCCTGTTTTTTGTGTGTAGATGTATTGGGCAAGTAATACAGGGATTTTTTTCAGTGCATTGTATCAGTGCAGAAAAATAAAAACCACAAAGGCTGCTGTTTCTTATTGCCTCTCCAGAGGAAATCACTGTGTCTGTTGTAATGTATGCCCTTTCACTTCCTTTTCTAGCTTACATATCACTATATGCAGTGTATTAGGTCATTATTTCCTCTATATGTAAGTGAAATCATGTTCTCTGTGTTCTGTGTCCTGCTTTTTCCATTGAATCCTGTGTCTTGGAGAACTTCTATGGAATACATATTAATTCACTTGCACTTGGTTCTCCTCCTCCTCCTTCTTTTTTTTTTTTTCCTTTCTTTTTTTGAGGCAGGATCTCTCTTTGTACTTCAGGCTGGTCCAGAACTCACTATGTAGTCCTGGCTGGCCTTGACCCATAACAGTTGTCTTGCCTTAGCTGAGTTCTGTGATCACAGGTGTGTGCCACCACGCCCAGCTTATGTGGTGCTGGGGGAATCAAAGTCAGGGCTTTGAGTTTGCTAGGCAAGTGCTCTAGTCACTGCTATTCCTCTAGCCCCTTTTCTCTCTCTCTTTCTCTCTGTCTGTCTGTCTGTCTCTCTCTCTCTTTCTCTCTCTCTCTCTCTCTCTTTCTCTCTCTCTCTGTGTGTGTGTGTGTGTTCTGGGGATTAAACCCTTGGCCTTCACACAGAGCTTTATCCCAGTCTCTTTTATTTTAAGCGTGTCTCAGGCTGCAGCCCAGGCTGGTCTTGAACTCACTATGTAGTCCTGGCTAGACTTGGACTCATGTCAGTCCTCTTGCCGGTACCTCCCTAGTGCTGGGGTTACTGTGATTACAGGCATGTGCCACCACACCCATCTTTATGTGGTGCTGAGAAATTGAACTCAGGGCCTTGTGCTCACTAGGCAAGCACTTTAACTGTGCCATTCCTCCAGCCCACGTCTTTTTATTTTTTAATTTTTAAAGAGGATACCACTAAGTTGCCAGGCTGGGCTCAAACTTGTGATCCTCTTGGCTCACCCTCCCATAGTGCTGGGATTATGAGCATTTGCCACTGTGCCCAACTACCTTGATTCTTTTTTATTGGCTGGGAAGTATTCCAAAGCAGAGTATACTATAATCAATCATCATCATTTTTTAATGGCTGGACACTTACATTGCTCCTGGTTTTTATTATTTATAAACAGTACCATGGTGAACATACTAGTGCAAATGTGTGAGTAGGATCTATTTCTAAAAGTGATACTGCTGCGTTGAAGGCTGTGTATTTACAATGAGCCGATTGTTAAATTGTCTTCCGGAAAAGCTTTACCAAGGTATAGTCCCACTAAGAATGTATGCAGATGTAGCCTGATTTTCTGTATGTAGAATAAAGGAATTGGATTGCTTTGTCTCTGAGTTCAGGTACTATTTCATCTACCCCAGATTTGGATTTTGGGTGATCATTTTCTATCTCCAAGCCTTGGTCATTAAAAGAGCTAGTGATGGTAAATAGTTATAAATGGGAACCCAAATACTCCTCTTGGTCTGATTGTTTTGTTTGAAAGTAGAAGAAACTCAGCTTGAGTGGCTTAAATGGAAAGAGAATTATTGGTTGTCATAATTGTAAGTCCAGGAGTAGAGGATGCTTTCAGGTATAGCTGGCTTCAGGGGTTCAGTACTACAGAGGGATGCAATCTCATCTCTCAGATCTGCCTTCTTTTCTCTCTCCATTAGAACTCCAGGGATTCCAGACCTAATGATATTGATCAGCTTGAGCCTTATACTCATCTTTGTAGCCAGGGAAGGTGATTTCTCTGTCTACATGCCTACCCTTGATGCTGGAAGGAAAGAGATTCCCTCCACCCTCCAATCCCCTCGCCCCCCTCTCCTCCCACCAAAAGGAACTTTGGGATCTTTGCCAGAGGGAGGGAAACTAGATTTGGGGCCAGCAAAAGTCGTAGCACAGACAAGTGATTGAGACTTCCTGGCTTTTAATATTTGATGCTTCTCATACCAGCTGGCTAACAGGCTGAAGCAATGATAGGCTTCCTAGAGAAGTGATGGAGATGAATCTGAGCCTTAAAAAACATACAATCCACAGGTGGCTGAGGCGGGGGTGGGGGCTGGGTATGTTTGTGAGTTCCTGAAATCAGTTTGGCTGGACAAAGTGGGCATGTGAAAACTGGTCTGTGAAAGTAACTTGGGGTCAGGATCAGGGATGGCTCCTCGATTTCCCAGCCTTACCTGTACTGGTCCTACCTAGTGTTCTCATCCCAGGCAGAGACTTCCCTGCGATAGGGGGGAGCTGTGCTTGCCAGGCTTCTGACAAGGTGCCACCTCCTCCCCAGGCATTCCTGGTCTATGCTGCTGGGGTCTACTCTAACATGGGCAACTACAAGTCTTTTGGTGACACCAAATTTGTTCCCAATCTGCCCAAGGTAAGTGGAAAGAAGGTTGGGGAGGGTGAGGAGAAGGGGGGCTGGTGGGTGGGGGTGAAAAGGCAGCAGAAAGACCCCAGTTGAGTCAGGAGTGCTGAACAGACCTCTGGCCTGTTGCTGCCACGCTATGTGACTGTGGGTGCTGCAGACTCGCGCATAATGGAAACACACAGCCCTTCCAGGCCATGCTGATCAAGAAAGGGTCAAGAAAGGGCAGGATATTGAAGTGTGAACTATTAGACACTTAAAAAAAATGGAGCTGTTGGTCATCACGGGGTCCTTCCTAGATACGGTGGTGCTTCAGCCTGATAAGGCAGATATAGCTTGAATACTAGGGCTGTCTGCCTGCACAAATCACCTGGTGATATTACTGAAATGCAGCATTAGGTTTGACTGGCCTGTAGGAGCCCTAAGGTTTCACATACCTCATACTCTGTTGGTGCTGCTGATCACTATACTGCACTCTGAGTTCTTTGACTGTGGGTGAAGAAGTGGGAGTGGAGAGGGCTCTGGAAGGTGGATTTGGGGGTTGGGATGGGGATAATGGTCTCTTTACCCCTGCAGGAGAAGCTGGAGCGTGTGATCCTGGGGAGTAAGGCAGCCCAGCAGCACCCAGAAAAAGTTGAGGGCCTCTGGCAGATGTGTGGGGAGCTTATGTTCTCTCTGGAGCCGAGGTTTCGACACCTTGGGCTGGGGAAGGAGGTAAGGCCCCCACGTGCTTGGGAGAGTGAAGGTCCCTCGTTGTGGTATTGAGGAGAGAGAAGCACAGCTGATGAGGGGCCAGGGAGCTCTGCTTGTCACACTTGAGGCAAAGCTGTTTCCCATTGTGGGTCTATTTTGTTGTCTGTAATATGGGAAGATTGCTATATGGAAATGGCTTCTGAATGCCCTCCCAAGTGTCTTGCCAGGGTGCTGTGTACAGGAGAAGAGAAGGAGAAGGAGAAAAGAGCGGGAAGATAAAGAGTGCTGAGGAGGAGATATGGGGAAGGAAGGCTCCCTGCCCCCTTCCCTCCCCACCAGCCTTCGGATGGTTGGTTTGCATTGGGAAAAGACAAAGCAAGCCTTAGGGTTGGGAAGACCAGAAAGGATTATTTTACAGCTTTTTTTTTTTTCCCCTGAAAAGAGATGGACGGGTAGAGACTGCTGGATGCGGTGCAGGAAATCAGGGAAGGGATCTGCTAGCCCTCTTGAAGCCCTCCCCACCTCCAGTCTCAGCATCTACCCCTTCACATTTTCCCTCTTTCTTCCAACAGGGCATTACCACCTATTTCTCTGGGGATTGTACTATGGAAGATGCAAAACTGGCCCAAGACTTCCTGGATTCCCAGGTTTGGGGCATGGGGACTTGGGTGATTGATGGTCCTCCCCATCCTAACCTTCTCACCATGACACCTGTCTGTGGGTCTCAGCTTGTGCACTGAGACATGAGCATCTTGGGTCCTTGCAGTGAAAATGAGTTGGGAGTCCTTGTTGATGAGGTCCCTGGAATAAACCGTATGTCCCAGGTATGCCAGGAATGGAGCTGCCTTGCCCACCCCAGGTTATGGGGCCTGGTGACAGCCTCAGGCAGGACGAGGCAGAACCTCAGAGCCGCACTTGCCAGCCAGGGCTCTGCGGCCCACTATGGCTCAGCCATTCGTGAGCTGTGTGATCTCTTTCTGTGTCTGAGCGACAGTTGCCATCTGAGGTATCTCTGGGTTAGCAAGGTCATGCAGTGACTGGCACAGCTGAGTCCACACTTTGTAAAAGTTAGAGCTTAGTGTACAGAGTAGAATGAAACATTTGGCCCTGGCTTGCCCACACACATTTCCCTTCCTAGGCAGCTTGAGAAGGTCCTTGGAGACCCCACTTGTTTGTCTCCCTGCCATCCGTCTACGAGGTGTTCACTTTCCCTTCTCTCATTTTTCTGCCTTCTCCAGACTCACTCTTCCACAAACTTCTCCCCTGGTCTTTTCTAGAACCTCAGTGCCTACAATACACGTCTCTTCAAAGAGGTGAACCAGGAAGGGAAGCCCTACTATGAAGTACGCCTGGCTTCTGTACTTGGCACAGGTATGCCAGGGCCCTGGATTCCCTCCCAGCGTCTCCCACTGACCCATCAACTCCGGCAAAAAATGGGCTCGACTTTTCCAGGAGTTTCTGAATAAAGCCTGGGAGTAGGTCTAGTCTTTATTTGGAATCCTCTGTTATCCATGTATCCATGAATCAATCCTTTTGGAGGACTGGGACAAATCCCTGATTAGCTCTGTCTGGTTTCCATTCCACCTTGAAGTAAGGCAGTGAGCTCAGCCCCTCCCAAACCTGGACTAGGAATGGTGGTAGTAGGGGTATGAGGTGAAGACATAGGAATTCAGTGTGGATGGAAGTGTGTAGGCCCCTGTGGCGCTGCTTTACTTGCCTACCTCCCGCAGGCCCGAGCGTTATGTCCCTATAGCCCCCAGCCAGACTCTGTGCTAGAGCTCTGCCCCATAGCTTCTGCTTCCCACATCTTCTCTAGCCCTTGCCACACCTTAGCCCTACCTCCTGCCAGAGCACCCTTCACTCTCTTCATGTTTGCACATTCACCCTGCCAGCTCCTTTTCGTCTTCCAGGTTGGCATGAAAGTCACCTTCACTGGAACCTTTCCATGTTTTTCTTCCTTGTGTTTTGTTTTGTTTTGTTTTGTTGAGGCAGGGTCTCACTCTATCTAGTTCAGGCTGGTCCTAAACTCACTCTGTAGCCCAGGCTGGCCTTGAACTCACAGCAATCCTCCTTCCTCAGCTTCCCGAAAACAGGGATTACAGGTGTGCGCCACCACACCTGCCTTATGTGTTGCTAGGGAATTGAACGCAGGGCCTTATGCTTGCTAGGCAAGCACTTTAACCTCTGTGCTATTTCTCCAGCCTGTTCTCCGTGTTATTGTATAGCTGAGTTTAGGTTGTCGCCTTTCTTCCTGTCAGCACACAATGTCATTTCCCTGTTGTTTCTCTTTTCTCCTTGACTACAAGCACTCTGAGAGGAAGAAGTGAGTATTTGTCACATTGTTTCCCCAGTGCCTAGCTTTTGGTAGATACTCAGGTACTCAGTGCAGGAGTGTGCTGGGGATGTATAGGAAACTGCTCCAGATAGAGGGGAGGGCCTGAGTCTCAGCAGGGTCGAAGGAAAGTTTTGGGTTCACCAGGCAGTCTGGTTTAGCCCAGTGAAGGATATAGGTCCAGGGAATAGAAGAAGATCCCACCAGAGTAGAAACTGGGCCTGTACTTACAGTGCAGGATGCAGGATAAGATAGTAGTCAGGAGTGTGACTGAGAGGCTACTAGTATGGCTCAGTGATAGATCACCTGCCTATCATAAACAAGTCCTGGATTATAGTCCTGGATTTAATCCCCAGCACTAAGAGAGAGAGAGAGAGAGAGAGAGAGAGAGAGAGAGAGAGAGAGAGAGAGAGAGATGGAAGGAAGAAATGTGGCTCTGCCTGGGTATATCATTTGTTATCTATGGCTCTGTAAGAAACATCCCCAAGTAGTGGCAAGCATAAGGCCCAGGGTTTCATTCCCCAGCACCACATAAGCTGGGAATCGTTTCTGTAATTCTAACTGTAGGGAGGCAGGAGATTGCCATGAGTTTGAGGCCAGCTTGGGCTACACAGTGAATTCAGGACCATGTGGACTATAGAGCAAGACCTTATCTCCAAAAAAAGGAAGAAATAGCCCCAACGTTTAAAGCTATAAAACCACATTTTTTTGCTCATAGACTCTGTAGATCAGGAGTTGGCTAAAGCACTCAGTAGGAACAAATGATCCTTGGTGTATGATGACTAGGACCTTGGCTGGGAAGATTGGACAGCTAGAGCTAGTGTTACTTGATGGTTCACGTGTAGACCCTAGTCAGCTCCAGCCTCAGCTGAGGTTGTTCACCAAAATGCATGACGTGGCACCTTCATGCTTCTCACAGTGGTTGAATTCCAGGAAAGTAAATATCCCAGGAGAACCACACAGAAGTTGTGTTGGCCTTTATTACCCAAGCTAGACAGCCATTTCTACCATTGTCACAGCCTGCCCAGTTTCAAGAAGAGGGAACATAGATTCCTACAACTTGATGGGAGATGTCATAGAAAAGAAGAGCAGGTGAGACAGTGCTGTGGCTCACTTTTTAAAACAACTGTTACCTAGCCTAGAGCTCAGTGATTGCCCTCTTCTCTGTGGTACCAAGTTCTGTGCTTTCAGTTAACTGCCTGTGGTCAAGCATGGTCTAAAAACACGGAAGGGGAAAATTCCAAATTTAATAAGCTACGTATCAGGGTGTGTGTACATTACTAGGAATGGAACACAGGGCCCCCACACTGAGCTACCTCTACAAACAATTTTTTTTTCTTATTTTGTGGCAGGATCAAACATTGCCCAAGATCAAACTTGTGGTTTTCCTGTCTCAGACGCCCAGAGTGCTGGGATTATAGGCGTGTGCTGCCAGGCCTGGCTCCATTTGTTAGTTTTGAATAACTTGCTAGAATAGATTATTTTATTTTGTTATTTTTCTTATTAATCTCTCACTGTGCCCAACTTATAAGGTAGACTTTATCATAGGTCTGTATACATAGTATCGATAGGGCTCAGTACTATTCTTGGTTTCAAGCATCTACCAGGGGTCTTGGGATATATTCCCCATGGATAAGCGGGGACAGCTCTGTATTTTGTTGATCAGGGACAGCATGCAAAATACAACAGGGTATTACCATCCCATTGCTTCTGTAACAAGTCACCATATTCTGGATTGTAAACGGGCATTGCAAGATCCTGGGTTCAATTCCCAGGGCCCACCCCCAAAATATTTCTGAATAGTTGTGGAGATCCTGAGTTTAAAAATCAAAGTGTCAGCTGGACTGTTCCTTCTGGAGTCTTCAGGGAGTGGGGGGTGGGGGGTGGTTTTTTACCATCTTCTGGATGGATGGATACATTTGTTGACTGATGGCCCCTTCCTATATCCTAATTTCTTCTGTCATCATGGCTCTTACTCCTCAGGCACCCTGTTGTCTCTTAAAGATCCTTGTGATTACTTTTGAGACTTTTTTTTTGAGACAGGGTCTCTGAACCCCAGGCTGGTCCTGAACTCACTATGGAGCCCAGGCTGGCCTTGGACTCATGGCAGTCCTCCTGCCTCAGCCTCCTGAGTGCTGGGATTACAGGCTTGCACTGCCATGCCCAATTTATGTGGTACTGGAGAATTCTCAGGACCTCACACTTGCAAGGCAAGTGCTTTAACCACATTATCATTCCTCCAGCCTCTCAGATTTTTTTTCAATGGTACTAGGGATTGAACCTAGGATATTTGTATTGAGTTACATCCTCAGTCCCCCCCCCCTTTTTTATTATATTTTAAATTTGAGATAGGATCTCACTAAGTTGCTAAGTTGCTTAGGCAGGACTTGAATTTGTCGTCCTCTTGCTTCAGCCTCCCAGAGGGCTAGGATTCTAGGCTTGCGCCACCAGCCTTATGGCAATATAGCTCTTTTTAAATGCAATCTGTTACACTGGATTTGAATCCTCGCTTTGTTACTCACTTATTCTTGTGAGCTTAGAAAATCTACTTAACCTTTAGGTGCCTTCTTTAAAGGAGATTATTGCCCTCTGCTTCCAGGTCTGAAGCTTAAATGAGTTAATGTGTGTAAAGCACTTTAAAACATTGTATGTTATGTAATTTTTAAAGAGAATTTTGGGAGCCCTTAAAGATCTTAAAGTAAGAATGCTGTGGTCAAATCCTGTTGAGAGCCTCCAGCTGGCCTTTCCCCTGAGTGATCTCTCCTTTCATAGACTCTGCTGTGGACTCTGAAGTGACTTCCAAGCTGAAGAGCTACGAATTTCAGGGGAACCATTTCCGTGTGACTCGGGGGGACTATGCCCCCATCCTTCAGAAGGTGGTGGAGCATCTGGAGAAAGCCAAAGTAGGATGGGTTAAGGGATGTGGGCTCAGGACCCCTCTGGGCAGCAGAGAGGGTTGGGGGGGTAAGTGACCCAAGGCTGACAAGCTCTTCTCATCCCCAGGCGTATGCAGCCAACAGCCACCAGGAACAGATGCTGGCCCAGTACATGGAGAGTTTCACCCAGGGCTCCATCGAAGCCCACAAGAGGGGCTCCTGCTTCTGGATCCGGGACAAAGGCCCCATTGTGGAGAGGTGAGGTGCCACCCTTCACCCACCACCCTTCCTGCCCACCCTCCTCCTCCATCTGCCCTTCTCTCCCCCAGTTACATCGGGTTCATCGAGAGCTACCGTGATCCCTTTGGTTCCCGAGGAGAGTTTGAAGGTACCTTCTGGGGGTGGGGGAAGGTCAGGTTGGAATCCCTTCTCCCCAGGTTCAGGGTCACACTCTTCAGTGTTCTCCCCTCCGCTTCTCAGCAGTAATAGTAACAAAAATAGCAGCCAGGAAAAGTAAACATTTACTGAATCCTACACACTGTTGCATGAAGTGATCTGTATTGCTCATTTAGATGTCATCATCCTGTGAGGGCTTTACCAGTTAGTGGGTGGCTGAGCCCAGGCACCCAGCTCTGAGCACTTTGCTGTGCTGGTTCTGGTAACTGGTTAGGACAGTCAGGCACGCATCATAAGCCCTGCTTTGCCCATTACTGGCTCTGTGACCTTGGGCCAAGTAACCTGAATTCTGAGCATCATGGGATTGTACATGCAAACCGCTGCACTTAGCAGCTGGAGCACACACCGTGACTGAACCTGACTCAGCAACTGTTATCCTAGGCTTGTGGCAGGCTGCCTTGGCCTCTGTCCCCAGGATCTAGCTGTACAAGGCAAGGAGTCCAGCCTGAGGATTCAGACTCGTCTCTTCCTGCCCTTATCCTCTTTCCCTGGACGGAAAGTCTGAGCATGCAGCTGTCAAAGCCAGGGATTAGCCTGGGAGAAGAGGGAAAGTGCCATCAGTCCATCCCCACGTGTATGCAGCCAACAGCCACCAGGAACGCACAGCGTCTGAACCACAGGCCCAGGAATCTGAGAGGACATGAATTCCCATGCCCATAATTTTCCTGCTGCCTGAGACCTGATATGGTCACTGTTTACCTCACCTGTCAGCTCAGGGCTACTTTATACAGCAGACTTTTGATACTCCTGTACTGGCTGGTTGGGTAGGGTGGAGTGGGATTCCCCCCAGAACCTTGGCAAGCCACCGTCCTTCCTTTCCCCACAGGCTTCGTGGCCATAGTGAACAAGGCCATGAGTGCCAAGTTTGAGAGGCTGGTGGCAAGTGCAGAGCAACTGTTGAAGGAACTGCCCTGGCCACGGGCCTTTGAAAAAGACAAGTTCCTTACCCCTGACTTTACCTCCCTGGATGTCCTTACCTTTGCCGGCTCTGGCATCCCTGCTGGCATCAACATCCCCAACTGTGAGTTTCCTTAATATTGCCGTCACCCCAAGCACCCCTCCACTGAGAACTTCCCCTTTCCCTCCACATACACCCTGGCCACAGTCTGCCCTTTTCCGTTCACCTCCCCAGCCTGTTCCTGTCTGTAACCCTTGATTCTTGCCTCTGGTACCCTCCTGGTCTTCTCTTCCAGATGACGACCTGAGGCAGACAGAAGGCTTTAAGAACGTGTCCTTGGGAAATGTGCTGGCTGTGGCCTATGCCACACAGCGAGAGAAGCTCACATTCTTGGAGGAAGAGGACAAGGTGGGCACCATCAGCCCAAAGATCCAGCCTCAGCAAGTCCAGGAATAAAAACCCAGAGCTGTGGCAAGGGCAGAGCATGACTTTGGCCCTGGCTTGACCACTTCTGGCTGTGTGACTGTGTGTGGACATCTGTTTCCTCACTGCTCACACACAGAGGCATTCATTCCCTCCCTCCTGAGTCCTGGTATGAATGACCTGGTCTGTGCGGGGCTAGAGTTCTTTTGGCCCCCACCAAGCATGAACACCAAGCATGTACATGTAGCAGGTGGGTAGCTGTGTTGGGATGACAGCTGACAGGCAGCTCTCTGCTTCTCTTGGCAGGACCTGTATATCCTCTGGAAAGGGCCGTCCTTCGATGTTCAGGTGGGGCTGCATGAACTGCTGGGCCACGGTAGTGGCAAGCTTTTTGCACAGGTGAGAAAGAATGGGCCATCTGGTACCACAGGAGCCTCCTCTGGCTTTCCTGCCTTACCATCCTTGCCCAGGGGTTTGAGGGGAGAATAGCTTCTTAAAAGCTGGGAAACCTTGTTGACCCTTTTCCTCACTACCCCAAGATGCCTCAGGAGCTACATAGGTATAGAGATAGAGAGGGAGCTCCAAGGCAGATTAACTGGTACCCCTTGCATGAAGAACTGCCTAGCTTAAGCCAGAGAAGCCCACAATGAGGGTATGATTTAGACCGCTCCAAGCACAGGCTGGCTGCAGACAACCCCCAGATGCTTCTTGTCCTGAGAGTGCAGCACTGTCAGTCTTCACATTGTCATTCCCTGGAGTCTGTGCCTTTCCAGGTATTGTAGAGAGTCGCTTCTCCCAGATCAGCCCCTTCCTCCTAACCAGCTGGCGTTGTTGACCCCCCAAGGGCGTTTAGAAACAGCAGACAGATGGCATTTCAGCAGGCTGAGGACGCTTGTAGGGAAGAGATGACAGGCCAGTGCGAGGACCATGAGAGGGGGCAGGGTTCTGGGTTGGACTGCTTCCATGGGTTTCCTGGACAGGGAAGGGCAGAGGTAGGCCTGGGAAATTAGGAGGATGTGGAGAGCAGCTGATGAGGCTGGTGCCCAGCATGGTGCCTGGTCCAGGCTTCATTCAGGCCACGTCCCTAGATAAGCTGGTTTCCCTGAGCAAGCCCCAGTCAGCCCACTGTGTGATGGGGGTCTGGCCCTATAATATGGGCTTTTGGAAGGAATAAAAATGGAGGTAGATAGGAAGCCCCAACAAACAGGTTTTAGTGTTAGGAGGCGGTGTACACAGAAGTTACATGCTCTGATTCCAGTTTGATGCTCTTAGTTGCTAAGCCTCACCTTCAGCATCTGTGCAGTGAGATAATAAACTGGAGTGAGTGGGGAGCTCCCTACTCCTCCTCCAAGAATGTGAGTTTCTCTTACTGTTTGGCATAGACCACAGCCAGCCCTTTTCCCACTCAGCTGAAGCCTTCCTTGGAGGACTTAAGTAGGCAGAGTGAATATTTAATGGGTAGTTCATCCAAAGACCTGAAGCCAGGCTAGGTGGTAAGGATGATGCTGGGGCTTCCTTCAGAGCTTGGGGAAAAGACTGGGAAGTGTGTGGAGAGAAGCACTTGCCCACTCAGGGGAAACATGGCTGACGGGAGACTGCAAATCCTGGGTCTGGATGCTCATACAACTTTGAATGGTCCCTCCTTTCTGGCCCCCAGTTTCTTCCTGTCCTGGAAATCATGATTCTGAGTGTAGGGGTGGGACAACCATATTTCCAAGAATCTGAGGAGGAGGCCAGATCCCAGGCGTCCGATTTGCAAGCACCAGCATGGGTATTGCCACCCACTCCATGCTCCCCACTCACCTTGCCTAGGAAGTGTGGGGCTAAATGGCTGGGCTGGGCTGCAGGTACCTTCCCTCACGTACCCCATGTTCATGACCCTTCTCCTGCAGGATGAGAAGGGAGTGTTCAACTTCGACCTGGAGACAGTGATCAATCCAGAGACTGGAGAACAGGTGGGGATGGCTTCCATGGAGCCTGGGTGCCAGGAGGGTGGGCAGGCTGCCTTGGCCTGACTCCTGGGTCTTCCCTTGCAGATTCAGAGCTGGTACCAGAGCGGGGAGACATGGGACAGCAAGTTCAGTACCATTGCCTCCAGCTATGAAGAGTGCCGAGCTGAGAGTGTGGGCCTCTACCTCTGCCTCAACCCCCAAGTGCTAGAGTAGGAGCAGTGGGCCTGGAGGGTCAGGGACTGGGGCTGTCCAGGAGGACAGGGCCACCCTGTCTATTCCTGACACCTACCCTTCTCTCCCAGGATCTTTGGCTTTGAAGGGACTGATGCTGAAGATGTGATCTATGTGAATTGGCTAAACATGGTTCGAGCTGGGCTGCTGGCTCTTGAGTTCTACACTCCGGAGGCTTCCAACTGGCGACAGGTGGGGCTGGGGGAGCCCTCAGGAAGTGCAAGCGTACCTGCCATGGCAGGATTCTGGGTGCAGGGATTGGACATCTGTCCTCTAAGTTAGATGAAGTGGTTTAATCCCAGACTCCACTGTTCATGGGGCAAGTCATGTCATTGCTGTGAGTCTCAGTGTTCCCAGCTGTGAAATGTAAATAATAATCTCCCCCACTCATGTCTCAGGGCAAACCAGTCAAGACAGTGAATTAACTGTTACATGAATGGGGGTTGGGATATAACTCAGGCATTAGGGTGCTTGCCTAGGAATCACATGGCCCTGGGTTTGATTCTCCAGCACCACTTAAAAATTAGCTGGATGTGGTAGTGCACACCTGTAATCCCAACGCTTGGTAGACTGTGACTGGAGTATTGCAGTGAGTTCAGGACCAGCTTGGACTACAGAGCAAGACTCTGTCTCAGAAAAAAATAAATAAATAAAATGAATTGTTGCTTTTAGCTTTAACCTCATGAAGTAGGCACTCTTATTATCCTCATTTTAGAGATGAAGAAATTGAGACATAAAGAGATTAACTTGCTAGAAAGGCAGAGCCACGATTAAAATCTATACAGCCCACCCCCAGGGCTACTGGGCTCAACTACTTGGTTATGAAGAGAGGATAAGCAGCTTTTTTTTCTTTCATTTTTGTTAATATGTCTATGCAATACATAATGTTTAAAATGAACTTGAGTATTTTGTGCACATACATATCACATCAACTTTACAATCCCTCCCCATTTTTGGCCCTCCCACACCTTCCCTCCCCCTCCTAACTCCCACTATCACACTCATTTAGTTCTATGGAATGCTTGTGTTCTGGGTTTCCCAAATCAGAAAAACCATGTGATATTTAACATATTTACTCTTCTGCATCTGACTCACTTTACCACTCAAGTCACTACTTATTAGTTAGTTTCCCACCCCTAGAATGGGCTGCAAAGGTCCTATCTTGATGCCTCTTCTCTGGGTTCAGCAGAGCCCTTTATAGGGATGATTTGCCAAAAGTTCTTTTTTCTGTATCTTGCTATATATATATATCTTTCTTGAGATTCTTTAATGTGACTTTATCCACCAGCCTACATAAGGAGATAATTGTAACAATGAAATAATGCTAGAAAATGTGAGGAAGAAAAAGAAGTTAAATTTCAAATTCCTTAACTGAGTACTGAAAGGTAAGTATTTGTCATTCAAAAGACATTCAGGTTGTCATTGCATTTATCAGTTTTCTTAGGATAAACTTACATCCAAGACCAAATGAGTGAATTGCTACATTAAATGAGCTTAAATGTGTATCACATAAGTGTACTGTACTTAAAGCAATAGATAAAGTGGCATGCTTAGGTATTTCGGAATTTTTTAAGCTTCCATAAATTATTTACTCACATTTCACTAATTACTAACATTTTGCCAGATTTGTTTTATCATTTTAACTAACTATTCATCCCCAATTTCATGCATATGTATTTTTAAAGATTTTTATACCAGTTCCCTATGTTGAATATAATTATTATGTTTGCAAACTTATATACTATTGAAGATAATAATTATGGGGGAAGATTCATAGATTTTTATCAGACAGTTGATATTGTTTTAGAAGGATATTAATCAAATGATTGAAATATCAATTCATTTTTTGTTATGTTTTCTCTTTAGATGTTTCTTTTCCTCCATGTTTTTGGTGCTGCTTCTCTCTGCTTCTCTCAAAGATTTATTCAAGTATTTTCTGCAATACTGGGCTAGTGGTTGCAAATCTCTTTAGGGATTCTTGGTCATGAAAAAATTTTACTTCTCCATTTTTTCAGGGATAATTTTGCTGGATACAACAACATGGGTTGACACTTACTGTCTTTCAGAGCTTGAAAGATCTTGCTCCAGACTCTCTTAGCCTTTAAAGTTTACATTGAGAAATCTGTAGTAATTCAAATGGATTTGCCTTGGCAGAATAAAGCCTTTTTTTTTTCTTGCTGCTTTTAGTAACTTCTCTTTTTTATGTTGTATTTCTGAAGTTTTGATTATGATGTGTTGTGGCGAGTCTCATTGCTGGTTGAGGTTATTTGGTGTAAGTAAGCTTTTTGTACTTGAAAATTAATTTCTTTTTCTAGATTAGAGAAATTTTGTTGCACTGTTCTTTACACCTTCAGTGCTGTCTTCTGCTTTTTTTTCTCACACCCATAATTCTGATATTGGTTCTCCTTGAATCATCCGTCAGTTGTTGTATCCAGCTACTTTGCTCATTTCTAATGTTAGAGTCATGCCTAATTACAGCATTTGTTTCCTTAACCATGTCTTCAAGGTCTGAAATTCTGTCCTCACAATATTTGAGTCACCTTCCCCTGCTGTGACATATATTTTTTATATCCTGAATTTCATATAGATTTCTTTTCATATTTTCTACTTCTGTATCAAAATGCCCCTTCATATCTTGCATTTCCTTATTTACCTCAACCAACTTTTTATTTGTGGCTTCAGTATGCTCAGTGAGCTTTGTCTCCATTAGAACCACTATTTGATTAGTTAGTTCCTTTTTAAGCCTGCTGATCAATGCTTGCTTTTTTTTTTTTTTTAGAATATCATGTTTAAACTGGTTGTTCGACTTGTTTGTTTGCTTTTTGACATCCTTCCCTATGATTTCCACTATTTCAGGGCCCATGACATTAGTCTCTGGGGTCTCAGTCATCTCTGTGGGTGTCCTGTTGCCTTGTCTTCCTCCCATGTTTCTGTTGTCGAGGGACTTCACTTTAAAGGTCTAGCTGAGAGGTTTCTTTGAACGGCTATGACGTTGTGTGGTGGGGAGCTGCAATTCCTCTGAGTTCTGTGCTGGGAGCAGGCAGTGAGGGCACACCTAACAGTCTGATGGCCTATGAGGTTTCTTGCTCACCCCTGGCTCTCTCAGCAAAGCTCTCCCTCCTGTCCCAGGGCGGGGCACTTTACCCTCAGTGGTGCTCCTAATACACTGAGCCGTTCAGGTCGATTCATATCGTTTAATTTCGGCTATGATATAGTTAAGCCTCTTCCCCACTGTGACAGGTAGCTGGCCTTTTTCTCCTCTCTGCAACTGCCTCTTGTGCCAGTGTCTTCCTAGGCACTGCATAAGGGTGATCTGAAAAGCCCTGGTGTGCTCTTCTGAGCTTTCTTTTACTGTAATCAGTTCATAATCAGTTCAATCTCAGGCTGTTTTTTTTTTATGGCTCCTGCTTACGTCATTGCCTGTTATGGCTGCTGAGCATGGCTTCTGATCTGTGCTCCAGGAGGCATTTTCTAGGGGAGCTCACATTGCGTTTGTAGTATGTACTACCTACAGGTTCATTTTTCAGACAGTTTTCAGTTCGATTTTCAGCTGCTGAAACCAGATCAGCACTTACCTCAATCTGAGGTTCTGGCCTCCGGCCTTTCCTTCCTCTGTGGTCTGTGGATGCCGACAGCTCAGGCCCACACCCAGTTGGCTGTTTTTCTGCACTTCCAATATATCTTCAGGATTTGTGACTTTCCCGTCGTCTCCTGTCAGTTGTTGGGGCGTTCCCTCCTCTCCTAGCTCCATCAGATGTTCCAGGCTCCACGTGGGCTTTTCTCCGTAGATGCCAGCGGCTCTCAGCCATTTGCAGCCAGCTTGCTGAAGCTTCCTTGTTTACTGTTTTTTTTTTTTCCTCTGCTTCCGATGTTCCTTCAGGATTTCTGGTCTTCCTATGGCCTCTTTTCAATTGTTGGGGTGCTCCTCTCTGTCCTAGCTACATTGAACAGGTGATTTTTGACTAAAATCTCAACTTTTTAAGTTGGTCCACGACAAGATATTGTGCAGCTCTTTCATTTGGCCGCTATCTTGACTGGAAGTAAATAAGCAGCCTTTTTTTTTTTTTTTTTTTTTTACAAAATCATATAAATATGGTCATGTCATCAGAGGAGTAACATTTTAGCTGGCATGTTTTGTAGTACACACCTATAATCCCAGTATGTTGGGAGGCTGAGGCAGGCAGATCACAAAGTTGAGCCCAACTTGGGACACTCAGTAAGACCCTGCCTTAAAATAAACAATAAAAAGTTCATCCTTGGTACCTCAGAAAACAATTTTAAAAAAACACACACAAAAGAAATTTTAGTTTCTGGAAAATTAGAACTGAGTCCTGGTCCTTTACCCTCTTTGAGACCCTGAGCAAGTTATTTCACTTTTGTGTCCCTCTGTTTTGTCATCTGTAAAATGAGGAAAATGAAGCTTCCTGGTCTCATTGCTGAGCACAAACAAGAATGGGGGAAGAGAGCGGGGCAGAATGGGAGGCCAAGTAGGGGGACTGCAAATTCAAGGCTGGTTTAGGCAATTCAGAAAGACCTTCTATTAAAAAAAAAAAAAAAAAAAAAAACAGGGCCTGGGAATGTAGCTCTGCAGTAGAGCATGTGTTAGGTGTTAGGCTGTGGGTTCAGTCTCAAGTACTTTTTGTTTGTTTGTTTGTTTGTTTGTTTGTTTGTTTGTTTTGTTTTGTTTTAAAGACTGGAGAAGAGGGACTGGAGAAATGTCACAGCAGTTAAAGCAGTTGCTTAGCAAGCACAAGGCCCTGAGTTCAATTCCCAACCACCACATAAAGCTGGGTGTGGTGGCACATGCCTATAATCCCAGCACCTGGGAAGCTGAGGCAGGACGATTTCTATGTTCCCAAGGCCAGCCTGGGCTCCACAGTGAGTTCAGAACCAGCCAGGGCTACAGAGCGAGACCCTGTCTCAAACAAAAAACAAAGCAACAAAAACATGGGCTGGAGAAGAGAAAGACCTTGGGATGTTAGTGGTGAGAGCTGTATAGGGTAGCCACTGTCTGCAGCAGAGGAGGGCATGGTGGGTCGCGCAGAGAAGCACAGGTGCCTGGAAATCCTGAAACGGTCCCCCAGCCCCCAAGGCAGCTTGTCTCTGATAGTAGAGAATGGAGAAGGAATTTGAGGTAAGAAGAGAACCGCACAGTGAAAGAGAATAAAATGAGAATAATAACTGACGGTAGGTTCACGCAGTGTAACAGGCCTTGGGCTAAGTTCTTGACACTGGCTACAACTGATTCCTTCCCCTGGCTTTGCAGGCCCACATGCAGGCCCGGTTTGTGATCCTGAGGGTCTTACTGGAGGCTGGTGAGGGACTCGTTAGTGTCACTGCCACCACAGGCTCCGATGGACGCCCTGATGCACGAGTCCGCCTTGACCGCAGCAAGATCCGGTCAGTGGGCAGGCCTGCCTTGGAGAAGTTTCTACGGAGACTCCAGGTAAGAGAAGATCTCTCTCCTTAGACTCCCAGCCTCTGCCCCCTCCCTTCACCTAATTATGCCCCTCCTGGTCAGTTTCTTTGTTCGTTCAGCAAGTGCTTATTCGTTCAGCAAGTGCTTATAGAGTATTCCCATGTGCCAAGTACTGAGTCTAGGCAATGAGCAGCTCATCAGGGAAGGTAGACAGTAAACATGCAGAATGTTGGTGAATGAGAGACTTTCCTGGCACATGTCTCTCATCCTAGCACTTGGAAGGCAGAGGCAGGAGGATCACAAGTTCAAGTCCTACCTGACCAATTTAGAGATTCTGTCTGCAAATAAAAAGTAAAGTAGGGGCTGGGAGTGTGTTTAGTGGTTAGAGTGCTTGTATAGTAAGCTCGAGGTCCTGGGTTTGATTCTTCAGCACCACATACTAGCTGGGCTTAGTAGCGCATGACTGTCATCCCAGCACTCAGAAGTCTGAGGCAGGAGGTTGCTATAAATTTGAGGCCAGCCTGGGCTCCAGAGTGAGTTCAGAATTTGCCTAGACTATAGAATGACATCGTGTCTGGAAGAAAGGTAAAGGGCTAAGGATATTGCTTTGTGTGGCAGGTCCTCCGTTCAATCCCCAGTACTACAAGAAAACAACAACAACAACAACAACAAACCCTTAGATCATGGCAGGAGTTGTGAAGGCAATAAAAGTGCAAAATGTGATTGAGAATGGGATCAGAAAGAAAAGGAATGGTCACCTTTGCCTGGTGGTTGGGAAGGACTTCTGGGATAAGGTGTTATTTGCCAAGAGCAAGATTAAAACACGAGTGTCAAGGCTAGTCTTAGGATGGCTTGGTGGGTTGAGGGGCAGCAGAGGATGGAGATTGGTGAAGGCAGGAGGAAGGGAGAGGGGCAGTGAGGTGTTAGCTCCTCCCCTCCTAGGAATCTGAGAGTGAGGAGACCTTGGGGTATGGGATCGGTCCTAGTCAACCAGATAATCAAGGCACCACCCTTGGCCACCCTGGGTCCTGCTTCTGCTTCCTCACCTGTCGTGGATGCTGGCTGCCATGCTTAACAAAGATGGAGTAAAACAGCATGAGTAGGGACCTGAGAAAACTCAGTTTGTGTTAGCCAAGCCAGTGCCACACTAAGAGTGGTCCTTGTACCCACAGTATGTGCATCACCCAGAAGCAGGCTAGAGATGCAGATTCTTGGGCCCTATCCCAGGCCTCCCGAGTCAGCATCTCTGGGGCTGGGACTCAGGAATTCCCCATGTTTATCAGCCCTCCCTCCAGATGATGCAGATGCTCAACAAACTGTGAGAACCACTGAGGAGCTATTCTTTACTGTATGTTACCTTCCACGACAAAAGGGGTCCTGTTGGTTTTTCAACCTATAAAAGACCCAGATTTTAATTCACAAATTAAATTGCAAGTCACAAATTTGTGATTTATAGTAGGTGGTTTCTTTTTAAGTTATACGTTACAATGTGTCTTTGTGATTATGCTCCCATCTGTAAAAAGGAGTTAAGGCAATTTTCTACAAAAGATGTATTTAGCCATTAAATTATTATATAGTGTAAAATGAAATTTCAAATTGGGCTGGAGTATAATTCAGTGGTAGAGCACTTGCTTAGCATTTGAGGTCCTGAGTTCAATCCCCAGGACCACCAAAGAACAAAATTAGAAATTATGCAGGTGGGATAAAGCTCAGTGGTAGAGGGTTCTTTGGTTTTGGTGCTCAACACCAAAAAAGTAAATAAATAATGGAAAGGAAAAAATGATCAGTATTTTAAGTATTAATTTTGTAGTTTTAAAATTATAGGATATTGATAACTTTAACTTACATACAAAAAAGAAATTTAAGGAGCTGGAGGAATGGCATAGCAGTTAAAGTGCTTGCCTTGCAAGCACAAGGCCCTGAGTTTGATTTCCTAGCACCAGACACTACATAAAGCTGGGCATGGTGATGCACCCCTGTAATCCCAGCATTCAGGAAGCTGAGTCAGGCGAATTGCCCTGAGTCCAAGGCCAGCCTGGGCTATACCAGAGAGTTCAGGACCAGCCTGGGCTACAGAGTGAGACCCTGTCTCAAAAAAAAAAAAAAAAGAAAGAAAGAAAGAAAGAAAGAAAGAAAGAAAGAAAGAAAGGAAGAAAAGAAAAGAAATTTGCAATCATAGGTGTAAAATACATTGTAGTGTCTCGGGTTAGATCTTGGCGTAAGAAAAAAAGACATTAGTGGGACCACTTAGTAGAAATGGATCAGTTAAATGAGCAGTAACAACAGGGGAAACAGTGGAGGCATGTGGAGGCCTTTGCAACTTTTCCATAAATTTGAAATTATTCTATGATAAGGCTATTAATAATTAACCAGAAGGTTAACTGCAAATAATGACCCAAAAAAGGGAATAAAATCAGATCTGCCAACTCCTAGGCCAAGCTGAATTGCACCTGAGCATTGAATTAGCACAGAGCTTTCTGAGAGCCCCTTCTAGATACTGGTGCAGCATATTTTCAGCCTCTTCTATAAGGATTTTATGCAAGTTATAGAATAAAGAATCATTTCTTGATAAAGCCATTTTTTTTTTTTTTTTGGTGTTGCTCCTAGTTGTCTTAGCTACTGGTAATAACAACTAAGAACAAATAATGGAGGGAAAGACTTCATTTAACCAGAAGTTCCAAAGACAGCCATGTTTTTGGCCCACTTTATATTATAAAACCAGGAAAGTCTGGGTAGAAATCTCCATTTCTCGAATCGTGGAAGGTCTGAGTACAGCAGGCTGATTTCCCACATGACTGATTGGCTGGAGTTGTAGCAGCCAGCATTGGGCCACAGCACAGACTCTCCAGGCTGCCTGCATCCTCTGTCCATGCATTCTGTATCCATGACTTCAGCCAACTGCATATTAAAAATATGAGCAGAGGCCAGGCCTGGTGGCACACATCTGTAATCCCATTACTCTGGAAGGCTGAGGCAGGAAGATCACAAGTTAAAGCCAGCCTGGACAATTTAGCAAGACCCTGTCTCAAAATCAAAAATAAAAATGGGGTGGGGATGTAGCTCAGTGTGAATGTCCTGCACTGTATCCCTACTACTACCAGGAAAAAAAAAAAAGTGAAATAAAATTAAAGGGAAACTATTATAGCTGTTTTGCACTGAGGTTCAACCCTTTCCATCTTTATTTGCAGAGAGAGCCTCGCTGACTCACTGAATTGTCCAGGCTGGGCTCACATTTGCCATCATCCTGGCCAAGCCTCTCAGAGTATGAGAATTGGGGATGTGTGCCACTATGTCTAGCTGAAAATAGACTTTGATACAAAATATTTTTAGAGACAGACAAATACTAATAATTATTACAATAGTGGTGATAAAAGGTTCAGTCACCAGGAAAATATAATAATCCCAGATTTGTATGTGTCACATAACATGGCATCAAAATTAAAATTTTTAAGTGGGTATGGTGGCATGCCTGTAATCCTAGCACTTGGGAGACTGAAGCAGGAGGATTACCATGAGTTCGAGGCCAGCCAGGGCTACATAGTGAGTTCAGTACACACCTGGTCTACAGAGTGAGACCCTATCTCAAAAAGGAAAAAAAACAAAGAAGAACTACAAGGATAAATGGACAAATCTGAGAAAAAGCCTTAATAATTCTTTTAAGAAACTATTAGATTTTTTTAAAGTAGATAAGATATAGACAATAAAATGTAAAACAAATACATGTGATCTGTAGTGTAAGAACCAGCACCAACAATTGATGAACATATGTACTTTCAAACTGATAAAAATAAACCAGGAGTGGTATCAGATGCTTGTAATCCAGCTCTCTGGGATGATGAGGGCAGGAGGGTAGCAAATTTAAGGCTAGCCTGAGTAACTTAACAATTTAGTGAGAACCTGTCTCAAAACAAACAAAATCTTCCAAGAACTAATAAAAATAGACCACTATAAGCCGCCACAGGCCATTGAAAAAAAGGTTAATTACCTTTAAACATTAATATTCCATAATGATCATATATTTAGTCCTTATGTATTTAATATTGAAATAATAATTGAAAGTGTGCTTATAAACTTTAAAGCAGTTCAGAATAAATTGTGACTTAAATCTGAACAGTGCCTAGAAAATAACTAGAGCTGACCAAAGCACATCAAAATATCCTGGGGTGGGGGTGGGGTGTGAGTAGCTGACATATTGCTTGAAAGCCATTAATGCACATGGCATGTTCTTCTACTACATCTAGGAGCATAAATTGGTTAAACAATTTTGGGAAAAAATGTTTGATTATCTCTTAAAGTTATATATTCAGATGAACTGTAGACTATCAGTTTTAGAGAAATTTTCCTTTGTTCACTGAGAGACATACAAGGATGTTTACAGCAGCATTTAATAGCAAAAGGCACAGATTAGGCACAGATAATGCAATGGCGGAACCAATGCTGGAGGCCTGAGGTTCATTCTCTAGTCCCACATACACACAGGCACAGAAGCACAAATTACGTGTCAACAGAAGAGATTAGGTTGTGATTTCACACTTACAGGTGAACCACAATACAGCAGTAAGAAGGAGAAACTGTAGCTGGTTGTGTTAACATAGAAGATCTCAAATACAATTCAAGTGAAAAAAATTAATATATATAGTTCACAAAGAGGCAAAAATTTAATAGGTGATACAGAATGAAACTTACAAAGCAAAGAGGCTGGGGGCAGAGCTCAATGGTTAAAATGCTTACCTAGGAAGCACAAAGGCCCTGGTTTGATCTACTACCACATAATAGGTAAGCATGGTAGCACACACCTGTAATTCCAGCCCTGTAAAGGCTGAGGTAAGAGAATTGTCCTGAGTTGTAGGCCACCCTGAACTACATGAGTTAAGGACCAGCCTAAACTATAGAGTGAGAACTTGTCTCAAAAAACAAAATGGACTGGAATGGAGGAATGGCACTGCAGTTAAAGTTCTTTCCTTGCAAGTGCAAGTCCCTGAGTTTGATTCCCCAGCACCACATAAAGCTGGGCGTGGTGGCACACGCCTGTAATCCCAGAACTCAGGAGACTGAGGCAGGAGGATTGTTGTTGTATCCAAGACCAGCCTGGTCTACACCAGTGAGTTCAGAACCAGCCTGGGCTACAGAGCAAGACCCTGTCTCAAAAAAAAAAAAAAAAATTAAAAAAGGAAAACAAACAAACAACCAACTTGGAAAGCAAAGGAATGATAAGCACCGAATTAAGAGTGGTGATCTGTCTCAGCCTGGTAGTGCAAGCCTGTAATCTTAGTACTCTGGGAGGTTGAGGCAGGAGGATGACCAGTTTGTTCCAGCCCAGCCTAAGCAACTTAGTGACTTAGTAAAACCGAGTCTCAAATGCAAAAAATGGGGTTGGGTTGTCTGGGAGTGTAGCACAATTTGAAGGTCTTGGTCTCAAACTCCCAATGCCACCGAAAAAAAAAGAATGAATGAATTGGGCCTGATGACACAGCCTTGCAATCCCAGTGGTTTGGGATGCTGAAGAAGGAAAACTGCAAGGCTAAACCCAGCCTGAACAATTTAGCAACTTACTGAGACTTAAAAAACAAAAAACAAAACAAAACAAAACAAAAAACTGGGGATACAGTTGAGTATAAAGACTCTGGGTTCAGTCTCCAATGTTGAAAAGAAAAGAATAGTTATTTGCTCAGATAAGGAGGCCACCATAAGTAGACTAGTTTTTACATGGGCTGGTGGGAATGTAGTTGTTTCTTTATGATATACATGCTGTCTTTTGAGCGCATGAAATGTTTTTTAAAAAGAGATCTGGACTGGGCCCAGTGGTGCAGGCCTCTAATTCTAGCACTCAGAGAGCCTGAGGCAGGAAGATCACAAGTTTGAGCCCAGTTTGGGCAACCCAGTAACTTAGCAAAACCCTGCCTCAAAAAAATTGTCTTGGGATACAGCTTAGTGGAAAGACCTTGGATTCAATCTCTAGTACTGAAAGAAGAAATAAAAAAGTAGGTGATGCCTCCCTTATAGACAGGTCAAGTGAGAAACATTTCCTTGGTTCAGCATGTTTACTCTGAGCCAAGCATGTGATCTTTCTTGTTTATGTACACAACACTGTGAGAAAGCAGAGTGTATTCTTGTTTAGAGATAATAGCTCAAAGTGGTTTAGTAAATTATCTGACACAGCCTGTGACAGCTGAGTATTTTATGAAGACTATCTTAATCCATTTTATGCCTCTAAAATGCCTGGATTAGGCAATTTATAAAGAACAGAAATTTATTTCTCCCAGTTCTAGAGGCTGGGGAGCCTGGAATCCTGGCATGAGCAGGGCCATTGTCTGGAGTGGAGGAGTGTCAGGTCTTCTCGTGGTGACAGATGGAAGACCCATTGGTGCTTGACTTTCATCAGGACCTAATCCCTTTTATAAAGGAGGAGCCTGCATACCTGATCACCTCTTAAATGCCCCCACTTCTTTATGCCATCCCTCAGTCACTTTAATGCCTGAGTTTTGGAAGAGACACATTCAAGCCATAGCCCAACTGACCCTCCAGTTGTGTCCCCTGGCAGAGCCCTGACACACAAGGCGGGTGCCCATTCTAGATACTTCTTCCTTCCTGCAGGTGCTGAAGTCCATGGGGGATGTTGCTGGAGGGCGGGCCCTGTATGAGGGGTATGCGGCAGTCTCTGATGCACCTCCTGAGTGCTTCCTCACCCTCAGGGACACGGTGTTGCTACGCAAGGAAGCTCGGAAGCTCGTTGTTCAACCTAACACTCGTCTTGAAGGTAATGGACTCTGGGTCCCCTTGAATGGGAGTCATTCAGGGCCTTTGGGAACACAGAGGATGCACTCAG
Organism: Ctenodactylus gundi; assembly: GCA_004027205.1. Classification (NCBI taxonomy): domain Eukaryota; kingdom Metazoa; phylum Chordata; class Mammalia; order Rodentia; family Ctenodactylidae; genus Ctenodactylus; species Ctenodactylus gundi. The sequence goes on along the minus strand of PVKB01003449.1, from coordinate 209 downwards.
TCCAAGCGAAGATGATCTGGGTGGTCCTTTCCTTCTTTCCTGCCACAGTTTGGGCCAAAATGTTGGTATCTGTCATGCCAAACAAACAGTCATGCTGGTTGTCAGACAGCAACAGGTTTGAGGAAGACCAGCAGAGTGGGGCCCGATGGGTAGGCCAAACCAGAAACTGGAGAATCAGGGCGACTGGGTGCTTCAGCATGAGGTGCATG
>PVKB01003448.1:0-200919 GCA_004027205.1 Ctenodactylus gundi | reverse complement strand
TCCTGGGATGAGATCTCTGGATTATTGCACCTGAGATGCATGGACAATTACAAATGGCTGCCCCACCCCCATCTCCTACCACAGGCAGAATGGATTTTTTTTCTCCTCTCTTTACACTAATAACCTTATGAGGATCTCGGGTTAAAACTCATAATAATGTGGTAGCTCTTGTAAGACTTGATAGCCTTGGAGTTTTTAATCCTCAAGCCTGTCTACACTGAGCCTTCAGCAATACATCTCTTTAAGGAGTTTCTAAGGATACTGTGCCCAGTTGTGGGCTTTTGGTCCTGATGTAAGACAGCTTACTGGTATCTACCTTCCTTCCCAGGTTGTAGGGCACCAGCTTTGCCTCATGACTTCAGTTCTCTGGTGGATCTAGGGAGACTTTTCGTTTTTCAGCTTCCTTCTTGTGAGAACAGGCATAATGATTTCCAAGCTGTTGACACGCTAAACTAGAAACCAGAAGTCAGGCTTAGTGATTATTTTTTATGTTGAATTTTGAGAATTATTTATATATTCTAGATAACAGTTCTTTGTTATATGTGGAAATTATCAATTATTTTTCCTGGGGCTTAGCTTTTCATCCTCTTTACATAAAGTTGTGTAGAGCAACCATTTTTAATTTTGGTGAGGTCAGATTTTTTCAGTTTTTCCTTTTAAAGAAAAAGATTTTGGTGTCAAGTCTAGGAACTCTTTTCCTAAATGATTTCCTACTATATTTTCTTTTAGGAGTTTTATCGATTTGTGCTTTGTATTTGTTGTAAATCAATCTTCCATTTGAACTAATTTTTAGAAAGTTTGAGGTGTAGTCTGAAGCTCATTCTTATTGATGTCCAGCCATCCCAGAGCTGTTTGATAACAAAGCTATCTTTGCTCCATTAAATTGTTTTTGTACCTTTGTCAGAAATAAGTTGAGCATATCTGTGTGAATAAATTTCTGGGGTCTCTATTCTTTTCCAGTGGCATATATGCTTATCTTTCTTTTTATACAATGCTACCTTGATGAATATACTTACATCGTAAGTCTTAATAGGGTGATTTCTGTCATTTATCCCTTTATGTCAAGAAACCTTTAGCTATTTCAGGACCTGGAAATTTCTGTATTAATTTTGGAGTATGCTTGTCTATGTATACAAAATACCTGACTTGAATTTTATAAGAATTGTGTTATAACCACACATCAGCCTGGGGAGAGCCACTGTCAGTTTTTGCTTTATTCATCTTGTTGTTTGATGCACTTTTAAGATTTTTATTCTTTCTCAGCGGATTATGCTTTTCATCTGTACCTTTACTTTCAACCTACATATGTCTTTCAATCTGAAGCGAGTTTCTTGTGAACAGCAAGGTCGTGTTGTCAGTCTTCCAGTCTATGTCTTTTTATTGGTGAATTTGGACCATTTACATTTGAAGTAACTTGATATATTATCATTTACATCCGTCACTTTATTGTGTTTGCTAACGTTTCCTCTGGTTCTTGTGCATCTTTTCTTGCCTTCCTGTTTGTTATTTGACTATGTTTTGGAATTCTACCTTGATTTATTTATTGTTATTGAGTGCATTCTTGTGTGTAGTAGTCTTTTTCGTAATTGTAGCTGTCATTATATGTCACGATATCATTTGTAACATAACAAACTATAGATATGAGCGGTTTGCCACTTCAAATTAAGTTTCACAACAGTATTTTCATTTAAGTGATTTTGCCTTTCCCACTTTTGCGTACCATGTTCTTAAGCATCCAAGTTTTCTAATTTTTGTTTTAATTGTCAGGAATGTATCATGAATCTTATGAGAAAAAGAATAGTCTGTTCTATATATTATATCTTCATTTCTGCCTTTTTCATTATTACTTCTTCCTTCCTGATGTGCTATGCATTTTCTTTTATATTTCAAACAATGAACTTCCTTTAGCTAATGCTTAAGGATGATAGGTCTGTTAATAAATAATTATTTTTATTTGTTTGAAGATGCCTCGATTTCTTCCTAATTCCTGAAAGATAATTTTACATCATATAGAATTTGTGGTTCAGCTTTTTTATTTCTACAGTTAAGAAATATTATACAGTATCTTTAGGTATCCATTGTTTTAGATAAGAAACCCATTGCCTTTTGAATAAATATGCTCTACTAGAGGTAATTATGTTACCTTTCTTTGATTGCTGTTAAGCTCACTTTATTTCAGTTTTGAAAGTTTAATTGTTATGTTCTTGGTATGGATTTTTGTGGTCCTCTTTCAGGAGGCTCAACTTCTTGAATCTATAGGTTTGTGTCTTTCATCAGTAATTATTTCTTGAAGTCTACTCTTATCTGAACTCTGGTGATATTTAACTCTGATGACATTAAAAATATTTAACAGAATCCTCAAAGACTAGTAGGAAAATATTTTTAATTCTGTTTCTCTGTGTTGTTCATCATTCTATTGTCAATTGATTTTATTCTGCCATCTCCATTATGCTATGAGTCCGTCCAGATGCTTTTTCATTTCTATTAAATTTCTTAGTTCTTTAATAAATATTATTAATAATATTAATATCTATATCAGTGTTTACGACCTTTGTCTTTGCTGAGATCTTACAGATTTTTTTCATTAATTTCAAGGCAATTTGTAAATGACTAAGCATGTTATGGTAGGTGCTTTAGAATTCTTGTCGAATAATCCCAAGATCTCATTCATCTTGTTATTGAGTATCAGTCATTGGCTTTGCTAATTCAAGTTGTAATTTTCTTGGTTCTTTGCATGGGATAATTTTTGTTGTATTCTAGGATACTTGTCTACTCTATCAGGAGAATGTGGGCTTTATTTAAATCTTTTACTTAGCAGGTGTTACTGTGTTTGGGTTTGACACATTGGTTCTTGGCCTCCTGCTGGGGGATTTTGCCTCCATGGCAGTTTAAACATCAGAGTTGTTATTTTGATCTTTTTGATCTGTCTTGCACTGCCGTGGTTCGCACCGGTTCTTTTGGAGCTACCTGTGAATGTGTATGGGACTTCCCCGGACCTGCTGCGCTTCGTGTTGGGAAATGCTATGATCTACATAACTGCTCTTGGCACTGGGCTCAGGTCATAGGCTCAGTGGTATCCAAAGATTTTCTGAATTGGGACATCCTTGGGACTCGGCCACCTTCTCCGAATCTTCCTACCCACCCCAATCCTAGAATTTGCATGACTTGGCGAAACTGCACTTCCAGTTATTTCAAATAACTTCACAATTTTTCTGACAGACATCTTCGTTCCACTTGTGAGAATGTATTAGACTCTGTGAGCCTCCTTGGCTCAAACGGGGGCAGAGAGCGAGAGAACCAAAGGACGTGTGCGCTGGCAATTAGGCTGAGGATGGTACATATTGACACAGGCCTTGTCTAATCGGCTCTCCTAGGATGTCTGGCTTTCTAAGTGTCGATAGGGTGATATTAATTACTTCAGTTACTTAACCTCTCTGAATCTAGTTAAGAGATGTGTGGCCTACACTTAGAATCCCAGCCCAGCTACTATCTAGTTATTGGAATGTCAGATTCCTTATTTCTCTGAGCTCTATTTCCTCATCCATGCTACAAGGATAAGGAAGTTCCCTGTTCGGCTTGCTGACGCCAGGCTGGTGTAAAATGCTGGGGCAGCAAGGGACCTCTGGTTGATTATGTTCAGAGACCATGGAAGGCTGTTTAGCCTGGACAGTGACATCTGGACTGTCAGATGATCCAGTAGCTGTGGGATAATGAGGATGATTGTTTTAGTAGCGATGCTGAGTAATAATGATACTTCTTTCACTATTAATGATACTGGGTTTAAAAATAGGATGTGATTATCTCACCAGCTTGGATCTACACTCCAACACTAGTACTGGTTTGTTGGATAGACATGGGGCAAGCTTCTTAACCTTTCCAACCTTTGCTCCTCTGTAATCGTGAGTCCTAATGGAAAGATGACTCAGGCAAGCGTTTTAGCATGGTGCAGCTGGCGCTTGGTGAACACTGGCCAAAGTTGGCCTCGCAGGAGGAGAGCTTTGCGTTTGGCTCCTGGCTGTATCCTTGCATCTCCTATGCTGGGATCAAGCATAGGTGCTGGTTGGTGCTCGTTCTGACCAGACAGGTCGTCAGGCCCTCTGGCTCAGGACCTTCTCTGGATCTCAGCTGGGTCCCCAAATCCTGCCTGGAGCTGCTCTCTTGTTCTCGGCAGTTGGGGAATCTTCCTAGCTCATGCTAAGGTTCAAAAAGTGTCTGAGCCACTGCTGCTTCACACTGTCACTGAGGCACGGCATTCTCTGTCTCTGTCTGCCCCCACCAGGTGACAGCTTCCCCTGCCCCACCTTGGCTACTCTGTTTAGGGCACCCTCCGTGCCTCTGTCATCAGGGCAGGCGGAAGCAGTGGCAGGAAGCTGGGGGAGCCCCTCTGTTTGGGCTCCTAGTGTCCCTTCTTCACAAAAGGAATCACGGCCCTGGGAAGCAGGAACATAATCTTCTCAATGGGGGATTTTCAAAGCCTTTCCAGGGAAGAATGCCCAGAGGCTGGGGTCCTATGGGAGCACTGAGGTTCCAGGAGGGAGGGGAAAAGGGCCATGGCCCACTCACCCCATTAACGGCTATCATGCTCATCCTGAGGCTTTGGGTACCATTTAGCTCAGATTCTCTTAGTCCTATTGGGATGGATGTTTAGTCTGATCAGGTCCCCATAACACAATCCTGTAGGCTCGGAGGCTTACACAACAGGAGTGTGTTGTCCACAGCTCTGAAGGCTACGGGGTGAAGATCCCAGAGCTGGATGGGTCCCTGACGCTGCTCCCCGGGCAGAGGGAGAGGCCCTCTGGACTGTCCCTGTGTGCACATCTGTGATGTCTCTCCTCTTAGTATAAGACCCCCAGTCATAGAGGTAGAACTCACCCTGATGATCTCGTTTTAACCTTAATCACCTTCTTAAAGGCCCTATCTCCAAATACACTCACATCAGAGTTAGGGCTTCATCATAGAATTTGGGGGATCATAATTAAGCTCATGATAGAAGATCATAACCCCCGGGAAATGTCTGTGTATGGGGTTTCCTTCGCCCTGAAGTGTGGTCTAGTATGACTGGTTCCTGTCATTACACCCTTGGAGAATGACATTCAGAGAGGGGCAGTGATCCACCTTTGGTCACACAGCAAGCAGAATAGCTCTGGCAGACAGCCTGCATTTCTTCACTCTGTCTGGATCTTTTCCTAATGCCTGGCCAGCAGGGCAGCTGGGCTGGCAGGTGGCATGGCCACGGGGAGCCGGGTCAGTGCTGGGAGGGCCCTGGTGCCAAGCAGCCTCTTTTGTCTCAAGCCTGGCTTGTGTTTCTCTCTTAGTGATTCCAATTTCAAGAGCATTTTTTTCCTGTGTTTTAATTCCCCGTCTCGCATTGTGTTTTCTCCTGGGTAATCTGAGGCCCAGAGGCGGCTGACGACGATGCATACATTCAAATGAAATGCAATAAAAAATAATTGAACATATTTCTTTCATGTCTGAGGGGTGCATTGATTTCCCTGGTACATCCTTGTTTCTTCTTCTGCTTTTTATCTGAATCTTTTTTTTTTTCCCTCCCAGAGGAAGAGACACACGCATGGCCTGACCCTTGACTCCACCATGTCCCTGGGGCTGAGGCAGGAGCTTCGGGCCTCCATGTGTCCTCTCCCACCAATTAAGTGGCTGTGGGTGAGGGATTTTGGGTGTGTCCTATGGGTGCAGACACCATTCTTGGCTTGTGCGCTCCCGGCTGGTTCTCCTGGCTGTTCTAGAGCTGAGGCTGCTTTGCATGGTCACAACCTCCATCCACAGCAGCCACTCTGGGACCCAGTGAGCAGTGGGATTAGCAGAGACACCTCAGATGAGGCTGTAACGTGCAGCTCAGGAGGAAGCAAGGGGCACAGGAGGTGAGCAGGAAAGGTTCAGTGCCTCAGCTCATGCAGCGTGACACAGGCAAGGGACCCAACCTCCCAGAACCTCAGTTTCCCCATGTGACAACACACACCACAGGGTTTGCTGAAGAATTAAATAAAACGAGCCCTGTAAAATGCTCTGCAGGTGCCTGGGGCACACATAGTAGGTCCTAAGGGAGTGAAAGGTGTGGCACATTCGTTCATTCATTCGTTTATTCATTCATTTATTCCTCCAGCCCGGTTTGAATATTTGCTGCATGCCCGGCTATGCATCAGCCACCAGGAAAAATGAGCTGTCTTGTCACCTGAGCAGCACACAGTCTAGTACCAAGACTGAAACCACCTCTATACAGAGGACCAGGATATGTAGGCTGGGCACGGAGGAGGGGCTCACAGAGTTGGCACAGAAGTCAGAAGAGGCTGCATGGAGGAGGAGGTGCATGAGCTGAGCCTGGAGGCTACTGGGGGTCCAGAAGAAGGGGTGTCTAGGGGATGGAGCCATGGGATGGGGAAGCAAGAAGACTCTGCTCTGTGGGGGCCAGTGCAGGGGACCAGGCAGGGATGATAGTGGGGCACACTCAACCTGAATTTGGATTTTACCAGGTAGTGTCAGTGAGCCACGGGTGCTGGGGAGAGACAAGGGACACGGGGAGGGGGCAGGTCCTCCTGTGCATGAGGGCGTTATTCCCAGAGGGAGGAAGGGTCCCCTCATCGGTCCCATTCTGCTGCCAGCTGGAGCTTTGTAGGTGAGTCTTGTGCTGTGTCCCTGAAGTGGCCATGGCGTCCCCTAGTCTTTCAGGCTGTGGCTTGGAGTCCCCGCCTCCCCCCTTCACTGTGTGTCACCATGCTTGTGTCTTCAGTCACCCTTCTTTGGACAGAGCTGACCCTGTGAATCTGTCTCCCTCCATTGCTTCCTTCTACCAGCATCTATTAAGCACCTATGGCATGCCAGGCATGTTCTAGAAGCTAGGGCTGAGAACAAAGCAGACAACACTCTTGGGCCACAACCCATACCCCAGGGGTTCCAGCTGTCACCAAATAGCCAGAGACCTGGCCTGCGATCCATGTGCCGAGCGTCAAGTCCGCAGGGCCCGGAGGGCTGGTGCTGGGGTCTGATCTTATCAGGAAGGCTGGGAAGGTTTCTGTAGAAGGGTACATTGAGGTGATGAGAGGAAACTGGGCAGAAGAGGAAGAGGTGTGCTCCAGGCTGTAGGGACAACCTGTACGAAGACCTTGGGTGTCACTGGAGAGGTGACCTCAGGCGCCTGGAAGGAAATCATGAAACTAGGCGAGACTCGTGGGACAGGAGGCGGCACCACGTCGTGTGGGGTAGTTCAGTTTTCATCCTGGGAGCCCTGAGACGCTCCTGAGGCAGCTAAACTGGGGAGGCTCTCTGAGGGACGCAGGAACAGACTTCCTCAGTGACCTGATTTCTCTGGCCTGGCAGGAAGGGACTGCGGGGCAGGGATAGGGCAGTAGGCCAGGGAGGAGGACACACAAAGGTCCAGAGAGGTGACAGGTCAGGAGAGGCCATGGAGCTAGACCAAGAAGGAAGTACAGTGACTCAGGGACATGGGGCGGTAAGGGGATTTGGAGTGAGCGCAGGAAGGAAGTGAGATGAGTCAGGGCGACTCTGGTGGCCCTAGAGCAGCCGGAACCTGGGGACCCAGGTCATGGTCACTGTGACCTGGAACCGTTGACCTGTGTTCCTCCTTGACATCCCTCTTCTGTCCAGCCTCATCTGTCAGTTGCGGGGCCCTTCAGGCCTCCCGGGCTAGGATCAGAATGCCTTTCAGAAATCCCTTGGCTCTACCTCTTAGGGTCAAGGAAGGTAAGAGGGCCAGAGAGGGAGCTGGATTTCCTAAGGCCACACAGCAATCTCAGAGCTGGTGAGGGCTCCAGAGCAGGTCCCCCTGCTGCACTGGGCCACCCGCATGGGCCTGAGGCCACTGCTCTCCCACTCACGTCCCAGGTCAGCTGCTAAGAAGCTGTGTGTTTACGGTGCAATTTTATTATAAGGTTCAAAGAGAAGTTGATAAATGGGCCCTGTCCTTTCCCTGGAAAGTATAGATTTCCTTTTCTTTTATTACTGTTTTTTACTTTTCAGAGCTGTCTGTTACACACAGTCTCTCTTTCTGTGGCAGCTGTGCTCCTTGAGAGGCCTGCTCTGTGGGGTGAGAGCACATTTCTCAAGGTGGGCATGGAGACTGCGTGGGGCTGAGGTGGCAGGAGCTCAGGGGGGCTCCTGGACCTTCCTTTCCCGCTAGCCCTGTACCTCCTGCTGCTCCATTAGATGAGGTAAAGTTCCTGACTTAAGGGGGGCCCCCTGAGACTGAGCGACTCTTGATGGGGAGCTGAGGCACCAGATGCCATGCTGGGTTGGGGCTGGGACAGGGACACGGTTTGCTGCAGATGTTCCTACCCACCCTTCATTCGCCCTCTCCATTCATGGCAGGGTCTGACTCTCCCACCAGCCTTAGCCCTGCCCCAGCCCTCCCAAGGGTCAGGCTGTGCCCCCAGGTCACAGGTGGAAAACTGAGTCTCCCAGGAGTTGGACAAGGCAAGAGCAGTAGAGTTGGGACTTGACCCCAGGCCTTGTCTGAAAAGCTGATGTTTTATGTGTGCTGTCCAGTGTGCTGGCTCTTACGTACATGACCTCTGTCCCCAGGACAGCTGTTCAAGGGAAGCAAGGCTACCAAGTCCATCTTTCAGATCAGGACACTGAAGTATGGAGACGTTATTTGACAAAGTTGTTTCTTTGATCCAGACTTCGGCTCCTAAGGACGAGGTCCCCCGAGGGAGACCATAGCTGGTCTGTACAATTCACTGTCCTGTCCCACTGAGGCCCAGGGGTGAGGTGGCGAGCCTGGGACAGCGTTGATGTGGTCCCTGAGGAAGTGACGATGGGAGAGCACACAGGGGTCTCCAAGGGGAATGGGACTCGAGTGCAAAATCTTAATCAAGAGAAACATTAAAATTGATCTCAGCATAGCTAATAAGAATTTAGCTGTGAAGCCTGCCCATTAGCTGCTCAGAGGGCCAAGACACAGCAGTGGGCAGGCTGGGCAGGCTGGACGCGGCTGAGGTCCCAGCCCGTGCCAGGCCAAGCTGGGGTGATGCTTAAGCTACATTTACTAAGGAAGGGGGGGCAGGTGCCAACTGAGAAAGGGATTGGGGTAAAGAATTCCCTGTCTTGGCTTAGGAACATCTTCAGTGGGGTCTGCCAGGCCTTGGGATCCCCTTCCTGGACAGACCAGCCACCCAGGCATGGAGTCACACAGACCTGGGTTCCGGTCCCAACACGATCCCTTACCTGTGCCTGTCACCCCTCTGCATCTCGGCTTTCTAGTTTAGAAATGTCTACTTGGACAATTTTCCCTTGAAAGGGGAGGGAGGATTCAATGATGGGTTGTCTGCGGAGGGCGAAGAGCATGCTGGGAAATGATGTCCAGAGGAGGCGGGGGTTGGCATTGCCATGCGCCCAGCCTTTGCTGGAAGAAGGATAGTGGGGATGAGGTGGGGAACAATGAAGGAGCTAGGAAAGGAAATGGGGAATCATAATCACCTCTCCCCGCTCCTCCATGGTCTCTGGCTTTCCTGAGCCTCTTAGCTATAACATATTTCTGGAGTGAGTGATGTCGGTTTCTGAGTCCATGACCTCAGAGTTTAAAGGGCTCCCCCTTTGCCATGGTTTGCAGACGTCCTACTCAGAGTGTGGGAGTTTCAGCGTCTAAGCCGCTTGTCACCATAACTCAGGGCACCTGAGAGGGGACACCGGATGCTACAGTCCCAGCTTTGGTGAGTCAGACTCTGCCACTTGGAATCAAGGGGCTATTCGAGACCCTATTTGAGTCCAGGAAGCCTAGAAAGCTGACTAGGTTCAAACCTGCCCTGCGACTCTGCAGCTGTGGTCACCTCGGCGCTTTCTCAGCCTCTGTTTCCTACCTGTGTGATGGGGTTGATGCTGACGGGTGATGTGACACCGTCATTTCTGTGTGCTGGGCTCTGAGGAAAGGCAGTGAGCGGGACAGAATGGATGGGGGCCCGTGTCTGGCAGTGTCCCACGTGTGAGGGTCTGCACATAGTGGGTGCGACCAGCAGGAGGATGCTGGCAAATTCCCGGCTCTGGGGAGAAGGCCAGGCTGGGAGGGGAGGAGGCAGGACTGGGAACCTTTTTCTTCTCCAGTCGGTACATCAGCACTGGCCTGAGCTGGGGGCCTACACTGGCTTATCAAAGCGGAATGTGATGGTAGCCACACACGCGGCTTCAAACTCACCGTAAGCAGTGCTGCTGGTAAGGTTCCGTCAAAGGCCTCAATCTGGGCCGTGATAACGTGGATTTCTTCCCAGTCCACCATCAACAGCGTGAGAAAAGGCCATACAAAGTTTAAAAAATGACATTATTTACAATTCAGTTAAATTGGGACAATAGCTGGTCTGCCTCCCTCAAGTCCACAGAAATACTTAGATGCATAGGAGAGAGAACAAAAGCCCGGAAATACGCATTTGTAGGTTTCACCTGCCTGTGGCTCACCAGGAATGCTGAGTCCTCCACGGCTCCACGGCTTGGGTGGCAGGGCTTTATTGAACTCATTAGGTAAATTCAACCTGTCATCAGTGCAGTGGTTCCTCCTTATCCATGAGGAACACATTGCATGACTCCCCATGGGTGCCTGAAACTGCAGCTGGTCCCACGCCCTGCAGGTACTGGCTTCGATCATGCATGGGTACACCTGTCCGTACCAGAGTCCCAGCTCAGGTCTCAACAGACCAGATTTGTCTACCCACTGCCTTGAGAGTCTGGGAGAGTGGGAGAAAGGGGAAGGCACTTCCCTGTGACCATACCTAGATGACACCAGAAAACCATCTGGCTAATACCAACAATAGCACCAGGATGACCTGGGGGAAGGACAGAGTGGGATGTGCAGAGGGAAAGTAATCTGGTCAGGCTATGCTGTGCGGTGTGTGTGTGTGTGTGTGTGTGTGTGTGTGTGTGTGTGTGTGTGTGCACGTGTGTGGGTGTGTGTGCCTGAGCACAGTTTGGGTCCCCAACACAAGAGATGATTACCTGCAGGGCTCATCTTTCCCTGAACTTAAGATAAACTGGGAAAGAAAAATAACTTAAAAAAAAGAGAGACAGAGAGATAGAAAGAGAAAAAAGACAGCAGAATAAAGGGACAGACAAAATGGAGTCAGTGAAGACAAGAACCAGTTCCTCCTGTAGGGTAGCAAAGCATAAGGTCAAAGACCCCGTGTTACCTGATGACAACATTTATCTTCTCCCAATATCCCATCTCCCTATGCTCACCCATCCCAAGCCACCGCGGTGCAAAGCTGGCTCCCTGGTGAGCCACGGCGAGGCAAATGACTAAGCACTTTTCGGCACTGTGGCTGTAGCTTTCACAGCTTGAGGCGTGACAGCCAAGTAGCACAAATTCCATTTTTCTTCTTCACAGTTTCATGGAAAAAAGATCTGTTCTTATCATCGTGGGAAGTTTCCCTCTGAAGTTGCCGTCCTTTCGTCTATGATATAAACGTCCAGTAGACAGACTACAGAAAAAGGATGCCCACATCTTGTTAGGCACTTCATTCGCCTGGGCATCACACACACTGTAAGGGACATTTGACCCAGCTACCTTTCCTGAGAAGCTTTCTACAGGTGCCTATGCGCTGGGTCAGGTAGAGGAGCCAGTGGTTCCATGATGTCCTCTTGTGTGCCAGGCACACAGGGTATCCTGTGCATCCCTCAGAATCCTCTCTGTCCCAGATGGGGACTGAAGGCCATAGAGCTGAGACCTGATGAGGCTGCCAAGGGGAGAAGCCCACCTTGCCACCTGTTGCTCCCCTGGTAGGCACAAGTGTGTGATTGCCAGCTTGGGCTGGGTGACCCTGCGCTGTCGTCTGTGAGCACTGGCCGCCTCCACCAAGGGTACAGGCAGGCTCAGCCTCTAAAACGTGTTGGAGGGGCTGGAGGAATGGCTCAGTGGGTTAAAGCACCTGCCTAGCAAGCACTAAGTCAAGCGTTAAGTATCTGAGTTTGATTCCCTAGCACCACGTAAGCTGTGGCACGTCTGTAATCCCAGCACTTGGGGGACTGAGACAAGAGGATTGTGACGGGGGGAAAGATCCCCAGTTTTCACGGAATCTCACATCTGTGAAGCTAAGCAGCGAAGAGAGTTCTTGTGGCAGAATATGTTTGTTTAAAACCTCGATCTCACTTGTCTGATGGAAAAAATGAATTCTGTCAAATTTCTTGAAGACACCTGTCACGCTGAAGCTTTGTAGGGGAGACAGATCTTTTACTCTGGTGCTGAAATTCATTTGCAACGATCTATAATCCAGGCTCCCTGTGAAACCCGGAGCTGACATTTTGAAGTCATTTGCCCTGAACACACTGTCTCCCCATCCCCCGCTGCCCGGCTTCTAGTGGCCTGGCCTCTGTCACTTAAGAAACTCAGCACAGAGTTGCGGCTGGCGGAATGACAACCATTCGGTTTCCTGTGATGGTTTTTCAGGGTAAAGTGACAGAGCACACAGCTTTGTCTGTCATAATGTGTGCGGGAAGACGGCGGCTCCACTGTCAGTCCCCAGGGAGCAGGAGCGGAAGGCGCGGACTCTGTGGACTCCGGGGAAGGGACGCCTGGGAGCGTGAAGAGCTCTGGACCCTCCTGAGGCCAGGGCTGGACCTTTTCTCTGTCCCGACGCCTTTCTCATCCCTCAGCCCCATCCACCTACAAGACCTAAATCCAGCACTTCACAGGGCATTGCAACATTCATATGATGATTTGCTCACCATTTTCTTTACCTTGAACACCGTGGTAACTGGAATTCCCTGTGGGTTATCACTCAGGGACGCTTGGAGCTATCATAAAGGTCTACCATGCACAACCCTCACCCTGTGGATTTTAGGGCCCAGGGTGCAGGCAGGTGACTGTGGACCCGTGGATTTGTGGCACGCAGGGAGCACTTCCGTCCCTTGGGGTGAGCTGGGCAGCCTGTGTCAGCAACTCCGACTGCAGCTGAAGTGGCTGGAGCCCCGATGCTCTCAGATGGTCAGGTGTCTAGAGGAAGGTGGCTGCAGCTCAGCCCGGTGCTCAGGGGCATCGGCGAGGCTGGGCTCCTCCTGTTTCCTCTTTACTATCCTTGTCTGTGTCGGCTTTTTGTTCTTTGCTTACTGCTTTGGCCTCTTGGTGGCAAGATGGCTGCTGGAGTGCCACACGCTGAGTCTCCCACGGCAGCGTTTAAATTGAGGAAGAGGACACGAAGTGAAGCAGGAGAGGCTTTCCCACCATCATGCTCTCTATCAGCAGATTCCCCGTCACGTCCCGGGTCACAGACCCTCTCTTTAGATAGGCTGGAGAAGAGGGGCAGAGTGCCAGGCCCGGCTGTACCCCAGGCAGGAAGAGCCCCTACTTTGAGCCTCTTGATACGGAACAAGCCCAGTCTCTGTGGGTGAGGGAACAAGAGGTGGCCACGTGAGTCCACTACTTTCTTTGGTGTCTGTCTATGGGTGTCCCAGCAGCATGGAGTCTGGGTTGGTGGCCAAGCCAGGGCTCTTGGGACAGAGAGTCCTCCTCGGAGCCTTGGCTCTCCCAGAACCTTGCGATCAGGAAAGTCCTTGACCACCTGGGTCACAGCTGCGGGATAGGGACCATAACAGGGCCTGGGAGGTCTTGAAGGTGACATGGGGTCAAGGATGAGCAGCAGGAAATGGGAGTTAAATTGTCCAGTGTGCTGACTATTGGGTCCATCTGTGAAATGTTCCTATCGTGACATCACTTGAATGTGTCAGTGTCATGCATGTGACCACTTCAGATGCTCTCGGGGTCCTCACCCCTCGCTGAGAGGAAGGGTTGTTTTTAACCCCATATTGCCGCTAAGGAACCCTGGTCCAGGGAGGTGGTCGCAAGTTTAGGACAGGCAGGGCCCCGTGGGTACTCACTCAGGTTCTAGCCAGCAGTCTCGGACTCATTTTTGGGACTTGGGTGGACCCAGCATCAGCAGGTACCTGGGTAACCTCTCCCCACTCTGATGACCATCAGCAGACCCAGGCTTGTGGCTGGGCTGTCTTCTCCAAACCTCTTCTCCACCCCTCCTGGTGCTCCAGGGCTCCGGGACCTGCCTGTGACATGGGGACCTTCTCCCACAGTCCCAGCTGCCCCTTTTCTCCAAGGTGGTTAACTAAGCATCTGCTGTCACAGACAGTGCCACAGTTTCTTGGCAACTCCCAGTCTTGTGTGGTCCAATATATACTCTGTACCTTTAACACAAAAAATGAGCCTATGCCAACGGAGGCCGATTCATTTCCATATTGGGAGATTTACTGAAATTTACAAAACCCATTTCTGACAACTATGCGCCCACCGCACGCTATAGGTCAATAACTTCCCAACGTCTCGTCACCAGCCCCAGGATGTGAGCTTCAGCAGCCCGTGTGGCAGAAGCCTGAAGCCAGCCTGCCGGGGAGGCTTGGGTGACTGCTGCTACTGTTCCCATGCAGGCCTCTGCCACCTGCTCAGCCTGCCTGGCCCTCCTGGCTTCCCAGAGAAATGGCCTTGGGCAGAGGAGGTCTCACCCGACTAGGGTCAAGGCACCTATTTTACAGATGGGAAAACTGGAGTCCATTTGTCTAACTGATCACTCAGAGCCTACGATATGCCAGGTTCCATTCATCCTGGGCACTGGGGGTGTGGTGGGGGTACAGGTAAAGAGCGTTATACCAATGAGTGACGGTCCTGGGCGTGGTGACCCCGTGGCAGGTGGCAGGATGGGGCTCTTCTGAACAGGTTATGATAGCCCATTCTCTACCTCCAAGTCTCACATTCTGTGAGTGTAGCCCTCTAGGTCTGTCAAAAGCCCCCCACCCCAAAGTAGGCATCCAGTCCCCCAGCCTCAGTCTCCCCCAAACTTTGGATCACCCTCGCTGCTTTCTGTCCACACCATCCATGGGCTGTCCCTTCCTGGGCGCACTTCAGACCCTCTGAGCTCGCGGCCATCACGTCATGTGATAAGAACATCAGAATGGCGGTTAGAACAACTCTGTTGGGCCCTGAGCTCCTGTCGCCCTGAGACGCCCTGTGGGTCAGGGCCTGGTCTGCCTCACTGCTGAAAAGGCTGCCCATTCCCCCAGTGGCTCAGTCCCACTTAATGGTCTGTGAGCCCCAGGCAGGTGGACGGATGCAGTGATGTGCTCAGTGCCCTCACATGTGAGCTGAAGAGAACAGTGGGCCCAGGATTACTGGTGGCAGCAGCTGAATGGAGCTTGGGAAGCAGTTGTCACTGTTACTGTCCTATTGTGTCAGGGTAGGGGATGCTCTGGCCCTGGAGGGCACAGGTGGCTGCTCTTCCAGCACCTGGAGGCTGCTGTTCCCCTGACCCACCCACGCCAACCCCTCACTGTTGGAGCAACGAGAGAAGAATGTTCCTGAACCTCACAACCGGGCCCAGGGGCAGCTTCCAGCCCTCTTCAGTGCATGGCTCTAGCAGGTGGCCTCACTTCTGAGAGCCTTTCCCCCTCTGTAAAATGGGTGCAATAGTACTGGCTGACTTTGGCTGCCGTGAAGATTTGTTCAGGGTACCTCAGCTGGAGGCAGGGTTCTGAGGTCCAGTGACACTCCCAGGGCGCACCTTAGGGTGGATTCCAGACAGAACACCTGCTCCTCTGTGCCTCAGAGACTGACAATCCCTGCTGCAGGATGCCATGTGGCTCAGGACCCGGCGTGGGTTCAGTGGCTTCCGTGGAGAGGCCACAGGGCCGCTGTTCCTGTTAGTACTGTTGCTCAGCTTACAGACAAACAGTTCAGCTTTTCTCCACCTATCCTCAGGTGTAAAACATAGTGGAGGGACTGCCAGTATCTCACACAGAACTGTGGAACGGCTGGGCACCCTGGTGTGTGTGAGGTGCTTAGCACTGTGCTGAGCACACCGGAGCAACAAACCAGTGCTAGCTATTGTTACTCCCAGCCCCAAGGGGGCGCTGCATTGAAGGACCTCTGAAGCCCCACTTCCTGCTCCCACTCCATGTAGAAATAGAGTCCAGAGACATGAAATTAAATGTCTAGGAACAGGATACTCTATGAGCTAAGTTGTGCAGGGTGGACAATTAGAGACCCAAACAATCTGTAATAAAGACGTAATTGTGTGGGGCAGAAGCTGAGTGCCCCAGGAACCAGAAACGGGGTGGAGGGGCCCAGTTCTTTCTGTTAACAATGGTGAGATTTCTCCTTCATGTAAACAATTGTGTGGAGCATTTGGCAAGGGGGCACATTTATAAAGCTGTATAACATCATCTCATGATCTTGCCTTCTAAGGATAGTTTTTATATATTCTTTAGCCATTCTTTTTCTCCCTGCCTACGTAAGATTGCGCTTATCAGTAGTGCTCTTATAATCGATTTCACCGCAGGTGTCAGGGCATGTTAGGATGTGATGCAGAAACGAACAAGCCCTCAAAGCAGCAAGAGTTAGAATCACCTTCTCTCAGAAGACATAAGGTTTTAAAACCTCTTCTATTCTCAGCCCTGTAAAAAAATGAAATAAAAAAAGAGAAAAACTAATAATGCCATATATTTATGGAGTGAAGACTCTTTAAGTCCTACATGCTTGACTTTAATATGAATCCACGGCCACTGTCTTCTTGGCCATCCCAGGCTCCCCACCTGGACCCACCGTCATCCTAGTTAGACCTTTGTCATAGCCTCTTGTCAAAAAGTTTTCTGTTGCTATAGCAAAATATCTCAGGCTGGTATTGTATAAGAGGTTTACTTACAGTTTTGAAGGCCAGAAGTCCAGGATCAGGGAATTCCCAGCAGTTTGGCTTCTGGTGATGACCACCCCCGGCTGTGCCACATGGTGGACATCATGGATTCAGCGTGTGGGAAAGGAGAGATCATGTGACGAGACACGAAGTAGAGAGGGAGGAGCGGCTAGTCTCATATTTTGATAACAGTTCATTCTTGTGAGAACTGACTCGCTCAGTGTGACCAGCATTAACCTCTGTTCGGGTCAGTACCTTCGGTAGGAACGTCCCTATCACCTCCTGCTCAGCCCCATCTTTTAGGGGTCTCATCAACTCTTACATGGCTGAACTCTCAACACACAGACCGTTGGGGCCACCGTCAAACCACAGCACCCTGTGAGTGGCCTACCAGCCCCTAACTGTCCATTCTCTTGCCGTAGCCAGCGGGACGCTGTGAGACCCCGGGAGGAGCTGCCTCTGCTCTGCTCCCGACTGTCAGGCTCCTGCCTCCGTGCAGTTCACACTGACGATGGCCCCTGGCCCTACAATCTCTAGCCCTCCTGCCTTGGCAATCCATCTCACTACTGTGCTCCTTGTTTACTTTTCCCTTCCGGCGGCAGGCTCTGTCCCGGGCCTGGAGTGCTGAGGTTCCTACCCAAGCACCACTCACCCTTTCCTCCTACCACCCCTTCCCAGGTCTGCCAGCTTTGTCCCTCCCTCCTTCAGTTTCAGCCCTGTCTAGCTCACCACCTAACCCTCCAAATCTACTCCCTAGAGCCTGAGCCCTGGGCATGGGGTCTGCCTGCCTGCCTGCCTGTCTGGCCAGCTCCCACGTTGTCTGGGCAGCCACGTATGCCCTGTTCTGTGGTGACCCTGGAGCAGCGAGGTGCCTGGTTGCCTCTGCATCTTGAGTGAGACCAGATCCCAAAGAGAGATATTACCTCCCAGCCTCAGGCTCCTTCCTGAACCTGGAGTGCTGAGCTTCCCACCCCAAGGCTCTGGGAAGTGGGTCTGTGGACCCAGCTAGCTGGTGATGTCTCAGCCAAATGGGGAAGGAGTCGGAGATTGGACTCCACCTCTGTGACCATTGGAGAGATTACGTCAACTTGAGGAAACCAGAAATCATGCCTGGATGGGAGTTTAGCAACCACACCTCGATTAGGCAGTTAGGAACCAGCCTGGATTAGAGTGTGAGTGATTTGTGGGCCAGCAAATGAGGGAAGAGCATCCACCCGGATGTGGGAGGCCCAACTGGGAACTCAAACTATATAAAAAACAGGAAGAAGAAAGATTGCTAGAGGTTTTTCCTCTGGGGAGAGACTGGACTTGATGGGACTTGGCTTCCTGTGTGTGATGTCGTGAGAAGCTGCCCCCACCCCAGCTTCTGCCAGCCGCCCCCGAGTAGACTGTGACCTTCTGAAACTGTGAGCAGATACGAACCTTTCCTTTCCTAAATTTGTAGGTGTTGGGTATTGAGTGACAGCAATGAAAATGTAACTACGACAGGCTGGCTCTGTCAGGCTCCTATGCAGGTGACGCGCTGCTCAGAGTGCCCTGGAGGGGACGAATGGCTGTCCTATAGTGCAGGGTGACCTCACCGTGCCACTGCCAGGCTGAGTTCAGCTGACGTGAGGAACGCAGTGTCTCCGTGAGTGTCGCTTGCACTCGCTCGTGGGGTCCAAGCTCTCTGCCAGTTCCCTCCTGGGGCTGCTCAGACTGCAAGGGACAGGGGAGCCCCTGGCTGTGGAGGCCACAGCTCTTTTCTCCTTATGCTGCTACCCCATTTTCCCAGCCTCACCATGGCCATCAGTGTCCCTCAGGCCCTCGTTACCGTGTCCTGGGAGCCAGTCTCTGTCCCCTAGAGTAACCCACAGGAAGGTCCTGCAGGGGCACACGGGTCTCAGGGACATTGTTTGTTGCTGTCACAGGACCTAGCGGTTGGAGAGCCTTTATGCTAGCCAGGAGCAGTGCGCCTGGTGGTGCAAGTGTGAGAGCGGAGAGGTGTGGGCTGGACTTCCGCCTACTTCTTGTCCGCTTCCCATATGTCCCACACAGTCTCTCAGGACCCCAGGTGCACTCATCCAAAATGCAGGGCTCATTAACCTGCCTCACCGTGACCTCTCCCAGGGTCCCCTGCCTCTGTGAGGGGCACCAGCCTGCACCTGACAACCCTACCCGCCTTCCTTTGATGCCCCTTGTTTCAAAGCTCATTCTCTCTCCCAGTTAGAGGACTCCCCACATCCCAAGCACAGTCCCAGGCCTGCATTCCCCCACCCTCCACTTAACTTCTTTTTGCTTCAAGCGCTGTGAGTCTTTTTCTGTTATTTGCAAAGAGTCCTGACTCAGGTACCAAGGAAACCTGTTTATTTAAGATGCTGATTTAAAGAGAAAAAACATTCTTTCCAACAACGATGTGTGTCTCAGACACGTTCAGAGGGGCCTCATCAAATAAAAGGGGCAGGGCATTTGCAAACCTGTGTGGAAATTAAACCTACGATCCAGGAACACACGTGTTTGACAAGTGATAATTAACTGCTGACAATATAATTTCAGCTTGGATGCAAACATGTTTTTCATTAAGAATGAATCAAAGAGATTCTCGCCCTGGGGAGTCCGGTCTCCTCTGTGAAGCTCAGGTCCTCTGCTGACAGAAGTTCTGAGTAGAATTGGGTCCTCTGTTCCCTGCCAGGTCGGGCACAGGCCCAGAGGTGACATTCGGGCTCAGGGTCTTAAGATCCTTGGGGCTTTCTGTGCCCACCAACTTTGAGGCAGTTCCTAAGAGGCAGCTCAGTCCTTCCCTCTCTCTCTAAGGGTCCATTCTCCTCCCTTGGTCATTCCCAAAGTCCCATGGGTTGGGTGCTCATCTCAGCTTTAGGGAAGGACAGTACCCACTGGTGTCTGCATTCCCTACCATGCCCCAAGGCCTGCAGAGGTTGAATAGTCCCCTCCCCAACTTTACAGAAGAGGAAGTTAAAGCTCAGAGATGTGCAGTTAATCATCCAAGGCTTCGCAACTGGAGAGGAGCCAGAGGTATAAACTTGTCTGACTCCTGAATCATGCCCCCTCAACAACCTCCCTCCCAAAAGCAGCCTTCCTCTAGGAGACTTACGTGCTCTGTGATTCAGGGTCTCCATCTGAAAAAAAATGGGACAGTGCTGGTGCTCTCCTTATGAGGCTGTTTGAGGACCAAGCAAGATGGTAGATGTAAGGCAACTACAATAGTAGCTGGCACCGCGTGAGTCCTCCTAGTCACTTCTGCTGGCTCTAATGCTTCAAATCAATATTACATCAAAAGGATGCTGATAGTATAAGGCAACCCTATTCCCTCCAACCCTCAGGTCACTGGCTCTTCCCCTGTAGATATCTTGAGCAGGACAAATGAAATCAAAGCACAAGTATTCAAATCTGTAGGGAAAATGGAGCTCAAAGAAGCTCTAAAGGAATTAGCTGAGAGACGATAGTTTGCTTACCGAGGAACAACCAGCAAGGAGAAGATTCTCCCCCACAACATTAGGAACAGAAAGCCATGGGCTAATACTTTTAGTGTCAAACAAAATGAGCAAAGTAGAATTCTAGGCCCAGAGAAATTATCATACCAAGTTGAGTGAGAAAGAAAGACATCTTTAGGGGGAATCAGAGGTCTATTGTATTAGTTAGTGTTCCGATGTGATGACAAAAAACCTGGGATAAACCATTTAAAGGAGAAAAGCGTATTTTGGCTCATGGTTTCAGAGTCTTCAGTCCATGGTCTTGTTGCCTTTTGGCCTTTGTTGGGATAGCTCATCATGGCGGGGAATATGTGGCACGAGACTGTCTACCTCATAGCAGGGGGGAAGCAAAAAGAAAGTAGGGGCCAAGGCCAACCTCCTTCTGGAACGTACCCTCCAATGGCTTAACTTCTTTTCGGTGGGCCCTGCTTCCTAAAGGTTTCACCACTTCCCAAAATTCCACTGACTGGGGACCAAGCCTGGGGATGTTTGGATTCCAAATCATAGCACTTCCATTAAAAGAACAGAATTTTAAAAATCACTCAGGAAGAATCCAGAGAGGAAGAAGACATCAAGCCAGCAATAGGGCGCCAAGAAATGGGGAAATTAGGGGCTACTTACAGGAAATTAGCACCATCATCAGTGATCATTACAATTGGTATAGGACTAGCGAAGACAGAACCAGACGTCTGGGTGGCACAAAGTCATGGTAGAAACTCAACACATTCTCAAGGCTCTGTGTAGTTCTGAGAGAAGGGAAACATTGATTTACTTAGATTACGTTAAATCGGGTGTGTTTATTATTATTTTAAGGCTGATCACTAAAGAAAAAAAGAGAAGAAATAATTCCCAAACCATCCAGGGGAGAGCCAAAGGCTAGCAGGAAGGGAGCCCAGAACACACACACATGCTTGCACACCCACACGTAAACACACACACCGATAAAACAAAGACAAAAAGCGAATAGATAATATATAAAATAAAAGGTCAGAATCCCGACTGCCTTTTGCATCTGTGTATGACTGTGGACAATGACTTCGTGACATCGCCACTCTGGCCTTGACTTTCTCTTTGGTAAACTGGGATGACAGGATGTTTCCTTAAAGAAATATAAGAGCAGTTAAGATCTATTGCCCTGTGAAATCCAGTAAGCACCATGTGTTGGTGAATTATTGTCACTATTACTACAAAGATTGCATAAATACGGGCCTCAGTGCGTACCAGCCACCGCCCCATCTAGCACTTTGGGTTAGCTCAGCTATCTGTCACTGTCACAAAATACCTAAGAGAAACAACATAGAAGGAGCAAAAAAAAAAATTTTTTTTTTTTTTTTTTTTTGGCTCAAGGTTTCCGTCCATGGTCACTTGGTCCTATTGCTTTGGGTTGGTGGGGGGAAGGATGTCATAGCAGAAGTACGTAGTGGAGGAAACTGCTCCCTGCATGGTGACCAGGAAGCAGAGAAAGAACTGAATTTTATATCAAAGCTTCTAGCCCCACCACCATTCAGCTATGAGGCCGTCCGTAGGTGAACCCATGGATCAGGTCAGAGTGCTCATGATCTGATATGGTTTGGATCTGAAGTGGCTTCTAAAGGCTCGTGTGCTGACTGCGGCTTGGTCCCCAGTGCAACAATGTGGGAAGGCAGTGCCTTTGGAAAGAGATCGGACCCCAAAGACTCCAGTCTTAGCATGAGGTGATCCGTTGATGGTCCACAATTGAAGAGATGCTGGAAAGTGGTGGGCATCGTAAGAGGTGGGCCCACTTGGAGGAAGCAGAGCCCTAAGGGAGAGCCGTGGGAGGGTATGTCTTACCCCCAACCTCTCTCTCTTTGCTTTCTTAGCTGCCACGAGGTGAACAGATTTCCTCTTCTACGTCCTTGTGCCATGATGTTTTACCTCCCCGTAGACTGAGAAATGACAGGACAGGGCCAAACAAACCATGGACTGAAACCTCTGAAACCATGAGACAAATCTTTCCTCTTTTAAGTTGATCATCTTAGGTATCTTTTTTTCATAGGGGCAGGAAGCTGACTGCCCCCATGATCTAGTCACCTTTGAAAGGCCCAGCTTAAACCCTGCTGCACTGTGTATCAAGCTTTCAACGTATAAGCTCTTGGGGGATGTTTGTGGTCCAAACTGTAACACCCACTCAGCCAGAGGCCAGGACACTGTCCTCACTTTGCTGAGGAGGAAACTAAAGCCCAGAGGTGACAGGCTGACACAGGTCACATGCTGGGAATGGCTGTTCCTAGACGCAATCTGGAATTCTCTGACCTGATGTCACTGTTGACCCCGTGATATTGAACAGCTGGTACCTCTCTGGTCCTGGCTCACTGATCTGTTATGGCAGGTGCACAGGGCAGCCATGAGGCTGGGCAGTGAAGAGCAGGTGTGGGAACCCTGGCTGTGATCCCAGAGAGGCCCAGTCCCTAAGCAGGGCTCTTGCTGTCACTGTGTCCCACACCGGGATGTCCGTCACCTTTGCTACACAGGATCGTGACAGGAAGATGAGGATGAGAGGTCTGCAGCATCTGTTCATCAAACCACGGCTCTGCTCTGAGGGGTTTTGAGGCAATTGCTGAAACACACGCTGGGCAGCAAGACCTTCACTCCCCCTTCCGGGTGCCAGCCATGGGCCGGGCCTCCCTGGGCACTGGGCACGGGCTCAATAGCCAGACAATGTTCTGTGACACATTCAGACTGTGATCTGGTTGTGGTGTGAGTTCTTCTCGGGTTCTAATGAATTTGGGAATTGGGGGACCATCTTCATTTCTTAGGGAAGATGACAAAGGCCCAGGTGGCAGCTGATTTGCCCAGGGTCCTGAGCCAGGTCTTCCTTCTATCTGCAGCATCAGCTGGCTTTGAAGTCTCCCGGAATGATTTCAAAGACAGCTTTCCGCAAATGCCTCAATCCTGGTCCCTCAATCCCAGGACACATGGCAAACCTCCCCACGCCCGCCGACATTAATTACCCTCCTGGAGACAGTGAAAGTGTGTTGTTTAAATAGCGATTATTAAAATCATGCTGGGGGGTTGCTACACAATAGGTAATTATCTGGAGCATAATTGGGAAACATTGTCGTCAAATCTATTCAGCTCTTTCTTCTGAACTCAGAGTTAATCCTACCGAGCAGCTGATGTTTCCTAATTAATATTCCTATTGAGTCCCAAGCAAGGTCACCTGAGGGCTTGCTGTGCCAACGACTTTGTTGGCCTGAAGGTCTGGGTGACACATTTTCCTTGAACCTTAGGGAACTTATTGGTCCTCGGCTCCTCTTTCCCTCCCATTTCTCTGCACTCACTTGTGTGTGCTTATTCTTGCTGGTGGGTTGTGTTCTCCTGCACAAACACGCAGTCATTTATTTACCACTTGTCTCTAGGCAGAGTGTCTTAGCTGTCCTGCATAGCATTGCTGTGACATTTTTCGAGAGCGGGTACCATGCACCCATATGTGACACCTTCCTAGGAGTGGAGTGACCGGGGAAAGGGACATGAAGGAGTCTAGCTTTAGTAGACAGGAACAGGTCCTCAAAGTGACTGTCCCACTGTGTAGGACCCACCTCTGTCACAGACTTGTCCACGAGCCATGTGTGTTTCCCATGATCCTGAGTCTCCTTGGTCTATCTCGGGTGCCCTGGTCCAGCCCCGTAGTCCCAAGATGTAGTGTGTTTGTTTGGGTCTCCTTCCTCCTGACACTCCTCTGGATTCCTTCCAGCTTTGGTCCTGTCCTCAAGATATCCCCTCAGGCCGCCCTGGAGGACAACTTCTGGACTGCTCTGGCACAACCACCTTTCCCATTCTCTGGGGATCTGGAGTTTAAGCTAGAGAAAGTTTGGAACCCAGAACCTCAGACTTAGAGTGATGCCACCTGAAGGCGGAGGGAATGGAGTTGTTGATACTTCAATTCTACAAGCCATGACTGAAGCCTGTTAAGAGGGCCCTTAATTCCCTGGCTCTCTGGCTGCCCTGCAGGAGGTCAAGATGGCATAGTTGGTTTATGGTGTCTCCAGGCAATGGGTGACAGGAACTGGGCCTTCAAGCCAGGCCTGTGCAGAGAGGTAGAAGGTGCTGGGACTGGAGCAGCACTCGGCAGTCCTCCACAGCTGTAGGATCAGGGTAAGGGGCACATCTGAGGGGATGTTGGGAGATCAACAGTGGCTCATGGCACCTAGTGAGCAAGTTGTAAAGGGAATTGGATTTGGTGGCAGTGTTGAATTTGCAGGCCTGGTGAGCCAGAGGGTTATGGTCTCCATCTGGGTAATGGGGACATTGGCAAGACAGGCAGGAGGGAAGGCAATTTTGTGTATGTGAGTTTTGGGCACGTGGAGTTTCATTGAAGACTGCGTCTAGGGAAGATATCTGATGGTTAGAAATGTGGAAATGTGGAGAGGGGATCAAAAGGGGGTGGATGGGTGTGGGGGACCACAGATGATTTTCATCAGTGCCAACTCCACCAGGGCTTCAGAGAGTTGACCCTTTTCATTCTCCTGGCCTTTGACTGACAGCCTCATCACTCAAGAATCCCCTGCCAAGATCTGGAGGGAGAAAGTGTGATACCTCTGTGTGGTCTTGGGCCAGGTAAGTGTTACTTGGTGCCAAGCCAAGAAGGTGATATCATTAGACGATTTCTTGAGTCCTTCCTGGAAAGGGGCATTTCTAGGAGAAAGATGCTAGCTCTCTGCAAGCCCAGGCTGCCATCACTGCCTATTTCAGCTTGGGGGAAGCTGTCAAGGGGCCCAGCAGCCTGGGGCTCCTTCTCTTCCAACTCGGGGACTCAGGACTCAGATGTGAACTCCGCATCAAGGGCCAGGACACCTTTCCTGTCCTGGCAGCGTGCCTTGGGCAGGTCTTCTTACCTCTCTGCTTCTCAGGTTCTGCATTTATGAGTTGCAGGTAGGAACATCTGCCTCCAGGAGCGTGGGGGAGGGAGGAGGAAGTGAAACAATCTGGACCCGAAGGTAGACGGTGTTTGCCTCGCACTCATCCATCCAGGACTGAGTCATCACCATGTTCCCTGTGGGAAAGACAGGACAGTGGTCTCCCTCACTTTTGTTCCTTAGATAATCCCAAATACTTCCCTCCACAGCCTCAGACTTGGATCAGCTGAAAAACGTCAACTTGAAAGAGACTCTAGAGAAGGCAAATCCAGCCCCAGTGTTGTGTCCAGTGTAGAAACTGAGGCACGAGGGCGACGCAGGGATCAAGGTGACCCATGCCGTGGAAGCATGGCAGACCTTGTCCCAAGAGTCCTAGCCCAGTATCCTGGGCTTCCTCCGCCTTGTGGATTTCTCCCAGTCTCACTGAGATGAAAAACCAACACACAGGAATGTGGATTTCCTCAGCTGGAGGCTAATTTGCCCTGGGGCTGCTTTTGTGTTTGTTTTCTTTTTTCAAATTACCTCTGTCTCTTGAAAGCCATATTTTCAAAAAGCTAAAGTGGCTGTCAGTTTCACTGCCTTGCTCTGTGCTCTGAGCGAATGTGGTATTACGTCTAGTTCAAAGTCCCATTGAGTGAGTCTATTATGCGAAGAAAGGAGTTGATTTGGGAATAATTCAAGCTGCATCGTTACCTCCTAACCTTGTGTATATGTATTTTTTTGAACTGTGAAAACGAAAATGGCTTTTAAAGGTTACCTTCCCCTTAAGAAATACCTGAATGCATGCAACGCAAGCTCTTGTTGAACGTGCGAAATGTTAGAGTTTTATCGCTTACGTACTCCTACCCTTTTTTACCTACTGCAAGAGTCACGTTCCCCGCATGGCTTCAGGGGGACTTCTCTTTGCCACCCCAGGGCTGCTCATCCCTTCTTTGTGTCCCCTTTCCGTGGTTTCCAAGAGACAGACTCAGGCCAGGCAGGCGGGAGACAGACTGAACTTTCGCGGCATCTTCCCTGTGCTGGTCATCCCAGCTCCCACACTTGTCCTATGGGCCTACTGTGTACTTGGCGCTGTGGCAAGTGCTTTATAAATCCATTATCTGCAGCCTTCATGCTGTCAGCTGGTTCCATCATCATCATCATCACCCTGCTTGGTCTGCTACAGGGACTCCCCCAAGCTTCCCCCTTCTACTGTGTTTCCCTTCCCACTCCCACGAGAAGCCAGACAACATCCCCACTCCCATAAGTAGCCAGTGCCACCCCTCACACCCTCCGTGGCTCCTGTCTTTCCCAGGTGAAGGCCAGAGTCCTTTACTCGTCTCCCAGACCCTAAGACCTCTGGCCTCACCTCATTCTCCATATAGGCCTCCCCGCTAGCCTGTGAGTGTGCTGGGACTCTGCGCTGTGGTTCCCACAGACTGGCGTGGCCCCCTCACCCCTGCAGATTACTCGTGGCCCACAGCCTGTGTTCTCAGGGCTGCCCTCCATTGAGTCCTTCCTGGAAGCCTGCCCTGACCATCCTGCCCAAGTGTACCCTGGCCTCTGGACACCCCACCCTCTCTTCTCTGCCTGGCTCCTCTCCTGGTCAGTTACTCTGAAGTATTCCGTATGCTTCCCTTACCTTGGGTGCCTCCGCAGAATGGATGCTCTACATGAGTACTGTTAACCGTCCTTTTCGTTCCCTGCCAAATACCCAGATTTTAAGACACCAACAAGACCAGAGCTGCTTACTGTCTGAGTGGATAAAAGATTCACACTTGGTATATGAGATTAAGGGTGATCAGACAAACAAATGCAGGCAGATGTGAAATTCACATGATATAAAATAGTGATTGCTGCTTTGAAGTGAATAAGGCAGGACTGTGTGGCAACATGAGGCTGGGGTCTGTGGAAAGGAGCTTTTGGGCCGAGAAGTGGGTTTTACACACTAAGGCGCCCAGGCGGTAGATGACTTGCTCAAGGCTGAGCAGAAGGCAAGTTGTAGAAGGGTCTTGTGGCCACAAGGGAAGCCAGGCTTCTGGGAGCTCTTTGACATGCCTGAAGTGGACGAAGTCCTGGCTCTTGCGGAGCCGACTGACCCTGCCCATTTGCACATCATGTGGGCGGCATTCCTTATGGCTCCCTTCTCGCTAGTCTTGAATAGCCGCTCAGGGACCAGAAGGCCTTGTTCACCCGTCCTGCATCCCCAGCACCCACCACAGGGTCTGGCGCGTAGTACAGCCTCTGCACAGTTTGTTGAATGAATCCAGTGTGTTATTCTCAGGCAGGTGAGGGCACAGAGGACAAGCCAGCAGTAAGAAGTCCTGAAAATAATTTAACGCCCTTTTTTTTTTTTTTTTTTCAAATCAGAAGAAACTGAGGCTCAGAATGAGAAGGAAGTTGCCCAAGGCCTTTTGGTGATCCAGGGCCTGAGTTGGGCTTGAACGAAGGCCGTGCTGTGGATTTCACTCATGAGACCGCTTTGCTGGCCCATCTGTCAGGAATCCAGGTGATTCAGAGGTGGGATTTCAGCAACCGCTGATCACAAATGTCACAGCAATGAGGGTTTGTATGTGAAGTTACAAATTCCATCAACCTGAAAAGAAATGTACCCAAGCTTGAAATTAAAAAGAACAAACTAACTTCCAATTCATGGATTTTTATTTTCCAAACCCACCAAAGAGGTGAGGACACGGAGCAAACCAGAGGCCCCAACTCCGAGCAGAGACTGGAATCGGCAAAGCAGCAGAAGAAAGCAACATCCCTCCCACCGTGGGGTAGATGCAGCAGATAAGGGAAGTTCAGCTGGATTTATTAAAAAGTTGCTGCAGGTCAAGTGCAGGCTGGCTGGGCAGGGTAAAAACCTACAGAAACTGGAGGTCTGCACCAACTTGTGATTTCTCTGTCTCTCAACCCCAAGGGGATGCTCATGACAGGTCAGTGGAGGCCCAAAGAGGCATCCTTTGCATTTCAGACATAGAGGGGCTACAGAAATTCTGCCCAGACATTGTTCTTGTATGAAAAATCTCCTTTATCTGGGTGGAGGAGGCAAATGAGAACCACTTCCCTTAAGACACTAGTAAAAGCCATTGTATTTGGGGTGGGAGAGGCAAGATGGTCCTTCTTCCTGGGGGAAGTGAAATAAGAAGCATTTATTGGGTCTAGAACCTTACAAAAGGAGGAATGGGGAATTCAGAAGGCCTTGCCCTGGAGTGCAGGAAAAAGACTTAGCTAGAATGGGCTTAACCAAAGCAACAGAAAAATAACCTCTCTAGGTTCTTCCCAACCAAGCTAAAAAGCTTTACACAATGGAAAAGTCCAGAATGCTGTAGGGAGAGGAAGAGAGGAGGAAGAAGAATGTACGGAGACTCTCTCCAAGGCCCGGGAACCAGTTTTAAACAGACACTGCATTGGCAAATCAGTCCCCACTCTGAACAGAGCCCTCAGTGCAGGTGTTTGAGGCCTGTGACCTCCGGAGAGATTATGTCAGCTTGAGGCAATCAGGAACCACACCTGGTTTAGGGATTAGGAACCCCACCTGGATTAAGCAGTTAGGAACCAGCCTGGATTAGAGTGTGATTGTGGGCCGGCGACTGAGGGAAGAGCACCCCACTCAGATGTGGGAGGCACAACTGGCAACTCAACCGTATAAAAGGAAGAAGAAAGATCATTACAGCGTCTTCCTCTGGGAAAGCTCTCGCCTTGGCAATTGCCTACAGGTGCTGCCGTGCTACAAGCCACAGACCTTCATCACAAATTCACTCCAGTCTCGACTTGCGCCTGTCTGCCCGTCGCTGATCTTCAGTCGCCAATTTTCAGTCTCCAGGCTTTGCCATTGTTCTTTGAACAACCGAGATCTGCAGCAGACTCTCACCGGCTATCCTGCAATCGGGACAGGTGTTCTACCTCGCGATGGAGCAACCATCGGACCCTCCAGGTCTTGCACGTACAGGCCGCCATCTTGGACTATCTCTGTCCTCAGACTTGTAAGCCTTCCAAGTAGATTCTTTTTGTTATAATTTCTGTATACCGTGCCTTTTGTGAGAACCCAAACTAATACGAGGCCTGTGATACCCATAGCAACCACAAATCTAAAATCCAGCCTGAGTTCCAGCTAGACTGACTGAGGCCAAAAAGGTAACTCTAATTTAGAGCATAAAACCATTTTCTCCATCTCTCCTACCTAAGCCAAGAGGTCTGGCTTTCAGCAAAAGCACCTTGAGGCACATGAGACCTGGGACTCTGACTAGGCCCAGGATAACTGAAGGTGGAAGGTGGCTCATACTCGATAATCTTGTCTCTCGAGACCAGCAGGAGTGGAGCCCATCCCTCTTATTTCAGGCCCAGGAAGGCCTGCAGTTCAGGCTTCATCCTACCCAAGTTCCTAATTTCCCCCTATCCCAAGACCTTTAACAGAAATCACGTGATCAGGTTTTGAGAGACCCACTATACAAATTAGGCAACTTCCAGACCCCAAACTTCCTCCAATCAGTAGATGACCCTTGCCCTGTTAGCCTGGCTGACCCTTCTCCCTTCAACTGCTTATACACTCAGCCCTTACCGCCAATAAATGAGCTATTAGCACTGATTCAGCCTCTTGGATGTGATTCCGTCATACTCACGCTGCTCGAGACCCTGTACACCCCAACTTCACTGGCTCCCGATCGCCAGTGGCCAGTGGTGGTCAGGGACCCAGGGACCCTGACAATGAGATACTCAGAAATAATGAGATCCAGATTCAGACCTGTTACAGAGTCTTGGACTATTAAGAAATTTAAATCAACTAAGACCAATAGTTAAAAGCAACACATAGGACCAGATAGATGATTCCAGCAGAGAGATGGAAAGCAAGAAAAAAAAATCAAATGAGAGATGAAAAAGAAAAGGCCTAGAAAACAACAAATGACAGCAAAAGAAACAATAATTGAGATGAAAGCTGCTTCCCACAGGCTCCTCAGTGGACTAGAAAGAGTTAGGAAAAGGGATGATGAGCATGAAGATGGACTGGTAGAAATTAAACACCCTAAAAGGGAATGAGAAGAAAGTGTGAAGAAAAAATAATGGAAGAGAACATTCAAGACTGAGGAAGCCGTATCAAACAGTCTAACATACATGTTAATGGAATTGTGAAGGCAACAAAGGAGAATGAGGCGGAAAAAAAAACCCATGAAAACAATCACCAAGAATTTCCCCACCGTCAGGCAGAATAAACAGACATCCCCTACCACACACACACCTGAACACATTGCTTCAAACTTCTGGAAAAAATTGCAGGCATATAGAGAAGAAGGAGCATTATTATAGGGAGAAGGGAGGAGTTACAACTGACTTCTCATTAGACTCCGTGCAAGACAATGGAATGAGATCTTCGCAGTGCTGAAAGAAAAGCAAAAAACAAAACAAAACACAACACAACCAGACCATCCAGAATTTATGCCAGACGAAATTATTTCAAAAGAGAAGTAGAAATAAATTTTTGGAGGGAAATAAAAATGTTTGTTTTCAGTAGAGTTGTTCCATAAGAGAAGTTAAATGGGGGTTGAGGGCAGAGCTCACAGGTTACCTTCCCTAGCAAATGCAAAGCCCTGGATTCGATTCTGCAGCACCATAGTAACACACATGGACCAAGACGGGAAGGAAGGATAGTACTAGAGTTAAGTCCACCTTGGAATCAGAGTCAGAGAATAGATGGGGAACAAAGAGAGAAGACAGATTTCAGAAGTGTGGAAGGTAAAAACCCAGATGTTTCCAGTAGGTCATTTTTCATCTTTCAATTCAATTTAACACACCCTTTCTGAGTGACCTCTGTGCTGTGCTACCGCTTATAAATGTGATTCATTATCTCACAGATCCTCAGTAAATCACAGCTATCGTGACTTAAAACAAAGAATATGGAGCTTCAGGAGAGACCCTTGACCATAATCTCACAGCCAGTGTGGCAGGCAGAGCTCTAAGGTGAGCCCAGATGACTTATTCCCTTGAGAAACTCTCCCTCCTTGAGTGTGGATAGGATGAGTAACAGATTTGAAGGCATAGTGAAGGTGAGGGAGTGTTACGGATATAATCAAAGCTCAGGATCTGTTGACTTCAAGCTAATCAAAAGGAGGTTGTACTGGATGGGCCAGGTCTAATCAGGTGGGCCCTGTATAGAAGGTCAGTAGGACAGACACCGTAGACTGTAGAGTTCACTTTTGTTCCCTTTTGGGTTTGAAAAAGCAGTTCCCAGTCATTTTGCCACCACACGGAACGAATTCTTCCAGCAATCTGAAGGAACTCGGAAGCGGATTCTTCTCTAGTTGTGCCTACAAATGGGACATAGGCTGGAGGACACTCTGATTTCAGCCTTGTGAGACTCTGAGCTCCTCTGTGCCCAAATGTCTCACCTATGAGGTAAGAAATTGGCGTTGTAAGTGCTAGGCTTGGAGTAAGTCCTTACGCACTAACAGTTGAGAGAGTCAGCACGTGCAGGATTGAGATGTGACATCATTTCCTGAGTCCTGTTCAGGTCACACTAACTTAGTCACTTTCTCATTGCTGGGACACAGTACCTGACACCCGTCAATTAAGGGAAAAAAGGTTTATTTTAGCTCACATTTCAGAGAGCTTGGTTTTCTGACTGGCTGGCAGTGACATCAAAGCAGAAGGTTCTTGGAGAACAGCTGCTCATGGCACTGCAAGAGGAAGGACAGGTGTCCCGTGAGAAGCCGGGGCAAGAATATCCTTCCAGCGTGTAGTATCAGGGAGCCACCAGCCAACATACCCTCAGTGATCCGCTGTTCCAACCAAGCCCACCTGCTAACAACACAGGAAATCAATAGTAGGTTCATTGATGCAGTTAACTCCACAATCCAATCACCCTCCAAATGCATGAAGCTTTTGGGGACACTGGAGATCTGAACCATGACACACACCTTTCACCACAGATGCTGCCAACCACACCTACCAAGCGCACACACACACACTTTGTGGTTTCTGTTTAGAGGTAGAGCTGCCCATAGAGAAAATTTAGGCTACTCTACAGGTGGGGCACAAACAGACAACCCATCTGTTTGCTCTGATTTTTGTGCAGAGCAGGCATTAAATTGTCATGGCCTAGAAGTGAGAAGAGCACACCTACTGTTCACGGGGAGGGACATGTGAGATAATCCACTGGTCAAGTCACCAGAGTGGGTTGCCCTCTGGGTCACTAAGCACTGGCTCACATGTGGATCTGCCCGGAGCCCTGGACATCTTTTGCCTCTTTCTATCATAAGATTGCAGTAGTAACAATTACCACCAACATTCAGCAAGCGTCAACTTCATTTCTTCAGCAAATTCCTGTGAGGGCCTACTGAATGTGGGGGACACTGGGGTCACAATAGTGAGCCACCGAGCTGAGAGTTGACCGAGATGGATGTATTAGTCAGATTTCTGTTACTACAACAAAATACTTGAGATAATCACCTTACAAAGTGGTAAAGGTTATTTTACCTCAGTTTTAGAGGTTTCAGAGCATAGTTGGTTGGTCCCAGTGCTCAGGGCACATCATGGCAGGAGCATGTGATGGGGGAAAAAACCACTCACCTCATGGCCAGGGAGGGAAAATGAGAAAAGATGAAAAGCATGAGGGTTTCCCTGGTAGGGTACAGCCTTAATAATGCCCCTGAAGGTCCCACCTCTCAAAGATTCTGCCACCTTCTCATACTTCCATAGGGGCAAAAGCGTTTAACGCATGGACCTATGGGGACCATGTAAGACCCAAACCTTTGTGGTGGCCACCTGGACCCCCAGCCACATCAGCACCTTGCTTTGGCCTCTGCTGCCCCTCAAGAGCTTCTCCTTCAGGTATCGGGATCTCTGGGTGTTTGATGACCAACATTCTCTCCTCTCCTCCCCGCACGCTGGCTCTTGTCATTTCCATATTCTTTATCTTGGGGTGAGGACGGAGGAGAGGGAGCAGACAGAGATGGAGGACAAGTTACAGAGGGATTTTCCTCCGGTCTCTGTCTAAGGAACATCAGCCCAACACGCATTAATTTGCGCACAGCCCATATGTGATGACGAAGAAGAAGTTGGCTGTGTTCATTTTCTTAATCAACTATTTCGAGGCCAGCATTAATCTGTTCATCAGCTGAACCCATCAGGAACAAACATGCCTCTTCAGGAGTTTTCTAGCAGAAAGTAAACGCCTCATTAAGTCAGTCATATTAACCTGAGTGCAGTCTGGAAGTCAGGCAGACTAATGAATGTCGTTATAGGGAAGGCGCAATAGTCCTTGGAGGGACCCAACCACCGCCAGGAGCTCTCGACAAACGTGCTCAACCATCGCAGGATGTGAAATCATCAGAAAGAGACGAGGAGGAGGAGAGGAAGTGAGGCAGAGGCCGAGGGAGGGGCTGGTCCAGGCACTAGGGCGGTGGCACTGAATCCTGCTCCAGGTTGTCTAATATTACTGAATTTTGAGAAGGGGCATGTGGATACTTTCATGAGATTTGACTCAACGTTGAACTTAAGAGGAGAAAAGTTGGGTGTTGCCTCTGAAAACGCGAGGAGAGATTAGGCTTGGGGTTCAAGAGTGATGTATCCATTTCCTGCTCTAGCCCACAGCGGGGCTGGGAATAATACTCAGGTTTTCTCTACGTATCACTGGCCTCAATCTAATTTTCTTTGAATTGCTAGGCACTTTCTCATCTGTTATTTTATGGAACTCCCGCAAAAACCCAGCTTGGCAGGTGTGTTTGCCCCAGAGTTATAGAAGCATCTAGAAACTAGGCTCAGAGAAATTATTTGGCTTGCTTGGTAGACCTTGGGATGGGCAGAGGCAGAAACCAGGCCCCTGCCTGGGAGAACCATCCCTGGAGAGTTTCATCCTTATTTGCATTATAAAAGGGGAAGAAGTTGGAACTTGCAGAGGAGTGTGAACTTGGGGAAGGGGATGTGGGCTTCTGAAGACCAGAGCAAGCAGGGTGGTTGAGTCTGCGGAAGAAAAAGTCCTGGACAGAGATGCTTCAGCTACAGAAAAGACTACAATGAGGAAGAGAAAGTACCTGCTCTCGGAATGGGCTGAAGAAGGACCATTCCTACACTCACAGCTGTCCAGAGACGGAATGCCCAAGAGGCGATGAGTCCCCCACCCCTATGGGTATGCAAGTAGTAATTAGGTAACTGCCTTCTGGGCAGTAATATTGGGATGAACTAGATTTGAATGACAGTTGTGTTTTCACAGGACAAGCTATGACCAAATTTTCTAATTTTTTTTTTGAAGTAGCGTTTCATTTTGCAGTTCAGTCTGATACTGAACTCACTATGTAGTCCAGTTTGGCCTTGAACTCACAGCAATCCTCCTGCCTCAGCATCCTGAGATTATAGACATGAGCCCCATGCCTGGCTCATGTGATGCTGGGGAATTGAACTCAGAGCCTTGCGATCATTAGTCAAGTACTCTAACTATTCCTCCAGCCTCAAGTTTTCTGATGTTTAAAATGGGTATTCAAATGCTAACTACTTCTTTGGGTTACTGAGGATCAAACGAGATGATTTGTGTAAAACCCCACGCTCAGGGCCTGTCTAGGAGCGGATGCTGCTTTTATTGTCCATGTGTTATTTCTATTGAAATGATTCTGGCATTGAGTGAAGTCTTGGCCCTTTGCTCATTTCCAGGACTTGGCGTTATTAGAAGATTCTGAGAATTAGGGCGTTGTCAGAAGTTGCTTCTTGGACCTGACATTTACCCTTTGTGGTTTGCTGTGCGATATTGAGGCTGACTCCTGTGGACATGTCTCCTGGGCTAGGCCTTGCCAGTCGGAGGTTCTAGGAAGACACTGCACAGCTGTGGAAGAGGATGGGATGTCTCGTCTACTCTGCTTCCTTTCGTCTGGTTCCTGTGGCTTGACTTCTGTTGGCAGCAGGGTGACCCTAGGGCTGTCACCTTCCTGTGAGTTCTGTTATCACACAGCGGAGAGCTACTCCCTTGCTTGCTGCGGCTCACTGGCTGTGGACACCTCTAGCCTGTGGCACCCTAGGAACTGCCTTTGTGTTAGGCAACTTTCTGTCACTCTAACAAATACCTGATACGATCAGTGTTTATGAGAGAAGGCTTGTTTTGGCTCACAGTTTATGGGGTTTCAGTCCATGATTTTGGTTGACCCTATTGCTTTGGGTGAAGTAACACATTATTATGGGAAAACAGGATGGAACAAAGCACTTCATCTCTTGGCCAGAAAAGAAAGAAAGAGGAATGAGGTGGTGTCCCACCATACCCTTCAAAGGCACGTCCTCAAAGATCCAAAGTTCCCTCTCCACCTCTTCGAAGCATCATCACCTCCCGAGAGAACCACTCTGTGCACGAAACCTTTAACACTAGGATTTTGAGGCCATTTATCGTCCAAACTGCGGTCTCCTTTCCTATCCACGGGGCTGCAGTCTTACTGTTCCCATCCAGGTCTGAATCTTAACCCTGGACGTTTCAATCTCTCAGACTTATTTCCTCCTTAAGCAACTGTTCTTACTGCTAAAGAAGACACAGTAGCTACGCTCTCCATACTTTCACGTTCTTTCTCATCCGGCTTTGCATCTCTTTTAGCAGTTAATCATCTTGTGCCAGATAATAACTCTACTACATTTCCTCCAGGTTACTTTTGCAATGTCTGTCTTTTGGTGAGACCCAGTCTCCCATCCTTGTGGCATAAATACTCTTCTTCTAGTCCGTTCCAAGGGGCCAATGCCAGGTCAGTTAGCGTGAAGTTGGAAAGAGACACAGAGTAACATGCTGCCTTGGTCCCTTTATTGTTGCTGGGATGCAATACCTGACACCCACTTCTGAAAGGATGAAAAACTTTTTTTTCAGTTCAGAGTCCACAAGTCTCAATCCACAGTGGCAGAAAGGTGTGGTAGAGGGTTTGGTGGAAGATAGCTGATTGTCCCCTTGTGGCCAGAAAGTAGAGCAAAGGACCATTAGGGAGCCAGGGGCAGATATGTACCCTTCTAGGCCATACCTTCAGTGATCTGCCCCTCCCCATTAGACCCCTCCTCTTAACAGTGTATGAAATCAATGGATTAATCCTCTTAATCCAGTGAACCCCTACAATGCAATCGCTTTCCAAATATTTGAGTGCTTTGGGGTATTGCAGATCTAAACTACAATGCACACCATGACAAAATACTTCCAGCACCAGATATGGTATGAGTAAATAATCTCCAAGCCACGCACAGTAGTAAAATATTACAAAGTAATTAGAAATTGATGAGTTCTGAGCACTTACTGCCTTTGTTTTCAATGTAGTTGATTTCACTGGAAGCTGGCGTAATTTAATTTTTAATGGTGTTTGTGGTAAACAAATAAATGGCTGAGAAAATCCCTGAGCTTCCCCCCCCCCCCCCCCCCCCCAGTTCTGCAGCTCATTTGAGCTGGTCACCATGCACTGCCACTCCTGTGCCTTGCGCCTGTCGCCCCTGGTCTTTGATCCTGCAATTACAGAACCAGAACGTGCTGAGTCTCTGAGGCCTGTAAACCACGCGGCTCGGAGGCCAGGCAGTGGGCCCACCTCGCTTGATCACTTTCCTCGTGTGGTACCCGACACTGGCAATTTATTTTTCAACTCCTTTATCATCAGAAATGATTAAATTTCCAGGATAAACACTGCTACACCAAACTGAATTAATCACGGGTGGGCAGGCACAACTGTGCCTGGGGGACTGTGTCTGAGCATTGGTCACCCCTGCAGTCCTAGCTGAGGCCACTCTTGGTTGGACACTGAGCTGCATGGGCCTCTCTGCAAGACTCTATTTGAAACTCTATTGGGGGCCGCCTGAGTCTTTCACCTGTTGGTGGTCTCACAGGAGTGATGGGACCCAGGGCATCTCTGCCTCCTGCCTGCTCTCCCACCAAAAGCGTCTCCACTGGATCAGAACCACCTGCCCTACCTGGATTGGGACGGAAGCAGAGCTGAGAGCTGGCTTGGCCTTTTCTCTCCTTACTGCTCCAGCAAAGGTCAGATGGACGGGTGTTCACACTCGGTGCACAGAGGCTGCTCAGTGACCCACTTAGGGCCGGGAGGAGCAATGTCCTTTCTGTGCTGAGTCTGAGTCCCCGCCACTCCCCTCTCAGGGCTGGTTTGCTGCTCTGATGAGTTAGAAGTCACCTTCTTTGAACTCCAACACGTGCTTTAATGTCAGAACTGAAGGCTTGCAAACCCCAAGCCCCTCCTAACACCACCCCCTCCTCAGTCTCCATCTTATCCTGGTCCCGGACCAAAGCCCTGTCTCCTAACATTTGGCCCTTGCTCGTGAGCCTACAGATTTCTTGGAATTGATCTTTTTATGTTGACTATAATTGGAATAAATAAAATAGCACCAAAGAACATCAAACGCGTTGCGCTCTTGTTAAGAGAAGAAAGCGGTCCGTGTGAAGCCTGAGCCCCAGGGGACAAAGCTGTGCTGTGTGGAGACAGGGAGGAGGAAGAAGGGGACGGGGATGAGGGTGGATTACATCTCGGATCACTTTCTCTTTCCTTGGGGATACAGCAAAGCACACGTTTGACAACATTTGCTGAGACCTCCTAGTTAGGCTTTGGTTGGTTTTGTAATATTCAAAGTTCTTCTTGTGCCCTGTGATAACCTGTACTCAGGAAGTCCCAGAATTCTAACCGCTTAGTCTGGTTTCTGTAAATTCTGCATTTGCAACCTCAAGATGCTGAGTCACTTGATGCTCACCCTCACCTTACTCCTCTATAAAATTGATAATAGCCAGAACTTGAGAACAAGAACGTAGCGCCCTCCCACACAATGGACCCTCCAAAGGTTCCCAGTGGCTGATGTTATTGCTGTGGGTACTGTGAATAATGTTGTGGTTTTCACTGTGAGGATGCTGTGCCCTTACAGCCCCCTGCAACCTCCCCTTCCCGATCCCTTTATCAATCCTCTCCTGTCCCAGCTCTTCTTTCTCACCCAGTTAGAGCAGTCAATAACGATCCTTGCCTTGCTTTCACTGGTGTTTTGTGGGTTCTTAAAATTGGCATGCAACAAAACAGGCCTGAGGGTAACAGCTGCAGGCCAGGCATTGAAAGTAGCAATGGCAGGGCAAGGACAATGGACTGTTGCTAATGACCCATTAAAAGAAGGCGGAAACTAGATAAAATACCCTAAGAAGCTGCAAACAGAGGTTATGCACTTTCTCCAGTCTGGCCCAGGCCCCTGAGTGAAGACAATATGGCTTTAGCTGACACCTCCTCATTGTAATATTATTAACATATCGTGCACAGACACAGAAATTCACAGTTGTGATGAAAACCAGGCGAGCTATGGGAAGCACATGGGCTCTAGGGCCAAAGTTTGTAACCCGAAAGCATCGCTCAGGGGAGGAAGGAGCCCTCCCTCTGGGTGAGACAGAGCTCAGAATCAGGAAGTCCCCGGAGCAAAACAGGAGGGCTCTCAAACCTGCCTGTGCTTGGTCACTGTCCCGCGATGGCTTGGTTGGTCCATAAACCAATAAATCTTGGTGGAGAATTTCCATTTTGCTTGCATGTGGTCTCGCACAAAGAGCTCTCCTGGGGGTGGGGCGAGTGAATTCTCCCTGTGCCTGCAAGAACCAGGTGCTGTCACTCATTCTGGTCATCCTCTCTCTCCGTGAGTAACAGGTCCAACCAAGCCGTGAGCTTAGGCAGGTTCCTTGACTTCGTGGCCATCTCTTCCTGTGAAGCTGCTGTGAGAATTAGTGAGATAGTCACACAGAGCCCGGCACACAGGAATCACTGAGCCAATGGCCACCCCTCTCCCCCTTCTAATGGTGTGAAGAGAAGACCCCAGAGGGCATCAGGGCTCCCCGTCTTTGACTGTAGAGCCTGTTCCCATTCCATGGTGCCTCTTTGCTGTGGATACACCCCAAAACTTTTTCTTTCTTGGATGTGCTCTAGGAAAGAAATGACATATTGTGCTTGGAATTTGTGTGATATTTTCCCCTCAAATCATGTTCACAGGAGTAGAAGCCATTGGGTGCTTTATGACTATAGTCTGTAAGAGTTTGATGGGAAATGATGCATTCTGAATTCCAAATATTTTTGGAGTATAACATTTCTGAATTACTAATGGCCCTGGAAACCACCAGCTGTGTCTAGACTGGGCTAAGTAGAAGGCATGTGATGTTTTCTATAACCCAGGGAGGTGGGTGGTCCTGGCCTCAGTTTACACATGAAGAAACGGGAGATCAGAAAGGCCAGATAAGGGCCCATGTCTGTGCTGCTTGCAAATGGCTTGGCAGACACATCTGGTGTGGTCCCTACAGATGCCCTGATATTCACATCCTGTCTCATGGCCTCTCCCTGGGGTTCAGGTGGGACCTGGATGTGTTTCTGGCCAACAGAATAAGACAAGGATGAAAGGGTGTTCACAGAAGCAATGAAGGTCTGAAATTAGTTGATTGGGAGTTGAGTGGAAGGGAAATTATCCCACATACACCTGTGTGCGTGTGACAAAAATAGTCACAGCAGCCAGAAGGTAGAAACGAGCCTGGTACTCATCAACAGATGAATCTCAAAAGCATTCTGCTCAGTGCAATAAGCCAGGCACAAAAGGACAAATACGGTAGAAGGTCACTCACATGAAGTGCTCAGAATAGGCAAATATGTGAAAACAGAGCGTGGAACAGAGGCAAGGCATGGTAGGGAGGAGGGAACGGGATTCACTGCCCGGTGGGTGCAGCGTCTGTTTAGATCAAGAATGGCACAACATAGCGCATGTACTTAGAGCTGTTGCATTGCGTTACAAAGTGGAAAGTGTTATGTTAGGCACATTT
Organism: Ctenodactylus gundi; assembly: GCA_004027205.1. NCBI lineage: Eukaryota > Metazoa > Chordata > Mammalia > Rodentia > Ctenodactylidae > Ctenodactylus > Ctenodactylus gundi. Next base: position 161,186 of record PVKB01003448.1, on the reverse strand, counting down.
GCCACACATTTTTTTAAAAGAGGGAGGCCATCCTGGGTGGGCCTGACTTAATCAGGGAAAATGTCCATCAGAGGAACATGTTGGCTCACGCTGAGATCAGAAACCTTCCTTGGCCAGATAGGTTGAACAGCTGTGTGGAAGAAACCCATAGAGCACGGACCTGCAGGTGCCCCCTGCCTTGGTGGGCTCAGCCCAGGCCTGTGATCATGCAGCCGCCAGCGCTGAATTCTGCTTCCAACCTGCATAAGCTGGAGGCAGAGCCCTCTGCCGATAAGGAAGCAGCCTGTGACAGGGCAAGAAAAGGGCCTCTAAGTGGCAAAGGAAAATGAACGCCTTGGTGAAGCCAGAACGGGGTCCCAGGTCCTTCTGATTCCACATCTCTGATCTTTACACTAGGCCCTGATGCCAGCAAATGGTATCACCACCTGCTGATGTAAGGCCAACCTCAAGACCACTGAGCAGCAGCGCCTCCTGGTGGCAGGCCTCAGGACTGCAGGCAGAGGGTCCCATGGCCACGAACGTGGGAACCCTGCCCACAATGCATCGCATCAGCCACGTGGTTCTGGGAAGGAAAGGTGACTCTGTAGTCTACCCTTGATTTCAGGCTCAGGGTCTAAAATGAGATGTGCCTTAGTTATTTATTCGTTGCTGTGACAGAATACCAGCTATCCTCGATTTAAGGGCGAGAGATTTATTTAGCTCACAGTTTCAGGAGGTCTCACCTTGCCCTTTCATGGGCAGCTGGCAGCAGCGGAAGCACAGGGCCTCCCCCAGGTGCTCCCACTGTTGCTGGTTGCTCGTGAATGGACTGTGACCTTCTAAAACTGTGACCTAAAATGAATTTTCTCTCTTCTAGTTTGTTATGTTAGGTATTCTGTCTCAGTGGCAAAAAAAGTAATTAAGGCAGCTGAGAAGGGTGATCTAGGCTGGAGGTCGTAGTCAAGGTCTGTGCAGGAAGCAAAGGGAAGACTGACCTCAAAAGACCAAGCCACGGATGGGAGGGCTAGATTTCCAGCTTAAGTGGATTGTTGAAAAAAGATACTAAACTAAGGTCAAGGAGGAAGAGAGACCAAGATTTACTGGGGGCCTTTCTTATCCCATGTACGTGTCTTCAATTAGCCCTCCTGTCCCTTCAAGTCTCCTATAGGCTGTCCGAGTGCTCTGGCTCAATTCTTTCACCCTTCAACAGCAGTGTTGACTTTTACTTTGGGGCATCCTCTGCTCCACTCATCCCAGATCGGGGCATTGCATGGCCAGGCTTATTGCGGTCTCTCTTTCACCTTCCTCTGGCCACTGTCCTTGGCTCGAGAATATCCATAGCCAACTACAGACAATAAGATCTTCACTGAGGTTGCTGTGAAAGATTCTTAGAATATTTGCCATCGAAATGGAACCTGTAGTCTTGAGTTGTTACCGAAGTGTCACATGTAGCTTAAGAACAAAGACAATGGATGGAGGAGGGATGGAGACAACCAGGTCTTGGTGGCATCACTGGGGGGTCCCACTAGGCCATGACAGTCTGACTTTAACCCTGAATGATGTCTTAGGTGAGCCAATGAATGTATTTATTTGTTTAATCTAAGGCTGGCTGGATTGAGTGTTCTGCCGTATGTAATAGAAGAGAGGACACAGTGATTATGCCAACTCGTGGCCAGATGGAGACTAAGGAAGCTCAGCCTGCCGTGGCTCATTTTCACGTCCCTGCACACTGGCCTCTCTGCTGTCACCCACAGTAGTGTCCTTTCTTCTGCGCGGTCTGGTCTTCCAGGTTGTGGAAGACACAGTCACTTACCTGATTTTTGTCTCTTCCTTCCAAAGTGATATTTCCAAAGAAAAGACTTGAATTTGCCCAGCTACGGAGGTGTCCGTGCTTGTCCTATTGATCAGCCTCAGGAACTGGTGTTGCGGTGTCAGTAGCGTTGTGGGCTGAGCGTGGAGTGGTGAGGGAACAAGTAACTAACGTTTCTAGGCAGACGTGGATTGCGTAGTACGGTCCCTATTTTCCAAATGAGGAAGACAAAGCCTAGAAAAGTTCAACGAGCTTCCCACAAGCACACCACTGGAAAGTTACAAACCCAGGATTCCTCTCTTTCTGATGGACCCCAACCACTATGGTCCTGCCATACTCCTGGCCCAACTGATGTCCCTTTGGCTTCCATTTCTTCCTCCGACTCAACATATCCTGCAGCTCAGCAAGGCTGGATGACAGGTAAGCTGGCTTCCTCTTCCCTGAGGAGGAGTGACAGTGGGCTGACGAGGCAGGAGGATGTCGGATTCCCTTTCCACCACGAGAAGATATGTTTCTTCTAAACGGAGGCTGGCTTGGCTAGCAGGCTTCAGTTCTATATTCAATTATTCAACACAAATAAGAGTGGAATTAAAATTTCATGACTCGGTGGCTTCTACCCAAACATCTATCTGTCCGAGTCCAGCTATGTGATCACTAAAATCTTCATCTGAGGCCCTTCAATCTGCACAAAACACTTTCCATAACAAACTATCTTGTAATTGCTACCAAGTTCAAAGTGGAGCAGGCCTCTCTGCAGATGCAGCACAACGTGACTGTTGGCCACACAAGCCGCCCCCCACCCCGAGGTGGCATTTACTGCCAAGTGGCCATGGTTTCTGGTGCCAGGAGTCACTCTCTGACATTTACTTGGGAGGATTGATGGGGTGACTGCAGATAAACATTACCAGGAGAGATTTATGGGGAGAACTACAGCCTGGAATGTATCTGGAGGACACAAAACCCCACATCTCCTCAAACCAGGTTACCGAAGGAAGGGCATCTGTGTTTGTACCTCTTTGCTCTTCCACCAGGGGTCCCTGGAGGTTCCTTAGGGTCACGTGAGTGACATACATAGTGCCTTAACCTCTCAGCTCCTCAATTTCCTCTCTGGAGTGTAGAGCTGATAAGCCTTGGGTGAGAGGGTGGCTGTGATGTCCCAGGCAGGTACACAGGCAGCTCACAGCAGGAGCCTGGCTCAAGGCAGGTGCTAGGTCAGCTGAGAGCTGCTGACTTATCAGAGGGTGCAAACACAGTGCTGAGGGAGGTGGGGCAGTGATATGTTGCCCTGGCTTCCGGCTCCCACCTGTTCCTGCTCATGGTCTGAGGGTGCCCGCCCTGGGCTCACTGGGCAGCAAGAGGTGTGTGGACATCAAGTGGTGGAACTTGAGAATGTGGACAGTAGGCTTTCCTGACCAAATATATCAAAAGTTTAGCAAGAGCAATTAGGCAAGAAAAAGAAATAAAAGGGTTACAAATAGGAGAGAAATAAGTCAAATTATCCTTATTTGCAGGCAACATGACCCTATACTTACAAGATCTGAAAGACTCCACTAAATGGCTTTTTCATTTATCTTTATTTTTTATGTTTTTGAGACATGGCAATGCTCTGTAGCCCATCCACCAAATGGCTTTTAGAACCCATAAACTGAGAAAAGTAACAAGATACAAAATCAACATTAAAAAAGCAACAGTTTTAAAAATATGCCAATAATGAATTAACTGAGAAAGAAATCAGTAAAATCATTCATAATAATTTTCATTCACAATAAATAAAATTTCACTCACAATAATTACAAAAACTAGGAACCAATCAAAGAGGTAAAAGACCTCTACAGTGAAAATTACAGTACGTTAAAGAAATTGAAGAAAACATTACAAGATGGAAAAATCTTTCTCCAGTTGAATACTGTCAAAATATTGTAAGCCACCCACAGATTCAAGCAAACTTCAGAAAATTTCAGCGACATTCTTTCTAGTTCTAGAGAAGTAAATCCTAAACATTGCGTGCAGACACAGAAGACCCAGAATAGTCCAAGAAATCATCACTAAAAACATTAAGTATGAAAGCATCACAATATTTGATTTCAATTATATCACAAAGCCATATTTGCAAAACAACATGGTACTACAATGAAAACAGTCTCATAGACAAATAGAATACAAAACACAGAAAGAAACCATGAAATGACAGCCATCTGATTCTAGACAGAAGGACCAAAAACATACAATGGATAAAAGTCAGTCTACCAAGCAAATGGTGCTGAGAAAACTGCATATTCTTAGGTAAAAGATTGGAACTAGAGTCTTACCTTCCACTTTGTACAAAACCAATTCAACGTGGAAAAAAGACCTTAGTATAAAACCCCAAACTCTGAAACTTCTGGAAGAAAATGTAGGGAAAACACTTGAAGCCCTAGGCCCAGGCAAAGATTGTCTGAATAGGACCCCCACACAAAGAAGTAATAGCAAGAACCAGCAGATGAAACTACATCGAATTAAAAAGTTTCTGCTCAGCAAGAGAAACAGCCACCAGAGGGAAGAGACAGCTTACAGAAGGGAAATTTTTTTTTGCCAGGTAATCTTCCAACAGAGAATTCATACCTGGATTCTAGAATAAGAAAAAATAAAAAGTAACACTGAAGTCCAAATAATTCAGTCAATAGATGGGCAAATAAATTGAACAGACATTTCTCAAAGGAAGGGATGTTAGTTCTCCAGCTGAAAAATGATCAACACCTTTAGCCATGAGAGAAACACAAATCAAAACCACACTGAGATTCCATCTCACCCCAGTCCAAATGGCTATCATCATAAACAAACAAAGAAATAAATACTGGCAAGGATGTGGAGGAAAAGGAACTCTTCTACACTGCTGGGGAATTAGTACAGCCACTATAGAAATCAGCTTGGAGTGTCCTCAAAAAAACTAAAACTGGAACTATCATGTGACCCACCAATGCTGCTCCTTAGTATGTCATCAAAGTAGTTAAGTCATCATACTGTAGGGAGACCAGCATATACCTATGTTTATTGTACCACAAGTAACAGCAGTGCAGACATAGAACCAGGCCAGGTACCCATCTGTAGATAAAGAGAACATGCCCCATATACAAAGTGGTCAGCCACAAAGACGGATGGCATCATGCCATTTGTAGGCAAATGGACCGAGATGGAGATCATCGTTTTTAATGAAATAGATTGGACTTACGTGTATTCTCTAGTATGTGGAATAAAGAAGGAAAATAGAAGGGATAACATCAGATAAAAGGAAGGGAGTAAAGGAGGGGAGGAAGGGAGGGTAATGGGAAGGTGTGTGTGATCCAAATATGTTATTGTGTGTATGAAAATGTCGCATTGAATCCCAATAGTTTGTAAAATTAATATGCGCAACTAAAATACGTTTACAAAGGATGATGGCAATTTAGAAAATGCAGGATAAGGAAACTTGAAAACAAACAGCAAAAGAGCAGAAGCTCCCTCCTTCTCAGTAATGACTTTAAATGAAAACAGATTAAACTCTTAAAAGTCAAAAGATTGACAAAATGGATTTAAAAACTCAAACTCTGTGCTGTCGGTAAGAGGCACACTTTAGGTGCAAAGACAGAAACGGAGAGAGAGGGGGAACGGGCGGTAGAGATATTCCATGCAAGCGGTAACCAAAGGAGAGTGAGGATTGCCAGTTAATATCAAAAGAAACATTGCATGAAGACTGCCTGCCTCACCAGTAGCAGACCCCGGTCTTCCCAGAGAGACAGCACATCAGGTAGGTGTTCAGATGCTGGGAGCTGTTGTGGATTTTAGGGAACTCCACAAGGAGGGCCTTGCTCTCACACAAACTATGGAGGACAGCCTGCGTGGGCGAGCAGGGAGACACAGTCTGCCTTGGTGTGGAACGGTGGGAAGAGGGGTTACTAGGATCACCACTCAGACCTCTTTCTTCCGACCTGGACAGACAGCATCTGCGTGTTGCGTCCGGCTGGGCCCTGATTGCAGGCATCTCCCCAGGGATCCTGTGGCTTCACCTCCAGATCACACAGCTGACTCCAAGCCCTGCCGCTCCTCCCTCCCTCCCTGAGAAAGCAAGAAAGTTAGCTCCCCGGGAGTGAGAGCTGTGGAATCCCTTTACCACCATCCAGTCCTGACCCTGCATGATACAGAGGTGACTGGGGGCAGAGGACGGGCAGAGACATTGGGTGGAAGGCCTCCTGGCTCTCCGCCTAATGCTCTCTTACAGTTTGTTGGCCTAGTGGGCTGTGCAAGCCCCTGTGGCCCTGGGTGGGGACGGTCAGTCATCCGGGAGCCCCCATGTTCACACAGTACTGATCTCTGTCCCCCGAAGAGTGCTCTCTGCGAGGTGTGGCCATCTCTTGTTTAACCACAAGACAACAGCTGGGGCTCATCCAGGTCAAAGATGGTCACCGGCTCCAGCGTCCCTGCCTATCTCCCAGAGTGTACGTCGTGTCGTGTACTCCTTAGATCCCCACAAGGACAGGGGCTGAAGTCTTAGTTACAGATGAGAGAGGGCTCAGAGAGGTCCAGCCTCCTGGGCTGTACCACACAGTTGGCCAGTGGAGAGGAAGCATTGGGCCAGGTCTCCTGGAGTCCAGACTTAGGTCCTGGATCCCTTCCCCAACTGCCATTTGTGTTTTCAGGAATGACATTCCACTGAGAATAACACAAAGCTGATGGACAGAGGTTCAAAGAAATTGGAGGCTTAGTTGTTCTTTTCAGCTAAAGGGGAATTAGGCAGCGGCCTAAGGCGCAGGGCAGCATCCTCCTGTGTTTCTCTCAGTGCTCTTGGCACGTGGGCACCATTCTGGGGTCATAGCACAGATGCTCCGCTGCTGGGCCTCATGTCGCAGGCCAGGACGGACAGTGGCTGGGCCTCCCTGGAGTCCACAGGCGCCTTCCCAAAGGCAGCTTTCCCAGAATGCCTTGCTGCAGCCTCTTCTTTCATCACATTGGTTGCACCTGTATCACATGACCTCCAGGAGCTGTTTGTTCCCAGCAAAATAGGGGTTCTGCTAGTAAGAGAGAAGAGAAAGGCGGAGAACTCTGTCAGTGATCAGACCTCCGTCTGTGCTCCAATTTTTAAATATATTTTTGAATCTCATTCACCTGTTTCATTATCTCCCTTGGGCTGCTCCGTGGGTGTGTACATTGTCGAGAGCTGATGGTGAGAGGCTTAGCCCAGGACCTCACAGTAAGCTGTTGGCTGAGCCAGGCTCCCTTCGAGTGCCCAGCCCAGGTCACCCAGCAGCTTCTACAACCTGCGCCCCTGCCCCCTTTGTCTGCCTCATTCCACTTTATCCTAATTCTTCACCTCTCTTGCTTTCCAGCCCAAATCAGGTGAGCTCCTTCCTGAAGCTTTGAGGTAGGGGGGTGGTCCGTCAGCTTGTTTGACACCTTAGAGCTGAATTTACAGTCTGCTGTCAAAAGTCCAAGCTCAAGCCACTGCCCTACCCCTGGGGTCATCGTTCTTCCTCCCCCTTGTGGTGGGAGATTTATTAGGAAACTCGGTGGAGGGCAGCCTCTGTCCAAATCCAAATGCCATGTCGCCTTTGACTCAGTCATTTAAATTCTAGGAGGAGAGCATTCCTTCCCGGGGATGTGTATTTATATGTGCGGTGAGGTTCACTTCATTTGAAAACAAAAAGGTGATAGCAAAAACCTGAGACATTCCAATATCTATTAATAGGACATTGATTACAGAAATAGTCTAGAAGTCATTAAAAGTAATAGACATGCGGTCCCATGCCCAAGCTCAGGAGACCGCCCATCATGTATTCTGAATGAAAACGTTTGATAAAAATAATACCAACAGCGTGCTGTTTTTCTGCATAAAAATTTCCACCTTCGTGTGTGTGCATAGACACATGTCTTGGAGGATGAATGTGTGTACAGGAGGCCCTGCGGGGAATCTTCTACGGGTCGAAGACTTTGATAACAGGAGGGTCTCCAAGGCCGCCGGTGCACAAAATTACATCCCCTCTTACTGCTCGGGGACATCGCCTCGCCATTTCTACTCTATCAATTCTACCTCCCCGTGGGGTCATTCCCACCACGGTACCCGAGCCAGATTCTTTCTCCAACCCCCAAAATATAAACTAAGGAAAACACCTCACCCTCCCCGGCCACTCTCGCTTTCCTCTACAAGCACCAGGGTCGCTATCTTCAGCTTCCTCCCACTTTCTTTCCATTTCAACCTCCTCAGATTTCACACTCTCAGCTCCCACAGCTGCTCTTCCTAAGGGCATGGGTGACCTCAGGATCGTCCTCAGGGGCTCTTCTCCCGTTGACACGAAGCATGCTTCCTCCCAAGGCTCCAGGAGCCCCCCGCCCTGGCTCTCGGCCCACCTCCCTAGAATCGCCTCCTCTGTTTCCTTTGCTGGGTCCTTCGGGGCTCCCCCACCTGCAGACCTTGCCCCATCCCTGGCGTCTATCCTTGGTCCTCTTCTACTGACTACCTTCGCTTCACGGACCTTTCTGCATTGCGCATATGTTTACGGCTTCCCCATTGCTGCTCAGTTTAGTTTCTCTGTCAACCTCAAACCTGTACACGGGAGACCATTTTGATGTGTTTTGTCACCCAGAGGGTTACATACTGGAGGCTTGGTCCCCAGTTTGGTGGTGGAACCTTTAAAAGGCGGGTACGAGTAGGAGGCAATATTGTCACTGAGGCACCACCCTCACATGGGGTTAATTTCTGTCTCTCAACAGTGGGTTGGGTCTCTTGGGACTGGATGGATTAGCACCACAGCAGGCGGCTGTAAAGCAAGTTTGCCTCTTGCTTCCTCTCTGATCTGGAGATGCTGCGTGACATGAGGCCCTCTGCAGAGGCTGATCGATGGTTGGTGCCATGCCCTTGGGTCTGTGCAACCGGGAGCGAAAAGAACCTTTGTTCGGCATAAAGCATCGGGCTTCAGATATTTTGTTACAGCCATAGAAAATTAAGGAAAACAATATGCAAAAACCTACTCAGAGTCTCCTTCAAATCAATTAGGGCAACTGCAACATTTCTGTTGCCGAGACCAGAACCCTAGAGTCAGACTGGACTCCTCTTCCTCTTTCTCTCCAGGGCAGTCTATCTACAAACTCACTAACTCTTCCTAACCATTTCCACAGACGACCCCTTCTCATCACTCCCCACAACCGGCTCCCTGGTCCCCATCCTGGGAACCCCTCTCTCCTGCCTCCCAACTGCTCTTTCCTGGGAATCTGTTCCTTGCAGAGCAGCAGGAGGATCTCATGTGAAGCTATTAGATTTCAGAGCAAGGCTCTTCTCCGCTCAGAATCATCAGGACTCTCGTTAGTTACAGCACTTAGGTCCAAAGTCCTCTCACTGGTCCTCTTGGCCCTACACGAACTGAGCACCATCGCACTGCCTTGCGGACCTCTGTTTCCTCCACGCCAGCTATAATGGCCTCATTTTTTTTTTCTTGAAGATGTGAGTCTGCCCCACCCCAGGGTCTTTGCACATGCAACTCCACTGCCTGGGCTCCCCTTCCCCGGATATTCTCAGATTTGCTGCCCAGTCCTCAGACTTTGCTCAAAAGTCCTTCTCATGGAAGCTGCCCTAGCAGTTTTATTTAAAATGGCGCCTCCTCCTGGTCTAGCCAGCAGCCTCCAGTCTGCCTTCTCTCTTAGCTTCCCCCAATGTGTTCTGCCATTAACTCCTGTGTTTGCTGCGACTTTAATGACTCACAACTATAATTTAGTCTGTTTTCTTCAGAACGCCCAACTCAGATCTGGGCGCACAGCAGGTGCTCAGGTAGTGTCTGCTGAGCACCGGAATGAGTGAAGGTGACCATCTTCCCTTCTTCTGGGAAACAGTCCGGGCACCCAGGCTCCAGACAGTGTGGCTTGGTTTTGTCCCTGGTCCTTCTGGAGAAAGACGATGCCCTTGCATGGAGAGAAGAGTAGACGGGTGGAGGCGGGGTCATTTCTAGAATTTTCTCTCTCTTGAAACCTTGTCTTCTCCCCTTCAGTGCTTTCATTTGAACATAAGAGGGGTTAGTGGTGCTTTCAGTGAGGTAAGACAGTTGTGGTCAGGTATCATCCGTGACCACAGTTCTGACTTGAGGTGTCGGGATGAGAAATCGGAGCCTGCTCTGTGTCCTCTGGGTCTCCATCTGCAGGCAGAGGCTCTGCCCAGTCACTACAAGATGCCAGTGCCCTGTGCCAATTTTAAGACTCTGTAGGAAATTAAGTCACCCCAGGACAGAAGAGAAGCAGCAGAGTTCTTTCCAATAGAACAGGAGGACAGAGGTTCCCTGTGTTTTGTTCCTGAAGTTTCCTACTCTGTGTTTTTTTTTTTTTTTTAAATGGATCAATGCCTGTTCTGAGGCTGAGGAGGGAGGCATTTTTAAACTAAGCCGTTCCTAACCTCCAAAGTTTAGCAGTGGGGGTTTGCGGGGCGTGGGAGTGGAGAGGTCATCAGGAGGAGGTTTAAAAACTTGCGTTCTCTCTTCTGGTTTTGCTGGAGTTGCTGTTTCAGGTAGGATGTTACCTTTGTGATGCGCGTGTATGCATTATTTATACATGTGTATGTCCACGTGTGCGGGTGTATTAATGTGTGTATGTGCCGCAGCTGTGGGGTGAGTGGTATTTACAGGAGAAAGGAGCTCCACAGTTTACAAAGGATTTGGCCCAGCCTGCTTTGAAGCCCTGGGATCTCTAGGGACCAAAAGAACCACCTTTAGATCCGTGACTTCCTTCCCTTCACGCTCCCACGTGGCCCCTCAGTTTCTGTCTAGGTCTCCATCCAGCTTACCCAGTGCTCTCCCAAGTTGCAGCGTGGCCTGGGCTCTGTGCTAGGCAGGGTGGGAATGCAGACAAGGAAGACCACTGTTCACAGGAGAAGCAGCACCTTGGACCTTCCTGTGAGAGGCTGCCCCAGAACACAGCAGCTCAGGCACAACTTGGCAAAAACGTTTCTGCACCGTCTCTCATTTCAAGGGAAAACACGGACAAGAAGAGGCACGGCTGGCATCCTGGTGGCTGAGCAGCTACAGGGGGACGGAAGGGCGATGGTGAAGTGGGAACAGCAGCTTTATTTTATCCGTCACTTCCGTCCCTGTGCACAACCCACAAAAGCTCCTCTGCCATCGGATGAGTGAGGGCAGGTGGACAGTTTGAGCCTTGCTGGGGCAACTCAGCAGCCCTATCTCAATTTTTAAACATTTTCCCAAAGGGCCGGGGGTGTACCTCGGTTTGAAGGTCCTAGGTGTAATCCTAGTATTACTATGGCCACCAGCAGCAACAAAAGCGAATGCTAGTCTGTGAAAGCAGGTCCCAGTTACGCCCAGAGACTGTGGAGGAGGGATGAGCGCCCTTTCAATTTCTCCACGGCCCCACGGCCCTGTGGTTCACCCCACCATCACTCCTTGCGGCAACCCCTACTGGGTTGCTGATGCTATGAGGAGAGTAGTGGGAAACTCTGGGGCAGGGTTGCTGGCATATCTCAATTTTTACTTTACTGTTCTTGCTGGAATGAGGACCTCTTGGCTCCACGTGAGCCAAACACTCTAGTGATAAAGTCATTTTAAGCCAGGATGTAGGTCGTTCAAGATGAGAAAGCAAGACATCCTAAAAACTATTGAAAGTGACAGTCCCTGCCTCATGGGGTGGTGCTTGGACGACCTGACAGAAAGCCCAGAGCACTGTGCCCCCCTGTGGGGAGCAGTCAGGCTGTGTGGCCATCATGGCCTTGTTACCTTGTAGCCGTTGCTTGTGGTTGCTCATGTCAGACATCAAGCGTCTTGGTGGCACTGTGGCTGGGTGGGGAAATCTTATCTCCCAACACTAAGCTGATTCATCAACAAAGTCATACTTGGCTCCTCCAACCTCAAAGCCCGATGATAGGCTTGGAGATCTGGGCAAACCATTGAGTGTCTGAAATCTTTGGTGACCTGTGGTATTCATGCTGTAGGGAGGAGGGACGGCAGGAGGATGGCAGGAGTGTCCCCTAAATTCTCAGTCACTCAGTGCCTTCATGCTTGTGCAGTCCTCTCTTACCTCCATTTTGGTGATGAGAAGACCAAGACTTGGGACACTTGTCAGAGGACAGAATTTCAACCTTTGGAGTTCCAGACAGTGCTCTTTCTGGGTGCCTTGGTTGTGAAATTATAAGCTCAAAGCCCTGGGTGGCGTAGGAGGGTTTGAGTGGTTGGAAACAATCGCCTCACCTCATTGGGCCATTATTTTGCGGATCACAGCCAGAAAATCCGTATTTGATTGCGCCACCCACCGCGGAGCTCACCTGCTGTGCTCAAGACATGGCAGACGTGATCGATAATCCTGACAAAATCTAAATAAAAGTGTCTCAAATTAACTGGAGGGGAGGCGATGTGCAGGCAGTTCTTGAGGAGTCCATAAATCTGGGGCTGATGGATCACCTGGACAGGTGGCTCTGCCACCAGTATTCTGGCTCAGGACAGCAGCAGCATAATTACTTTTCTGGCAGCGGTTATCTGGAGTGAGCCGGTCCATTTTTCTCTTTTATTACTATTGCATTTCAGGAAAGTGTCCTCTGCAGACCCCTCTTATCTAAATGTTGGATTTATTTGATGACTCCAGTAGGACAGAGCATGCCCTGCGGTGAGGAGCCCTCGAGTCTCGAGCCTGCCTGCGTGGAGGGCTCTCACCGGTATGATGGGTGCATAGCCGGGTGGCACACATTCATAACCGTCATCCCCACCAGGGATGCCTTTAATTTCTTTCCCTTCCTGTTTTTCTGTTCCGTGGACTGGCTGTGCCTAACGGAAGGCAGCAGGAAGGGACTGAGGCTGCAAATGATTCAGGACTCTGGGAAGGTTCTTTCTGCTTAGACACAGAGGGAGGGAAAGGCCAGCATCCTGCCATGCTATTTCTTTCCGTCCAGCTCTACTGCCCTCTTCATGGTACGTCCTGTTGGAGTTGGAGCCCAGCAGGAACTAACTCCATCAGCAAAGCCACGGATTCCATGGGGTCTTTTTTTAATTAAGTGACCTCAGAGGCCTTGTCATACTGTGGCCCAAGCTACATATCAGAATTAGATGGCTTTTCTGGGTGATGTCAGCTTCTCGGCAAAACAGCCAACTGCTTGGATATGGGTACTGTGGAGAATCGCACCGTAAGACTCGGCATAATACTGGCTTATTCAAGATTCAACTTGATTACTTTCTCATATAAGAATTCTAGCTGGGCCTGGCAGTTCAGGGCTGTAATCCAAGCGTTCTGGGAGGCTGAAGCAGGAGAACTGAAATTCTGGGCCCAGCTTTAGTGATTTAGTGAGACTTTGTCTCAAAAATCTAAGGCCCAAAATGGCTGAAGATGCTTGATCCTCAGTTGAAAACAATTTCTCACATTGGCTATCAAGGCCTCAAGAAGCAACTCTATGGTGTTGGAGCACAGCGCTTTACCTATTGTTTCTTGTTCCTCATTCCTAAATCTTGTTAATTTTGTGAGGTATAGCTTAATTCTATAGCCATATTTTACCCAGTAGGGAAGAAGACCCATGAATGTTAATAGTTAGCCCTTCCCTTAAGGACACCGACTGGAAATTGCACAATTCATTACTTACATACCACTGGTAGAAATTAGTCATGGGATTGCACCTTGCTTCAAGGAAGTGTGGGAGATGTAGTTTTTTCTTTTATATAGCTTAAATCTGTGGTTCTGTAATTATAGAAAGAAGTAGGGGCATATAAGGGAAGGTAGCTTGTTGGTCACAGGCAAGGATATGTTAAGAAAAGTATTTTGTGGAATTTAGAGTGGAGGCTGGCAGTGAGTTGGGAAAACAGATGGTTCTGTCTGTCTTTCCTATCCTTCTTGACTTTCCAGAACTTCTAACCCCTTCCTACTATCCTCACCCTTGTTCTGTGGTTCTTTCCTTATGTTCATTTGCATCTTCCACAGCACTTTCTGGACCATCCACACCAATAGCAATGAGATTTACCAGACCAAATAAGACCACATGGAAATATAGATAATGTCATTATGGTACCTACTGCGTGCCAGATACGATGCTGGGTGCTAAGGACAGGAAGAGATGTGATTCTTTCCTTCCTGGAATGGACCCTGCAGCCTGAGAAAAATCACACAAATTATAAATAAACTTGTGGCTCTGACTTCTCTTTCTGGCCAGAGACTGGGCTTACCCTTCTGTCTGAAACAACTGAAAACTTGGACGGAATCTGCTAAGCAATATTCTAATACTAGACCTCAGACAGGAAACGTAATGAACCTTGAAAGACAGGAAATGAAGGGGCAAACCCTACAAATATTTTATGCTTATATGTCTAAAAATTCTCACATTTCTTTTTTGTTTTAAAACGTATTATGTGAAATTTAGAATTTTAGGTGTGGAGGGTTACATCTTCCAGCATTTTTATGTTTTTTTCCAAGGAGAAAATTGCTGTTATCCTTACACTTGGTCCTTGGTGCCTAATACGTCCCCCTCCTACTGGATAGTTTTAAGACTTTCTCTTCACTACTAGTTTTGAGCACCTTGGTTATAATGTGGCTTAAGATAGCTTTTAAGTGTCTTTATGCTTGGAATTTATGGAACTTGTTGGTTCTGTGGGCTCAGATTTTCATCAGAATTGGCATATTGTTGGCCATTGTCTTTTCAGATTGATACTCTCTCCTGGAACAATACCAGTAGATCTATAACACACTATAAGAAATGTTAAAGTCTTTCAGGCACAGAAAAACAATATCAGATGGAAGCAGGAATTTCACAATGGAATAAGGAGCAGGGGGAAGAGAAACCATGCAGGTTGATGCAAGAAATTTTCTCTCATTATTTAAATGTCTTTAAAAGTCACTTAAAGAATAACAACAATAACACGGTGTTGAGTTTCTAACATACGTAGACATAAAATGACTGACAGAATAGCACAAAGGCCTAGAGAGAAGAAATAGAAGCATACTGTTGCAGAATTCTTACGTATGGAGGGCTGGTTCGAGTAGTAAATTAGCACGAATGGTATAAAGACAAAAGTAGTCATTACGATTTTTTAAAAAAGCTTTCATGGGTGGTAAACCAACAAGTCAGATGAACTGGAATTGACTGTTCAAAAATATAGCAGGAAAATAAGGGAACAAAGGCAATGTGAATAAGTAGCAAAGAATAAGGAAATGTGCAAAAACTATAATAATAATATTAAATGCAAATGGCATAACAATTGAAAGTAGAGGTCATCAGATTAGATAAAAGAGCCAGGTTCAGCTATGGGCTGCTCATAGGAAACCCACTTTAGGTATTAAGACTCAAATAAGTTAAAAGGATGAAGAAAAGTAGATCGTGCTAGCCATGATGAATAAAAACTGGGTGGCTATATTGATATCAGAGTACATGTCAGGGCAAAAATTATTACTACCTGGTATATAGATTGTTGTTTCATAGTGACGAAAGTGTCAATTCATTGAAAACATAATAATCCTTAACATGTGTGCACCAAAAAGCAGAATTTCCATAGTAAGGGATAAATAGCAGATGGAATTGCATAGAGAAAGAGAGAACCCACGATCACAGTGGAAAATTTCCATATCACTCTCCCGACAACTGACAGAATAAACAAACAGAAAGTAAATAAGGTTATAAAAGACCTTTGCTACCCCATCAAACAACTTCTTTTAATTGGCATTGAGAAAGCCCTCTATATAGCAAGATACATATTATTTTTAAGTGCTTGTGGATTTTTTTTCACAAGATAGACCATGGAAGCCAAGTCTCAATAATTTAAAAAGATTCCGGCCATACAAAATATGTTGTTGTCAATAATAAAAATAAGTTAAACCCAACAGAAGAAAGATATATAGAAAATACCAGAATATTTGGAAACTGAGTAAAACTCCTAAATAACTCCAAGGGGGAAATTGGAAAACATCCTGAACTAGGATGAAAGCACAAACCTAATGTAAAAAAATTGATGACATGCTCCGAAAGCACCACTAACATAGTGTTTTAGGGGAATTTATAATACTAAAAGTTCATGTTAAAAGATGAGCAAGATCTCTAATAAATGTCCTCATCTTCCACCTTAAGAAGCTAGAAGAGCAAAATAACTCCAAAATAAAAAGAAGGAAAATGGTATGATAAATATCAGATCAGACATTAATAAGGTAGAAAATATAAATACAACAAAGAAATGAAAACGAAATTTTGTGACCTATACAGATTAATAAAATAACAAAGTTATGTCCAGAATGATCAGAGACAAAAGAACGAAGTAAGTCTCCAGTATCAGAAATGAGACAGAAGTCACCGCCGCCCATTCTACAAAAACTATTGAAGGAGTGTAAGGGATGGTATGAACAACTTTATGAAAACAAACTTGACGTCTTAAACACACAAAGTACCAAAGGTCACCCAGGAAGAAGTTGATAGGATAGTCCTAAGTTCATTCAGGAAATTGAGTAATTAAACTTGCAGTTAAAAAGTCCTACTCAAAAAGTCCTCAAGGCTCACACACCTCTTCGAAGGAACTCTATCAATCACTCAAGGATGAAATAATATCAAGTCTACACAAAATTTTTCACATAGCCCAAGAGTAGGGTTCACTTCCTGTTATGGTTTGGATCTGGAGTGTCCCCCCCGCCCCAAACCTCACATATTTAGACGTAGTAGAAGCCATGTGCTGTTGAGAGGCAGGGCTTGGCTAGAAGGGGCAGATGCTTGGACCTTGATCTGGAGAGGTATGTGCTAGCTCTTCCCTTCCTCCGACACTTGGCTCTGTTCTGTTATGCCTTGAGGTGCTCTTCCTCTAGCTCTGGCCCCACTACATAGTTCTTCCATTTCCAGCCATCTGCCCATGAATCGCCTGTGACCTTCTGAAACTGTGAGCTAAAATAAAACTTTTCTCCCTATCACTGTGGCTGTCAGGCATTCTGTCTCAGCAAAAAGAAAGTAACTAAGCTACTTCCCAAATCAGTTTACGAGCCCGGCATCATCTTCGTGCTAGAATCTGAATGTTTTTGCTCCCTTTAAATTTTACACTGAAGCTTAATTCCCAATGCAACAGTGCTAGGACATGTGGCATTTGGAGAGGTGATGATTAGGCCAGGATAGCTCTGCCCTAGGAATGAATTAATGTTGCCATAGAAGCGATTTATGAAGTGAGGACAGGATACTTCTCTCTGGAAGATGCAGCACTTGAGGAACCATCTCAGAAACACAGATGGGGCCCTAACTTGCCAGCGTCTTCAGAGCTGAGAAATGTATTTGTTCTTTATAAATGACCCAGTTTCAGGTATTATATTATAGTAACATAAAATAGACTTAAGACTTCCTCTACCCAATGTATGCAAAGGTATTACCAGAAAACTCTAGGACAGTAATCCTCACAATCTAAAGGAAGGATTTTAAACAAAATTTCAGCAAGAAATATCCAACAGTATATAATATGGAAAATACACTACAGTCAAGCCATGTTGTTCTTAAAATGAAGGGTTAGTGTAGTGTTAGAATGGCAATTGATACATAATTCATGATAATAAATAACTATGTGAGCATGACCTTTGCAATAGATGCAGTACAACTCAACACCATTTGGTTAAAAAAAAAAAAAAAAAAACTCCCAGCAAATTAGGAACACAAGTGAACTCTTTAATCTTCGTAAGGGACACCTGTGAAATATCTGCCACCAGCCTTGGCCTCGGTGATGGAAGACTGGAGACTTCCCTCCTGGAGATGAGGAACGAGGTGAAGAACTACCCCTACCACTCCTGTTTAAAAATGTAGTAGAGGTACTAGCCAATGCAACAAGGATTTAAAAAATGAAAGTGATTTACATTGGAAAGAAAGAAACAAGCTTTTCGTTATTTATGGATGTCATGATCTTCTGTGTTAAGTGTTCTCTGGAATCTACCAAAGCTACTTTAACTTCAGAGTGAGTTTAGGAAAGTTTCAGGATATAGGATTAATATACAAAAATCAGTTGTTATTTCTACACAGTGGCAGTGAGCAAAGAGAAATTGAAAGACAAAGTCAATACTATTTAAAATGGCACATAGAATATAAAATGATTAGGGATAAAGTATATAAAAGACATGCAAAAAGTTACACCCTAAAAACTATAAAACGTTTTTAAGAGAAATTCAAGATGATGAAAGTAGACAGACACTTTAATCATGAGCTGGAAGTCACATTAATGTTAAGATGTCGACGATCCTTAATTTGACCCATCAGTTCAATATAAGCTTGATCGAAATCCAAGAAGGAGTTTCATAGAAATTGGTGGATTGATTCTAAGATTCATATCAAAATTCAAAGAACAGCCAAGGAGGGGTTTTAAGGAGACAGAAGATGAAGTATGTCTACTACCTGATTTCACGCTACAGCAAGAAGCTGCAGTAACTGGAAAAAATGCGGCATTGGCCTCAATAAAGATAAATAGATCAATGGACTAGAATGAAGAATGCAGAGATAGTTCCGCACAGTAAAGGCAACATAGTTTTGACAAAAAATGCAAAGGCAATTCAGTGGAGAAAGGACAGTCTTTTCAATAAATGAGGCTGGAACAATTGAACATCCATAATTTTAAAAATGAGCTTTGGTTTCTAGCTTGCCATTACATAAAAGTGAACAGCCTAGCAGGCGGTGTGTAGTGAAAAATTTCAGCTGTTACTGGCTGTGCCATGTGATTCTTGGCTGTCCCCTAAAGGGGAGCATGACAAAAGGGTGACTCCATGTTTTACAGACTCTAGCTGTGGAGTTGGGATCTTCAAGAAGACATTCACGGGAGAAATGCAACCTACCTCACAGGTGGGAAGGCCAAGGCCAGTGACGTCTGGGTGGAGACTTTATGATGGGGACTCGTATGGATTTTAGGGCTGGGCCTAAGGCCATTTACCAGCTGTGCGAACCTAACCAGCCTGAGCCTCAGTTTCCTCATCCACAAAATGAAGATATCAATACTTCTGTGCATGCTGTGAGAAATAAAATGTTTATATACATGCTGGCAGGGAGCTTGGGATGTACAAGCCCCTTAGAAAGATGAGCTGTCTGTTCCTACCACAGTCTCTACAAATCTGCCTAGTTTGTCTTGTATGTGGACCTGAGAGGTGAGAGGGCAAGACACTGTCATCCCTGGGCCCTGAGTCACATGGAAGAAATCTTTCCGTGGGTGGGCACTGTGCGAGGTGAGCATCACCCTGGGGCCTCAACAGAGGACTTTGAGGGACGTGGGACACAACAGTAGCTAAATCTACAGGGCAAGACATGTGACTGCCTCCCAGACCCTCATGACATCCACCAGTCTGTGAGTTTCTCCTTTCCTGTGCAGCTCGGGAGCCAGTCTGAGGCCTCTTACCTTCTAGACCCCTGAAGTTAGCAGCAGCTGTGGGAGCTGGAGGCAAGTGAAGAAATGGAGCTCAGAGTTTGTAAGTGACTTCCCCATGGCCACTCAGCAAGTCGGTGGCCAGTGGAAGTCATGGCTTTCCTGAAGTGGTTCCCCGGGACAGGGAGGGATTTCAGCTATATCATCCTTGTTAGTGACACAAAGACCTGCCCTAAGGACCCTCCCTTAGGCAGCAAAGGGAGCACCTTTCTGCTGAATCCCCGCTCTGTGCCTCTGGGTCCAGTATCACTGGCTCCAGCTGCAAATGCCAAAGACGAACTCATCTAAAGCAGTCCACACCTCTTCACCTCAGGGAGAGCCCTGGGGTCGGCCCCCTAGAGGCAGAACTGCTCAGAGCCATCTGGTCCACTCCTCTGTCCGTCGCTGTCCTGTGGTGACACTGCTGAGGTAGGTGTCTGAAGTTCACCAAGCCACTTTTTAGGTCATTCTGTCTCTGACTCCTGGGCAAGAAGATGAAGCATGAATTTGCGGGTGAGGGGACTGTTTTGGCTCAGGAAGGCCTCCCTAAGGAGGTGACATTTAGGCTATAGCCACAGAATTTCAGGGAGAACAGATAGGTCTTGGAGTTATTGATAGATGCCGTGTTGCAGGGATCCTTGGGAGTCTCCAGGTGACACTGGGGTGGTGTGGTCCAGCACAGGAGAAAACAAGCCCAATGCTGGAGGGACTGGCACTCAGATTTGAACCTGACCAGAGTCGTGATAATCTGTGGCAGACCATGGCACAGTGGCCATGCCCAGCAGGCAGAGGCACCTTCGGTGACTAGCTGCTTCATGCTATCCAACAGAGATCTGGATTTCCATGCAAAATAGCCCAATTGGTAAACTCCAAGAAGTTCTTCCAATTTTGAAAAAATATTCTGTGGAAAAAGCCTACCGTGTCTACAGGGGGATATGCAGCACAGCTGGTAGGCAGGCTGCAACCCAAGACTCAGCCTAAGACCCGCGGGCTCAGGTGAGGACAGCCAGAGTGAAGAGCTCAGTTACCATCACCACCCCCACCCCCACCCCCACCACCACAGTGTTGGCCTCTCCGCCTTTCCCCTACCCTTCCCTTCCAACTATCCTCCCTCCCTTTCTCTTCCCTCCCATTTGGTGCCCAGTGTTTATTTTCAGAACCTCAGGATCCTCCCTAAGCCTCTGACATTTACTCTCTGAAATTAGAATATTTTCTATTTCTCATTTCAAGGCAAAGCTGGTGGGTAAGATTTTCCCAGGTGAGTGTGGTGGGCAGAGCTAGCTTTTATGTCAGCCCAGCATCAACCAGCAATTATTATACACCACTGTGTAGCAGGCCCCTTCTTGTACGCACTTAAGAAGCCTGTGGGGTTGGTGTTACTACCTGCAGTTGTTGGGTGGACAACAGAGGCCCAGAAACATTAATAAGGAGCTCGTGCCCACTGGGCAGTGGAGGAGCAGAGCAGGGGTGACCGGACCCCTGTGTGACTCAAAGCCCATTTCCTCCTCCGAGCTACCTTCAAGGCCAGTGGTGCAGGTGCACTGGAGGCCATCCAGCGCTTAGAGAAATCACGAGTTTGGGGGAGGGGCATACAGGCAGAGGGCTAGCAAGAGCCAGAGGACAAGGGCAAGACCATAGGGGTGTTACCAGGGGCCGAGAGGGGCTAGGTGGAGGGCTGGAGTCTGGGAAACAGGGGAGGATGGGGACAGAGGCAACACCCATTTCCTGTGTGGGTGCAGATGACAGAAAGCCCAGCTCCACCTGGTGACTTGGCTAAAATAGAAATGCCTCATCAAGTCGTCTGAGAGGTCAGTCCAAATGGGATGGCAGGAATAGGGGCAGGAGGGCCTCATCCAGCTGTCCCTGAAAACACAAACCTGACGAGCAGCCCTGAGCACAGGTCGTGATCAAGGGCCATCCTGGGTGTCTCACCTGCACCAGCCCCTCTACCCTCTCAACAGCTCTACGAGGCCAAATCTTCCTCGTATAGAAAAACATACAGAAGCTCAGAGGGGTTAGAGACAACTCGCTGGACAGCTGAGCCAAGATCTAGGTACAGGTTGCAGGGCTTGGGTCGTACCTGCCCACTGCCTATTCTGCACTACGTGTTATGTCTGATGGCAAACAGTCTGACTTGCTAAGCCTGGAGGCTTCCCATGGGTAGGAAGCAAAGATAGCAAGAGAGGAAGAGATCCTGAACAAAATACATCCTTCCAGCACATGTACTCAGTACCTACTTCCTCCAACCAGTCTCACTTCCGGAAGAAGTTTCTACTGGTGAAGCCACCAGTGGATTCCTCCATGAATGAGTTCAATGTCCTCAGGGTCTAGCCACCTTCCGAAGGCCCTGCCTCTGCTCACTACTGTGTTGGGTACCACGCCTTCAACGCATGAGCCTTCAGGGGGCATTTCAGATTCAAATTACAATGTATTACCAGTGACTGGGAACTTCTTCAGGCCAGGGTCGTGTCTGATTCATGCCTGCGCCTCCAGCCCCTGAGAACAGCTTAGGATACATAATGAATGGTTAACTACGCACAAGCCACTGCTCTTTTCCAGGCCTTTGGTCCTCTCTCTCTGAAACAAGAGTCTTCCTAGAAGTGAGACTCTCAAGTTTCCGTCCAACCCTAGTATTTTGCAGTCTAATAGATAAGTCTGTAACCTCCTGAAGCCTTGGTCTCCTCTCTCCTGTCCAGTGGTGTGTGACCTCACTTTCCTCGCTGTGGGTTTTGCGTGGAGACTCAGTTCAGCACCTGCCAAGCAGGAGTGGCCGCTATAGTGAGTGGGGCTTTTATGATGGGTGGGAGCTCTGCTGTGATGGACGGGGCTGCAGGAGGCTGTCCAGAACCTCTCCTACTTTCCTCTACTCCTCTCCACCAGTGTAGCATTTACTGGCATTTTCTAGAAGCTACTCAGAGCCAACAGTGGTCTAAGATTTCTGGCCACATTTTGCATTTTTCAGTTTTGGCTTCACAACCCACAGAGGGGCTGAGGTAAAGGTCCTGAGTGAACTATTTGAAATGCAAACTCCTCCTGTTCCCAAGCGGCTTAGAGTGCATCAGGAACTCCCACAGCTCTAAGGCAAAGGCCACATCTGAGCATGGCATTCAAGTCTGGGGCCCGGTTTCCATCCCACCCCATTAAGCCCTGCATGGATCTCATTGTGGAAATGGAAGTTCCAGGAGGTGCTGAGGTTTTACCAGGTCCACTCTGACAGGTGATGGCAGGGCCAGAGTCCAACCCAGGCCTGTCCAGCATGAGCCACTGGGACTCAGCTAGCCCTCCAGGTGCTCCAGAACTCCTTCCTCTAGGTATTCCTGGGGAACAAGACCGATTCTTCAGATGGAGAGGGAGAGGATCCAGGTCCGTAGCCTTTTCCACAATGGGCAAAGGCTGTACCTGGGCTTGCTGAGCACACGCCATGGGGAGGACAGGTCAAACACTGCCAGGGTGTCCAGCGACTGAAACGAAGGGAAGGCTCCCTCCGTGCCAGGGCCTCCTGCTCTGCTGCCTTCACCACATGGGGCCTCCCGGCAGCCCCAGCTCGATGGGATTTGTCCTCCTCTCAGCCGCCGCACATCTATTGATTTAGAGAGAACCTGCAAAAGACACCGAGAGGCTCTGATCTATCCTGAGAACCTCAGAGATTTTCAAAGATTAGTAATTCATAATCACGGAGGTTTGGGTGGTCCCAGGCCACAGTCCAGTGGCTGCTTTCCAGAAAACTCATAAAAGAGCCAATTGGATTATTTTCCAGGAGAGCCGATGTGCCCACCATGTCCTACGCCGGATCCACAGAGAGACTTGGCTACAAGGAGGTAGGCCACTGTGTGTCACTGGAGAGACAGGCAGAGGCCTCTGGGCAGCCTTGCAGGCTCAACCAGAGCACAGAGCTCAACCCATGCCGTGGTGGCCTCCGCCAACCCACCGGAGATGAGAACGCCGAGCTTGTGGCCTTAGCGCCTTCATGGCAGTGACCATTAAGCTTCATGCCCAGAAGCCTCGAGGGGCTATGAAGGGAGGGATCCACCTGTCCCAGGGTCACACATGAGGTAACTATTGGCCTCAACAGAGTGGACACCTTACTTGAGGGAACAGGGACGGAGGTCAGGGTCACCTCTGGGGTGAGTCCTGGGAGACAAGCCAGGTTCCCCACGTGATGAGGGGTTGGGGAAGGAGAGCCAGCTGTGTAGAAGCCCAAGTGCAGGGGAGACAGCGCCTCTCAGGAGCTGGGGGCATTCAAAGGGCTGCAACCTTGGTATATGGGAGGAGGATGTAGCACAGGAGGCTGGGAGACCACAGAAGGCAGAAAGAGGGGCCTTGGATCTTACGTGCAGAGTTTGCATTTGAACCTGTGGCCACAGGACTTGAGGCCCTGCCCTCCTTCTTCAGGAAGATGATCTCAGGGCCTCCAAATCCTAGCATGGCACCTGCACAGGTGAGCAAGGAGGAGGACCTTGGCATCTAGGGGTCACTAAGGATCTTCTCATGGTATGGTGGCAGATGAGAGCAGGGAGATGACAGGGCACTGTGAGAAGGGGTGACAAGGGTGGCCATGGGGACACTGAGAAGGCTCGGACCAGTGAAGGCAGCCTGGGTCATGTCAGAGGATTTGGGAACTGTGGGAAAACTGGGAATACGGGAGTCCTCTGTGGGCCACCTGCAGGGTATATAGACTTGAAGAGCTAACATCGCCATGGGTTTGCAGCAGGCTGGGGGTTGTCCTTAGTGCTCTATGTGTTCATGTTTAACCATTCTTACAACCTGTGAAGGAGAGTGCTATCATTCGTATTTTATAAACAAATAGACATGCCAGCTCCCTTTCTCCCCCAAAGTGGGGGGGGGGGAGCAATAACAGCATAGCCACTGAGTGAACCCCCTCCGGGACGCAAAGTCAGCCCTCGGGTGGCCAGAACATGTATTTCTGAGCTATTACCAGACCTGCACCATCACTTGATCATGACTTAATTTAACTGATGTTTACTGAGTCATTTCATCTATCCTTATGTTTTGTTTCGATATTTGTCACACGCAAAGGTGTGCCCACAGAGCAGCTACAAACACAAACGTAGCTGCTCTGAGGCTCTGCAAAGCCATGGGGTACTGGGCAGCTTTAGCTCCTCAGAAGCCCCAGCGTGGATGCGAGCAA
The DNA here is from genome assembly GCA_004027205.1 of Ctenodactylus gundi. Classification (NCBI taxonomy): domain Eukaryota; kingdom Metazoa; phylum Chordata; class Mammalia; order Rodentia; family Ctenodactylidae; genus Ctenodactylus; species Ctenodactylus gundi. The sequence continues at coordinate 136,945 of PVKB01003448.1, read as the reverse complement.
GGGAGGCAGATGGGGGGACAGGAAAAGACCAATGGACCTTCGGTGCTCACGAGTTGCCGGGGTCCCCGGCAGGTGTGTGTGCGCTCGCCAACGTGATGAGGGAGCAAAAGTGAATTTGACTGGAGAGCTTACTGGGAACACAGCAACTCTTTTGTGAGAGGCAAGATTCTACATGACCCCGGGCAGAGAGAAAGTAGCAGCCAATGATCTCTCGGTTCCTTTGGCTTCCCATGCCTGGCACCCACGAGGGCAGCCACGCCCTGTTTCCATTAGAGGCCACAGTGACATGGGCGCCTCTGTTGGCACCAAAGAGCCTTCCCTAAGAGAAACCACGAGAAAGGGGCAACTAGTTCCATTAAGAAAACTACACAAAGGGTCAGAGAAGACCTCGTAGGAGTTGGACTCTTTGAAGGGGTGTTCTAGAGCGTGACAAAGAGTTGTCTTGGTGGAGAAGAAAACGTGAGCATTTCAGCCAGAAAACAAGTAGACAGAAGCACATTCCTTTGATTGAATATGGCTTGCACTGCGAGGCTCGTTAATGAAGAAAGGGATTTAAAAGTAACACGTGGAGACACTCACCAAGTGCCGTGGGCCACGCGAGGTGTTTTTATATATATCAGCTCTCTTAGGACTTAAAATTGCCTCCCCCACCAAGTCACATAGCATTTCTCCATTTTTAGACAAAGCAAGTAAGGCTCAAAGAGACTGGAAAAGACCAAAGGAGAGGTATGACTTGAACCTAGACTGGCCAGCTCCAAGCCTGTGAGTTTTCTGTGAAACCAGAGTACCATTTTTCTGCAAGGGCAGATGGGCCAGGCCAGCTGGGTGAGACCTCTTCTGACCTGTCAAATGCTCTGTGAGTCCTGGACACGTGGGCCTGCTGCAGGAGAAACCCAAGGCGTGTGTTCTGGTGGCCCCTCCCCCTCCTCAGGCTGTAGCAGAGGCCGGGATGGGTAGCTGAGAACAAACATACACGTAGCTGCAGAGACTGACACAGTCGTGGCTGACTGATGGGTACCATTAGGTACAGACGCTCTGTTCCAGAACAAAGTGAGCTGCACAGGCCCAGTCAAAACAGCCGCGGGCAGCCGCTAATTAGAAGGGAGAGGGGAATGCTATTTCTGCTGGCAGCGAGCCCAGTGGCAGCGGGTGTTTCCAGCAAGGATCCTGCCACAGAAGAGCTCGGGCTGTTCCATGGTCACCAGAGGGATTCCGTGGAGAGAATGGGACAAAGGAAGAGCAGGAAGAGGCAAGAGAAACAGAAGGGAAGACGGGAGAACTGGAGAAGGGGAAGGAGGAGGAGCGAGGAGATATGACTGGTGAAGAAGAGGGGAGAAAAAGAGCTAGAAAGGAGGGGTAAGAAAAGAAGAACTGGGGAAAGAGGTAGAGGTATTCTTTTTTTAAAAAAAAAAGAGGGGAAGAGGGAGCTGCAGGGGGTGCGAAAGAAAGAAATGAGAGGGAAGGAGTCTACAGGAGAGAGGGAGGCAGGGGGGCTGCAGCCAGGGCCAGCGGAACTGCCCCGCCCGTGACACTCTCAGCATTGCCAAGATGAGGAGCAGGCCAGGGGACCAGGAAACGGGTGAGCCCTGGGGAACACTTGCTGCCTGTGAAGTGGCAACGGTTCCCACTGCCCCCCCCACCCCCCGACACACTCTGGAGTTAGCTCAGCCTGAATCAGTGTTGAGCTCAGATACCCTGCAGCCTCCTCTCCCTGCTGGGCCCCACACAGCCTGCAGATTGGAGTGGGATATGTACCTTAAGGCATTAGTAGTGGGAAGGATGCTTGGCTGGGCATTAGAATGTTTGGGCTCTAGGACCAAGTCTGCCAGGAACTTGTGTGCAGTCTTAGTCCCTGTAGTTTTTTCCTCTGTCAGCAGTGGGTGAGGAGGGGACATCGAGCTCTAGCTCTCTGTCTTTCTGAGATTTATTAATAAGAATAAGCGAGTTATTCAATGTTTACAAGGTGCTATGTACAACTCTGGATTTATAGATTTTTTTTTTTAAATTTAATTCTCACAACTCAATTGCTATTACTGCTTGCATTTTTCGGATGAGGAAATGCCAGCTTTCCGAGGTGAAGTGTTGCCTCCGGGTCACACAGATCGTTAGTGGGAAAACAGCCTCTCTCTCCCTCTGTAGAGCGGAGCCCCATGACAGCAGGGGCTCTGTTGCTCTGGTTCACCGCTGTGTTTTCATGTTCTAGGACAGTGGGGCGCCAAGGAGACTGGGTGAGTTGATTGAATAAGCAGACCATGGTCTGCCTGAGGTTAAACTGTCCTATCACCCCCACCCGTACTTGCCTGCGTAACACTGTGAGTCAGTCAGGGTGCAGTCTGATGGTAGACACCCGCTACTAATTCAAATAGGGAAAATTTAATGTGAAGAATGACTAATTCTTCTTCTGTGAAAGGGGGTTCCTCTGTAGAATACAGATGGTCTCTGACTTGCAATATTTTTTGACTTTGCAATTGTGCAAAAGCCAAATACATTCAATAGAAACCATGCTTTGAGGCCACCCCCTTTTTTGTGGTACTAGAGATTGAACTCAGGACATTCATTCTGAGATGCATCTCCAGCCCATTTTTAATCTTTATTTTGAGGTAGAGTTTTGCTATGACCCCAGTTGCCTAGGCTAGCGTCAAACTTGTGATCCTCCTACCTCAGCCTCCCAAAGTGCTAAGATTACAGACTTGTCCCACTGGGCGTGGCTTGCTTTGAGTTTTGACTGTTAATTTCCCCCCCAAAACTAGTGATGTGTCTAATGATATGCTTGAGACACTGGACAGTGACAGCCAGCTGTGGCTCTGGTCTGGCAGGAGATCTTAAAGCTGAATAGTTGATAGTCCACAGCGTATTGTGTTTCTATGCTATGATATTTGTAGGTGAGGTACATTAAAAGCATTTTCAACTTAGGTTGTTTTCAACTTATAATGGATTTGTGGGGATGCAACCCTATTCTAAGTTGAGAAGCATTTGTACCGGATTAGCAAATGCAGAAAGTAGTTGCCACCTCTGGTGGGCACTGAGGAAGAGTGAACAAGGAAAGAGTCTAAAGGAGTCCTGCAACCGGCACCCAGGCCAAGATTTAGATTTTGTTGGAGAGGGCATGGCTGTGTAGGAGCACATAACATACATGCCGCTGCCAGAGAACTCGTCAGAAGGTATCACCCACAGGTGGTGTGACTGTTGAAGGGATTATGTGAATTTGAGGGGATTAGAAACCACACCTCCACTAGGATTAGAATCTGGGGACCACACCTAGATTGGGAATTGAAAACCAGCCTGGATTTGAGTGTGAGTAATTTGTGGGCTGGCCAATGAGGGAAGAGCACTCATCCAGATGTGGGAGATCCAACTGGAACTCCAACAGTATAAAAGGAAGGAAGGAAGAAAGATCATTGCAGCTTCTTCCTCTGGGAAAGGTCTCAGCTTTGCCATCGTCTGTGGCCGCAGACTTGCTACACATCACAGATCTTCAGGCTCCAATCTTTGCCATTGTCCTTTGAACAACCAAGATCTGCAGCCAACCCTCACCTCACTGGCTGTCCTGCAGTCCTGGATGGGAGATCTACTTCGTGACTAAGCAGCCATCTTAGATTATCTCTATCCTTGGACTTGTAAGCCCTCCTAATATATCCTTGTTGTTATAAAATCTGTAAATTCTGCCTTGTGCAGAACCCAAACTAACACAGGTGGTCTATAGGGTCAGCTAGACAGGTAGATAGAAAACTTGTTACAGGTTGTAAAAAGACTAGAGGTGGCCCGTAGAAAGTGATTCACCAGGCTGTCAGAGCTGATTGGTGAACAGTGAACACCATGGGTCACCCATGTTGGTGGACAGCCTTGGAGAAAGTGGGAAAACACATCGCCTCTTCCTTGACTAGAGCACAGCTATGTCACAGCAGGGCCACCTGCTGAAAAAGATTAATATTGTGATAAAGAATAATATTTACAGAGTCTAGCTCCAGTATCAAAATACAGAGCAAACAGGAGCATTTGTAGTTGAGAGACAGGAAATCAATGCTCTGCACAGTCCACCTTTTTGACTACTCAACTGCACACACACCCTTTGACACATACTTGAATTTCCACGCTAAGATGAAACAATTTATGTTTCCATCTATCAAGATGCAACTATTCTCAGTGTAAGTAAAGATCGTCTCTCTCTCTGTCAAAATAAGGAGATAAACGCTACTGGCATGTGTTGTTTCAGTTCCTGACCATCGACATCACTCCTTCCATGCAGCCAGCCATGACGCCTCATCTGATATGCGTTTCCCTAAAGGAGAACATGTAAGGTTAGCCTCCAACAACTTAATGGAATATGACCAAGGAGAAAGAGTTAACATAGACAGACAACATGTGTCAAGAGAAAATATCCAAAGCTACTACAGTCCTTTTGTTGGGAACTGGTCACAAGCAAGTAGTTAATATTTATGACTACCTCCTTGCATAACCATTAGATGATTTCTTTGATTTCAACCAGAACCTCAGAATGGCAGACTTCTTTATTGGACAATAAGCCACCTGGCCATTCCTTAAGGGTCTATGTCCTCCCTGCTCATCTTTCTCTTAGATGCTGTTGTTTTTTATTGCCTGTTTACCATGTGACATCTTAGGACTTTCAGGTGCTCAGAGAATGCCCTCGTTTTCAGGCACAATAATCCTTATCTCCCACTGTGTGATGACCAACCGATTTCCCCCCGGCAACTGGACTCAATCACTCTAATCAATACAGTAACCCTTTTTTTTTTATATACCAGTTGCTATGGTTTGGATTTTAAGTGTCTCCCCCCAAAGCTTCATGTATTTGGAATTGTGTGTTGTTTATTTGAGGGCCAGGAAGTAAGGGTGGGGCCCTCGCATTGAGGGAATTTGAATCTAGTAAAGGAAGAAAAAGGGAACATTGCTGCAGCGTCTTCCTGGGAAAGCCCTAGCCTTTGCCTGAGTCTTCAGACTCACTTGATTTCTGTCTGCAGTGGGGCGAGCAACTCTCCAGCCTCTGTCTCAGCCATGTACCTCCACCACTGCTGGCTGCCCCATCAGACTGACACCTTCTGAAACTCTGAGCTAAGTAAATCTTTCCTCTCTTATATTGTGGATGTTGGGTATTTTGTCACAGCAGTGTAAAAGTAACTAAGACACCAGTCTGTTCAGCAGCTGAGGAAACTCCAAGTAGACAGGTGGCAATTTCATCTTCCAGTGTGATGGAACCTGTCTGAAACATCTCCCCCCCTACTGTGAGGACCATGAGCTCCAGACTAGTGCTCAAAATTGTCAGAATGGGAAGCAAGTACTCTGTGAGTGGGCATTATGGACTGGATTCTATACCCTCGGAATTTATAAGTTGAGGCCCTGCTGTGGCTTGAGTGTGGGTTGTTCCCCAGTGGTTCACACGCTTGGCCTTCAGACAGGTGGCGCTGAGAGGTACTGTGGAACACAAAACAAGTGAGGCCCTGAAGGAGTACTCCTTAGCTCGTCAGGGGAGCTGTCCTCAGAAAAGGTTAAAGCAGCTCTCACAGGGCTTCTGAGCTCTCAAGAAGGTCATTACAGAACAAGGCTGGAGCCTGAGTTCCTGTCTCATTTCCTGTTTCAGAACATGATTTCCTCCCGTGTGTGTTTCTGCCACCATGAAGTCATCTGCCCTCAGGCCCTCACCAGGAGTCTCACTGAGAAGGCTGCTTGATTTTGGGCTTTGAGCCTTCAGAGCGGTGAGCTATATAAACCTCTCTATAAATTTATCTCATTTTAGTAACAGAAAATAGACCAATACATGCTCTAACTCTCGATGTGACTGTATTTGGAGATAAGATTTTTAAAGAGGTAATTAAGATTAAGGGAGTTAAGGGGCCCTAAACCAATAAAACTAATGTCCTAATAAGAAGAGAGGCCAGATTTGTGAACACACAGGGAAACATGTGCGTGAGGATACAGAGAGGCAGCATCCATGTACAAGTCAAGGAGTGAGGCCTCGGGGGAATCTGCACCTGTTGACACCTTTGGATCCCCAGCCTCCAGAACCGAGCCAATAAATTTCCGTGGCTTAAGCCACCCAGTACCTGACGCCTTGCTGTGGCAGCCTAAGCGGACTCACAGGTTAAGTTATTGGGGTAATAGTGAGAGGAGCTACTCTCTGTTTCGTCCCTTGATTCAAGGATTCATATATTCTAGTTACGCAGGTGTTTCAGTCTGCCCTGTGCTGCCATGACAGAGAAGATGAGTCTGGGTTAATTTATAAAGAATGGAAATAAAGGATGCCACGTCCCACAGGAGCCAGTAGAGCACCTGGTAGCAAACTGATGACACTGAACCAGGCATTTCATTGTTTTCCATGGGAAATGATGAATGTTCTCCTCTGCTATCGTGTCATCCATGGTGGAAGACGGGTAAGGAAGCATGACATGGCGAGCTGTCACTAGCAGAGCTAGTTAGGTTAGCCTTGGTTAAAAAGAAATACCTTTCTATTAAATGCACGCAGAGCCTCCTCTCCAGCTACCTTGACCACTTTGTTCACCGGCTGAAGTACAAGCACTGGGATGACTGAGGAATGAGGCTGCCTGGCATTGCTAAGCGTGCAGTTTCATCTGGATCACTATTGAGAGCTCTCTCTGCAGTAGATGCTTTCGAGACAGGAGGCATAATGTCCTTAGGGTCCATGATTCTGAGAAGCCCATCCACATACCTTACTTCGGTCTACTTGTCACTGAACTTTTATCCCGCCCATTCAAAATCTCTGATGAAGCCATCAAACCATTAGCAACTCCCCACGGATAACGCAGATCCATCCTTCTGGCTTGTCTTCTTACTGGGACATGCAGGTCATCCACGCACTTGACACTCAATCGCAGCCTCAGAGTTTTATCTGACCAGGAAATTGGCAACGTTTGTCGTCAGGATCTCTTGTGAATGGGATTGTGATGCTGCTGGCTGCTGTCATTCGCCATTTAATGGGATCACACAGAGTCGTCCACATACCAGACTTGACTGTGTTCTTCGTCAATAAACTGTTCATGAGAAACACGTTGTAAGGCCACGAACTGGGAGGACGGGGCAGTGAAGCAGGAGGCAACAGCGTAGGAGTCTGAGCTACATGATCTTGCAACTTACTCATATCTTCTAGACCATCCTGAGCTCATCCTTCATGTCCTTCTGACGTTAAACCACTGCCTCAGAGGCCCCCAAAGGGCCGGGGACCAACAGGTCATGATAGCAAACGTAGGTCACATGTTGTCTGTTGTTTAAACATTTGTCTTCATTAAGGTCCATTGGGAAGCAAGAAGCTGTTTTTACAGTTACCTGTCAAGGAGCCAGGTTTTTTGCTTCAAAATACCAGAGGGCCGGAACTCTGATTCCTCTGCTGGTACTAGTGATGTCTCCACTGCGCCCAGTATCCGTATTTGTTACCAACACCTCACTTGGACTAGCCGGATCCTGAAGCTCGAGAGGTGGGGCTTTGAGGGCAATGGGAAGGATGTGCCTGGGCAGGACTGTATACCAGGGGTGGGTGTTGATTCAATGTCAGGGTAGGCAGTTGGAAGCAAATGGTAGAGAGTGACTCATAGGAGCCTACTGGGCATCCCGGGCCAGATACTTGGGGCTTTATGTGTGTGTGTCTAATTTCTGCTAGGCGGTAGCAACTCTGCAGTGGACAGATCTGGGATCACAGTATGGATCTCCCAAGGACTAACAATCTCCCCACTACCCACTGGGCCCCTTCTCTGTGCCAGATAGTACCGAGGATGCAACGTATGGCATTACGTTTAACCCTAAAAGTGTAGGGTAAAGCTACCTTGCAAACAGGTACTGTTTTCCCCATGTACAGATGGGGAAACTGATACTCAGGATAACACACTGACTCGCTTATTATCACCTTGTGGGTAAGTGGCAGAGCTAGGGTCAGGCCCAGGCTGACCTGGAAGTCAGAAGTTCTTTGACAGAAGGCCTTGGCTAAAATAACCATTGGTTCTGAGCCTCAGTTTCTGTATCTGTGAAACGGGGTCTCGTTCTATAATGGATATTTCAAGCAGATGCAGAGCCTACAGAGCATGCTCAGTTCTGAGACACATGCTCAATGGACCTTCAGGCTGGAGCCTTCTTACTATACTTCTGAGCTTAATGCATTCATAATGTGGTTTTAATACATTTCTAAACATTTGAGTAGCTTATTTGGTCATTATCTTTTGGAGAAAAATGAATTTTCTTCACGATCTAATAAACTAACTGCAGTTCCAGGCCTGGGACGTGGTGCTGTAGGAGTGGATAAGCACAGGCGCTAGGGTGGCTTGTGTTTTATTTCAAGGGATGTGGTGACAGATTATCAGAAAGCTTCCTGCCTGATTACCCTGAGCCCGGCAAAGTCCTGGCCCCAGGCAGGAGCCTGCGATGGCTAAAGAATGAATGAGTGAGCAAGCGAGCAGAGGAGTGCTGCACGGATTGGAGAACAGGCTCTGGAACAAGGCCCCAGATTGAATTTGCTCCTGCCAGTTAGCAGCTGTGACCTTGAGCCTGTGCCTTCATCGCCTCCCCGGAGCCTGAATTTTCTCTTCTGGAACACAAGACTAAAAACAGCAGCACTTCCTTCCTTGAGTCTTTGCAAGGAGTATAGGAGTTCATATGGGAAAACGCCGAGGACCAGGCGGGCCTGGTGTGTGCGCTCAGTACCAGGACGTGCGTCCTTATCTACCCTAGCAGCTGGTCAGTTGCATGGAAATATGTTTGGCCTAAAGTCTTCATGCTTCAGTCTTTCGCGTGCCTTTCACAGCCCGTTGCATGCCTCATCTCAGCCCCGCTGGGCGGGCAGGCTGGGAACCCACCCACCACACCAGCAGCAGCACAGAGCCCACTGGGAGCCCAATCAATCCATCCATCCGTCTCTCGCCTGAAGGAACTCCTGCTGCAGATGGGTGGTGTTTATAAAGTTGGGTTGGGAAGGCTGTGATTTATTTTTCCTTCCCCTAAATCCTCCTTGGAATAGCCAACCATACCTCTTGCAAATAAATGTCCCCGTCTCGTGTTGGCTCCTCAGGAGGCTGGAGGCTCTCCTCCTGGGTGAACCTCGGTGACTTGTTATCGGCTTCAAGCCCGAACCAAATGCAGGCTGTGGACTTGACGTGCAGGATGGCATCCTCTCCTCACAGTAACCCTGTAAGGTGGCGTTCCAAGGACACACAGCCAGGAAGTAACAGACCTCCCCTTGAGCCCGGAACTAACTGATGCACAAAGGAGCGAATGCTTCTGGCATTCTCCTACTGTTCAAACCTCCCAGGTCTTCTCTACCAGGGGTCGGTCATTCTCATATTACACTGGACAAAGGAGAGGCACGGAGAGAGAGATTCTCCTCCCTGGCCACCTAACTGGAGGCGGGTTGCCTAGAATTCGGCCTTTGGTAGCTGAGCTCCTGAATTCCTGAGCTGCTGCTGGCTGGAAAGGCTGTGCTTTGCTGGCCACCCTAGTGTTACCTCTTCCTCACGCTCACCTGAGCCTCTCAGGAGCCTGGGCTTCAGTGGTCCCCAGTCTGGACTCTTCACCTGGTACATAGTGGCCACTTCACCAGGACAACGAAGCATAATGACAGTGGCACCAATCTGGCAAGTCAGCTAAGAGTCAAGGCTAGATTTGACTTAGCCAGGGTGACCCTGACTTCCCCCTACTCCTTTAACTTTCACAGAATTAATTCCCATCTAAAGAGTTCACTACCACATTGTTAGAGTGGACCCTTCCCACCCAGCCAGAGCGCACGCGCGAGTGACGCTCCCTGAGGTTGGACATGTCTTCGGAAATCAGTGCGCTATGACTGTGAATCCCGCGTCGGTCGGCGGCTGCCTGATTTTAGCTGGATCTTTGCGGGCTTCTCGCCCTGTTCACCCGCCCCCGCCATGGCAGAGGCTCCGAGAAGCATCATTGATCTTTTGACTAAAGTGTCCTAATGAAATACAAATCTGTTGTCACTTAAAGAGCCATCTGTCATAGTGACCCAGAAGAAATGCTACCCAGAGAACAATAACCATAATTTCATTTTAAGGCCCAGCCTTCCTCTCCCTTTCTCTGGCAGAGAAAAATCGATAGCTTTTACTATTTCACTTTGTCACCAAGCAGTAGGGGAAAGGCGTCAATGGAGTGTTAAAGATATTTCTGAGGATGTGCCAGTTCCCTGCCAGGCTGCTGGATGCTCGCAGTGAGTTAGCACCTATTTGCATGAGGGTTGTTAGCCGGAGGCCGTCGGTACTTTGGTTCTGGGGCAGTCAGAGCTGCTGAAGTGGCTGATGGGATCGCGGAGGACAGCAGGGGTCCTGGAGAGCAAGGTTCCTGAAATAAAAACCTCAACCTTAAGGAGCGTCAGACCATAGACCCTCCTGGATAGGAACCTCGGAATGACCAACCAGAGTCCATAGAGGGGGACGACACGAAGAGGGGAAGGAGGACAGGAAGGGGCCCTGTGTTTTCCAGCTAGGGTTAGTTTCCAGGTTTGAGTGCAGACAGCTCTCTTCATTCAAGCGGGGCCTTGGAGATCCAGGAAAGAAAAACTATCTTCGGTGTGATCCAGCCAGCTGACGGTTAAACGCAGAAGGTGAAGTTCCTTCTGATGAGCTCCTTAAAAGACCATGTCTAAGCTGAGCTTGGTGGCAACCATCTGTAATCCCAGTACTCTGAGGTGGGGTGGGGAGGCAGGGGCAGGGGGGTGACAAGTTTAAGCCCAGCCTGGGCAACTTAGGGGCTTAGTGAGACCCTGTCTTGAAATCAGAAAATAAAAATGGGCTGGGTACGTGGCTCACTCAGTGTGAAGACCCTGGATTTCATTGAAAGTACGAGAAAGGAAGAAAGGGAGAAAGAAAAAGAAAGAAAGAAAGAAAGAAAGAAAGAAAGAAAGAAAGAAAGAAAGCCTTCCCAGCTTTCCTTTCCAGGTCTCTTTGGGCATGGGTTTCTTCAACTGCCTTTTTATATGCCCAGAGTATGAACTTATGTTGGTAGGAACTTTAGGTCTATATTTTAAAGGTTGGTTTCGTTGACATAATGTTGCTGCCGTTAAATTTAGTGACTATTCAACATGGTGACTTTTGACATATGTTTAAAGCAAGTTTTTAATCTACCACCACAATCACAATTTAAACATTTCTGTGAATCCTGACATATTTGCTCATGTGTTTTTGTAACCAACTCCCCCTTCCCGCCATCTGACAACCTTTGTCTGCTCTCTATCACTGAGGCTTTGACTTCTTCTGTTTTTTTAAGTTTCACAGAAATTAAATTACAGTCTTCTTTTTTTATCTTTTCAAAATTCATGACAGCAGCTTTGTTTTTCCTCCAGGGCGTTGTGCTTATCGGTGTTTATATTTTGTCACTAGTCAGCATTCCACCATGTGGCTACATCATAGTCTACTCATTTACTCATCCACTGATGGAAATTGAATCTCACTTTTGGCCACAAATAGCCTCATGCAAGTCATTGGACCCATGTATCCTTTTCTCTTGGTAAATGCCTTCTGAGAAGAGGTAGATGATATATTCGATACATGTAACTTTCCAAGAGATTGTAGATCTTCATGTCTTTTGTCATTTTGCAACCCACCCCCCCACCCCCCCACACACACACCATATGAGAAGTCCTGCAGGTCAGCATCGTTGCCAACACTTGGTCATATCAGACTTTTTCTTTAAGCCATTCTGGGCTGTGTACAGTACTATCTCATTAATTTGCATTTCCCTGATAACTAGTTATGCTGACTATCTTTTAAATGCTTTTTGTCATGACACTTTTTCATTAGTAAAAGCACTGCTCAACAAGAGCTGGGGGCCACCATTTTCTTTGTTTTTTTTTTCCAGACAATCAAAGTAAGTTAGCTGACACCTTTTGCCTGAGACAACATTCATGTGGAAGTGGGTTTCTGAAACATAGAACTTACCTGGGCCCTGGTGTAGCATTAAGGCCCCATGAATGAACCCCCAGGGCCGAGGGACAGGGTGGGAAGGGAGCAGAGGAGATGGACACCAGCTGCATCTGTTTATCACACTCACTTCAGATTGCCTTTAGTTGAGACAAAAGTATCCTCTGATCTGTTCTCTTTCTACTCAGTTCTTCTAGAAAAGGTCCACTTGACATTTTGGGAGGAAATGGAGATGTAAGTACAGGGCATATGATGTTCAGTGGACACTGTGGGGTGGGCAGTCTCAGTAAGCTCTCCAGTCCTAATATCTGAGAACGAAACCAGATGACACCAGCCTGCCTGGCCTCTGCCCCCCACCCCATTCACCCTGGGAAAAGTGCCCCGAGATCTCCTGGGGAGCTCAGCTGTGAGTCCTGCTCGCACCTGTCTCCCAAGGACAGCAGCCTTGCGCCCCCTGTACCTTCCCTTACCAGGCTGCCTTAACTACTCTCCTTCCTTCCTTCCTTCCTTCCTGGCTTTCTTGTCCTGCTGCCATGTCAGGGCTACCTGCAAAACAGGAGCTTTCCTCCTGAGTATATGTGACTCCTCTCTCCCCTTTATTCCCTTGGTGTCTTGGTCTTTAACAAAACATGAGGGGTGAGTTATAGACAAGTAGGGCTGAGCTGTGACCTCTGGGGGTGGGCGTGGTGCCTTGTGTGTGTGCTATGAGGCTATGGTACTCAGGGCTACAGGGTTATGGGCCTGCTGGCAAGGTATATTCTGGCTGTACCAGCTTCCTCCTTAGGAGGAGGCCCTTGCATCACCCAGAGGCACAGATTGTGGGCCCACCTGAAGTAGACCTGAGCACCAAGGGGCTGATGTTGTAAGTCCCAAGGCCCCAGAACCAGGAGCACCATGGTCTAACAAGAGAAAATGGGTGCCCAGCTCAAACAGAAAGCACAGGCCCGCCTTTCCCCTCCACTGTGTCATTCACACCCTTCATAGGTTGGATGGAGACTGTTCACATTGGTGAGGGCAGAGCTTCTATATTCAACTCTATACCCACTCAAATGCTAAGGGACACCCTGCCAGTTGGACAAATATTCTTGAGTGTGCCTCGAGGATACCTGTTACAGTTTAGGTCTAAATGTCCTCTGCTAAGTCTCACGCATTTGAAAGGCGAGTGGGTCACAGGGACACTTACTGATTGGTGGATTCATCTATTATTGACTTCAGTAACTGTGCCTGGTTGGAGGTGGCACCCTGGGAGCACGACCTGGAAAGGAGTATTCTTGTCTTTGACTCTCCCTTTGTTCCCTGCTTCCTGGCTGCCATGTGGTAAGCAGCCATCCTTCATTAGGCCCTGCCGCCATGTCCTTCCTGCCTTGGAGCCAGCTGACTTTGGACCAACCCCACTAAAAATTGTGAGCCAAATAAATCTCTCCTCCTTTAAATTGTGGGTGTTGAGTATTTGCCTCAGACATGGGAAAGGTATTAATGCATCCTCACAGAATTATTCAAGAATGCTTCTCCTTTATGGGAGTGTCCCTTAGCCCAATCATATTGGCACATAGTTAACCAGACCTGATGGTGCAAGCCACCAGCACTCTAGGAAGCTGAGGCAAGAGGATTGCAAGGTTGAATCCAGCCTGGACAGCTTAGTGACTGACACCCTGTCTCAGAATCAAAAATAAACAATGAGCTGGGATATAGCTTAGTGCAAGGTCCTGGTCTCCATCCATATGACCACAAAAATAAGTAAAAACATAGACAAGCTGTCACTGGGACAGTCCGTGGAGCATGCGCTGCTCTGTCAAAACAAGCAGCATTAGATGGGCTATGATCCTTCCGCTAGGAGCATCTCCTGAAAGTTAATAAAACCAAACGCCCCAGATGCGCACACAGGCCAGCTCATCACACACGTGACTGTGTGACTGTGAAATGGAAGGAAGAGAGGGCGACCACAGGAGACAAATTTCAGACAGAGGGGCAGTGACAGCCAGGGTTTTTGTCACCACAGTACCTGCTAGTTATAAATACAGAAAGGGAGGAAACCTGAATTAACCCCATTGACAAAAAATCTGCAGTGCAGAGCCGGAAGCCACAAGTCAATGAAATCACTTTAGATCACTGAGTTGGCAGCAGAGGTTAAGTAGGCTAAAAATAAGAGAGAAGTCACAGGAGGCGCTGCGTTACGGGCTCTGCAGGGGCTCTCTCTCTCCGGGCGCTGCTGAGTCCCGTCCAGCCCTCCTCAGAGTATCTTCCATTTCCTCTCCAGGGAGCCTCACAACCTATACAGCTGGCTCTTGCCTCTGAGGGAAAGAGGGAGCTGGGGCTTCCATGCCTGTCTCGGCCTCATCACCGTGAAGACCCTCTTCCCATGATTCTCTGGGAAAGACTCAAGCCTTCGAGCCCGGAGGATGTGCTCAAGGAAGCACTTTTGGGCCCTGGCTGTGGGAGGCAGGAGGAAGACGCTGACAGGCCTCGCACGGGGAGGCCTTGGCTGGACTCAGGAAGCAGGGCAGGAAGTGGCTCCCGAATTTTCTGGGGCTCAGTGGCCTGCAGTTACCCTCACCTGCAGCAGGCACAGTGAGTGCAGGACTGGGAACAGGTGGCTGAGGCGGCCATCAAGGGTGGGCTGACAACTCAAGTTTGCAATGACAGAAATGCCAGTTACTGGGGCACAAGTTTTTCCCTGGATAGTGACATGTTAATGTCACTAATGTCCCCTATAACATGACCACTGGGAAAGCCTGCAACGAGTGGCTGAGAGCTGGGCTCTGCTCTCCCACAGACCCCACCTATCCCCTGCTCACCTGGTGACTCCAAGCCTCAATGGCCTTAGCCATAACGTAGGTTAAATTTAGGACACTCCCTTATAAACAGGACAACACAGATTCCTACGTGCACCATGTGGCTCTCCATAGCAGAGCTCATGGGCCGCCATGGAGTGGGAGGACCAACCAGCAGTTGGTTCTGACTCTCCTCAGGCTTATCTTCTATTTTGATATCACTGAATTCTTACAAATATCCTATAAGGCAGATTTTATTATTCCTATCTTTAAAAATGTTCCTGATATTTATTGATTTATACAAACTGAAATATTTGAGCTGTATAATACAGAGGTTCCTCTTACCCAGGCCAGAGACTGGTACTATCCATGGCTTGTTAAGAGTCAGACCACACAGTGTTACCACCTGCACCCTGCCTACTGCCAGATCAGTGGAAGTGTTAGATTGTCATGGGATCACAAACTGTATTGTGAACGACCCACACGGAGATCTAGGTTGCTTGCTCCTTACGAGAACCTAATGCCTCAGGATCCGAGATGGAGCTGAGCAGGTGATGAAAGTGCCATTCCTCCCTCACCTGTGGAAAAATTGTCTTCTGTGAAGCCCACCCCTGGTGCTAATCAGGTTGAGGACCAGTTAATAGTAAAGTATAGAAAATGGCCAGAATAAAAAGAGAAGTGGTATAATACAGAGAACAGTTAAGAGCAGTGATTCAGGAGCTGAGCCACCTGGGTTGATATCTAGCACCCCAAGATGGAAGCTGTGTGATCTTGGGGAGTTACTTACAGTCTCTGTGATAGCTTCCTCATCTGTCACCAAGGAATAATTCAGTTGTTTGTGTCTGTAAATCCCCTGGCCCATGGGAATAGAAGAGTAATTGCTTTTATTGCTGTTGTTATTGTAGATGCTCAAATATTCACAAGGAGATTTTTTTTTTTGACAGGGTCTTGCTCTGTAGCCCACACTGGTCCTGAACTCACTATGGAGCCCAGGCTGGACTGGTGGCAATCCTCCTGCCCCAGCCTCTCGAGTGCTGGGATTCACAAGGAGATTTTAAGGTTAGCTCATCTACTTCAGGTTCTTCACTCCCTCCCCGCCTTATTTTAAAATGATGTTTAACTTTGTGATACATGCACAGAAAGTTGTAAGAATAGTTAGCTGGATCTCAGTCCTTCTCCGCCTTCCTCGCCTTGGTGGCATGTTACATGATTCTGGTGTAATATTAAAACTGAGAATCTGACCTACTTTGGCTTAATGCTATTAACTCAACTACAGATTCAGATGAACATCAATTTTTTATATGTGCTTATCTGTGTGTGTGTGTGTGTGTATGTGTGTGTGTGTAAAGCCCTATGCAGCATTACCACTTGTATAAATGTATCCATCCACCACCACGGGAAACACTTGTCACTGTTAAGGAACCCTTGTACGACTATTTATCTTTATGTGACACAATTGTCTCAGGTGCAGTTGAAGGCTCCACATATCCTATGCCTTTCCTACCTCCCCCAGAAGTCCCCACGGCTAGAATTGGGAACTCAGAAGGTCCCCCAGAGGCCATGCATTAAAGACTTGTGCTCACCTGTGCTGCTGCTAGGAGGTGGGGCCTAGCAAGAGGAAGTTAGATCATTAGCAGTGTATCCTTGAAGGAGCTGGTGGGACCTCGGCCCCTTCTTTTTTTCTTTTTCCTCTGCATCCTGGCCTCTGTGGGGTGACAGCTTCCTACACCATACTTTCTTGCCACCATGTGCAGCCTCACCATAGGCCCCAGAGCAATGATCTGAGCAACTGATCAAGGACCCGAACTCCCAAAATAAACCTTTTTTCTTCTTAAGCTTATCATCTCAGGTGTTTTGTCACAGTAGTAGAGAACTGCCTAACACACCACCATTTCTAACAAAATAACTATATCTCAAAGTAACAAACATATGTCAATTCCTTATCACGTACCGAGTAGTACTCTAAGTTATTTGCATGCAGTGCCATGTTCAGGGCCTCCTACTGCCCAGGTTCTGCTGGACTTAAGTTTCAGATGAGGAAACTGAGGAACAAAGAGGTGACAATAACTTACGTAAGGTCTTACTGAGTCCCTCCACAGCCGTCATTCCATCCCAACACATGCGTGCCTTCCTGCCGCTTGTCCTTTGTGTTTAGGGGATTCAAACATGGTGACACCTGTGGATATGACTCATTAATGTCAATGGCTCTGCCAATTTCCCACTCACAATCGCACAACTTACATAACTGTGCTGCTAGAGGTGGATGTTTAGGATGTTAGTTTTCACAAGGACACCCACGGTGCCGGTACGCCTTGCCACCTTGTGTACGCATCCCAGCCTCTCTGTGGATAGTTCCTCTGGGTAGAATTGCCAAGTCTGCAGCACGGAAGTCTTCAGCTTTGGAGAACAAACATGCTGGGTCTCAAAGGGCTTACCCTTCCACCTGCTGTGCACAAGGATTTGAGATATCTCCTTACACTGATTGGCATTTTTTTTTTTTTTTTTTTGGCAAATTGAGCATCTCTCTGCTCCTTATTGGCCATGTGTGTTTTCTCAACCTATGTTTTTCTTTTGGGTAGTTTGCCATTTTCCCCCTAATTTTTAGAAATTCTCTACATATCCCAGATGAGAATTCTTTATTGGTTACGTGTACAGCAAATACTTTCTTCAGTCTGCTTCTTGCTTCTGAAATGATTTATTGTCTTTTACCTCAGGCATCTTAATAGGATTTAAGTCTACAAACCTCTTTCCATACGATTTGTGCTTTTGTACATATCGTGGAAGAAAATAGAAGTTGCTTGTTTTCCCTAATTGTTTTAAAGTTCTATTTTTCATCGGTTTTGTGGTAAAGTTCTATTTTCGATTGTTATTTCTTGCATAAGACAAAATCCTCGCTCCCTTCCATACACACAGATTGTTTCTTTCCTATCACTGAGTAATGTGTCATCAATTTTCTTTCCCTTCCCTGCAATGCCTTGACTTGTGTCCTCATCAACATCCGAGCCTGTCTCAGGCCTCCCTGCTGGCCTCTTCACCTAGCACTAAGCCAACGGCGCAAGCTAAAACACTAAAGCTTTATCTTAAATCTTGGGTTGGTGCAGGTAAGCTGTCCTCGTTCTTTAAAATTATTTGCCAGGAGAAGCCTCAAATCAGCTTATTATGTTCACGGAAAGGTCTACTGGGAATGTTAACAATAGTAATTGTGTTGTGTTCCGAGATTGGCATGGGAGGTAATCGACACCTTCAGGATATTGGTTCCTCCTGTCCATAAGTGTGTGATATCTCTCCCTCCATTCAATTTTCTCTTTATGTCCTTCAATAAAGTTTTATAATTTTCTTTTTAAAGGTCTTGCACATAGTTTACTAGATTTATTTCTTAGTACCTGAGATCGCTGATTGGAGCTTTGGAACAAAGCATAAATCACGCAGTTCTGCCACTTACCAAATGCACGTTCCTAGTAAAGTCTCTTAAATGGTTCAATCCTCAGTTTCCTCATAAATAATTTTACCTTAAACACAGAGTAGGCGTGAAGATCAAACAAAAGAAAGAATGTGGCACCTTTAGAACATTGTAAACACCTGAAGAATATGAGCTTGGCCTGCAGTCCCCATAAATTTGGAGTCAGCATTTCCGAGTAGGTATGTGCTTGTCATCAGTGAGCCAGCTGCAGTCCCCAGGCAGAATCCAGGTAGAGGTGACAGGATCACTCCTCGAAAAGAAAGAGCATTTAATAAGTCATTTTTAAAACATCTGTTCCCACTGGCACTGCTACTGAATCCCAAAGACAGAATAAGGAAGTTAAATTTTTAAAATTATTCTAGCTAACCTAATAAGCAAAAAGGCAATTAAAAAGTAAATTAATCACAAAGAATTTTTTTCTGTTCAAAACACGGTGTCTTATAGCCCTAGGTTTTTTTTTCAAAGTTTATCACAAACATGAGAAAAAAGTATGAAGAAATAAAGCCACTACCCAATCACACCACCCAAATGGAGCCATTGCTAATGTCTGTTCATCAATTTCCTTTCCTCTGTTTCTCCCTGTCAGGAAATGGGCTTCTGGGTTGACGTTCATGTTTTATTTTCCCTCAACAAGATTCGGTGTGTGTATTTCCACTTCCATAGTTGTAGAATTCTATTGTTTTACAGAATTGCATCATATTCTATTTTATAGACTTGCACTAACATAACAAATCCATTCCCTCATGTGACTATTTGATCTCTTCAAGTAAGCCATGCCCCAAAGAAGCACTGTTCCACCCACCTCTTTTTGGTTAGCTTGTGCAACCACTGCCATCAATAAACTTCTCAGCAGGGAGATTATCAAGATAAAGGCAAGCTCCTCTTACATTGGGACACCTGTCTCCAGACTGCCTTCCTGAAAATGTTGGATCAATTAGCACTGTCATCATCTGGGTCCTGGGCACCCCATTGTCCAATAAGCTAAGTGAACTTGTCAATCTCCTTAATCTTCAGGTGTCTGGCAAGTGGAAAGCCAGCCTCTCCTGGCATTGCATTGCTTTGGTTAGTGGAGATATTAAGAATCTTTCCATCTGCTTATTGGCTGCCCCATCTCCTTTTGAGGAATGCATCTTTGAGTACTTCACACACTTGTCTTTTGTGTTCACAGTGTATAGAACATTCATGCATCACTGTCGACGTTTTGTCACGCGTGTCACAAATACCTGGTGTTTCAACCCTGTCCCTGGCATTTAAAAAGACTCAATAGGAAAACGTGTGTATAGTAAATGGCAAAAGATCAAGAAATGGCACACTGCCAGGGTACCATCAGCCTCTGTCCCTGTTCAGTCCCTGCCTGGAGCAACTCTATCTTGATTTCTGGAAAAGCAAATTAATCTCTTGTTTTTCTTTCTTTTTTTGTCAATGGTTTCGTAGGCTTGCAAACATTTCTAGTTTTATGTTGACTTCATCTGTCTTCCTGTTTATGGTCTTCAGTCTGGACATGCTTTGGGAGCTGTTTTCCCCGCCACAGTTGTGAAGAGACTCTTCTGGCAGGAGTTTCAGAGCTATTTTTTGTGTCTCTCAGTGGCAGGCCAGTTGTTACCGTCCAGCTCATTGCATGACTCATCTTCGCCTGTCTAGTTGAAACACAGGCCTACTTGGTACAGTCCTCTAGATACTTAACATATGCACATATTCGGGTCTCTCTACTGATTCTTTCATTTTCCCCAATCTTTTGATAATGAAATCTTACACCTCTTGCGTTGATTAGTTTTTTTTCACTCCTGTAGACTTCTCAAATCCATCAATATCTCCTGAGTTAATTTCTCTGTATGACCCTTCCTACATATCTTCAGACGCTCATTCAGTCTTCCATATGAATTACAGATGGCATGTAGAGGAAGTTTCCACCTGGCCTGTACTTTCCGTGTCCATTTCACAGATCTCTAGTCTAACAACATGAAGGTATGGCTTCCACTTTTTGAAGTGTGTGTGTGTTTGTGCGTGTGTATGTGTGGTTCTAGGCGTAGAACCCAGAAGCTACTCTTCCACCAAGCTACAAGCTTAATTATTTTATTTTGAAAAGTTTTGTCCCTATACTCTCCAGGCTGGGCTTAAAATGTGTGATCCTCCTGCTTCAGCCTCCTGAGTAGCTGTGGATCTATGGCCATACCACTCTGAATGCGCCTGATCTCATCTAAGTAGCTGGTATTACCGATCCGCACCACCATACCTGGGCTCTTCACTCTTCTCCATAAATACTGACCAAGAGAGAATTTTGACGTTTCTCTGACACACTTATCCTGCTGCAAATTTCTTTGCATTTCCAGCAGCTTTTATTTTATGTATTTCTATATTATATAATTGGTCTGTATGGATTAAAAACTAGTATAACTTCATCATAATTATACCCTTAATAATTAAGAAGGGGCCTTCTTCACCCCAGATGACTTCTTTGTTTTTTCCTTTGACCTCATCTTTCTTTTCCTGCCTTCATCATTTACATTGGACTCATCTTTGATGTTGTTTTAATTGGCCTATTTTCTTAAATTTTTGCCTGTGGTGCTAGATATTTCCAGTAGGGAGCACAAAAATAATAGGTACATTAGCTCAATGGGAGAGATTCATATACCAGCTTTATTTACCGTGTATCCAACCATTTCTAGAGCAGAACCTAAAGGTTGTGTTTCTCTCACTAATATCCATATAAAAATATTTATACTTTTATGAGGCATCGTGGCCATCTGTTATTTTCCTTAGAGTTTGTTGTATGCGTCCCTCTTATTTGATATTTGGCTCACATGTGCTTCAGTTTAAATTTTACCTTCATACTTGTAAATCACGTAGGAAGATTGACACAGGACAACTTTTTATTTACTGATCACCCACCATGAAGAAGAGGCAATGCAGTCGCATTATTACCAAGCTACTTCCTCTCCATCTCTTTTTTAATTGGTGGGATTTTGAGCTAGTCTCTTGTCATCAGATTATTATTTAATATTGTGAAGCTTTTCTTTCAAGAACCACAAACTCTATATTCTGTTTGTAACTACGATTACAGCAGTTCTTCAACTTAATTTCATATTTAGGATTTTGTAGCATTGACAGTACAAAATTTGGCCTTTCTTTCTTTCTTCATTCTTTCCTTCCTCCCTCCCTTCCTTCCTTCCTTCCTTCCTTCCTTCCTTCCTTCCTTCCTTCCTTCCTTCCTTCTCTCTTTGTTCTTTTGTGGTACTGGGAACCGAAGCCAGGTCTTTTCCCAGCAAGCTATATTCCTAGGCCTTTCTTTATTATTTTGAGACACTGTCTCGCTAAGTTGCCCAGGTTGGATTTAAACTTGTGATCCCTCTGCCTCAGCCTCCCAGAATGCTGGGTTTATAGGTGTGCACCACTTCACTCAGCTCAGTGGTAAGTTCTTCATTTTGAATTACTTTTTCATTGGATGGATTAAGTCTTTGGGGAAAGCAGAATGTCCCGAGTCCTTGCACATTTGCGAATATATTTCTGTCGTCTTAGCCAGCCTGACAGCTTGGCTCCTTATGCTGCTCTTGAGTGAAATGGTTTCCCCGGTACAGCTTTGCCTGACTCTTCTGTATAGAATCTAGTTAGAAAAAGAAGGGAGAGTGTGGCTGGGAGACAAAATGCCAGGTCTGGCCCTTGGGCAGGGGACTCTGATGAATCATGGTCACCAGTTCTTTGTATCCCTGTTTCTTATTCTGTTTACTGTGACATTTCCCCCCCATCCCTTGATTTTTGGACTTGGCCATGGGACTTGCCTGGGCAGATGAGATGTTATCAGATGAGAGTCAGGCAAGGCTGCCAGACAGATGTGACATGGCCTCTCATGCTTCTGTTGGCCCCATGAAGGATGGTGCTCTGGCTGGCCTTCTGCTATCAGAAGAATGAGGGACACCTGCAGCAGATCTGACCCTTACCTGTGGCCTGGAGTGAAGCCCAGACAGCCAGAATCAGTCATTACCCCAGGATTCAAGTTCTAGATCCATTATTTGCTGGTTGTAGGCAAGGGCAGGTTACTCCCAGACTCATGACCATGACCATGACATTGCAGTGCATGGTTGGCAGTCAGCAAATCTTAAGTGTTTTCCATAGGTCCTGGTTTTACCACTTCTTAAAGGTTTTCTCCTATTTAAATCTATTTGTCTGTAGTCTGCATAAGTGCTTAGACTCTGGCTCTTAGCTCAGTGCCTGACACAACACAGCACACGCCCAGGAGATGGAGCCTGATGTACAAGGTCATCCTGCAGGCTATTTCTCTCTCTCTCTCTCTCTCTCTCTCTCTCTCTCTCTCTCTCTCTCTTTCTCCTGTTTTCCAAAACTGCCACTGCCACATCTCCTTGTTCTGACATCCATATCCCTTATTCTTTTGTCTTCATTATTACAACTTCATTCTTTCCATTTGGATCTGAGTGACAGATCCCTGAAGTGGGTTCTCCACTGCCCTGCTGGAGCTTCCAAGTCTGATTTCTCATTTTGGGAGCTGGCTTTTACGAGGCATTCATCTCCGTGATGTTTTCATTTGCTTCATTGCTCTCCTAAGATGGACCAGCTCACGTTTCCCCTCATTTTTCTACCTTCTGTGGGTGATTTGCCTTTGAACTCTGACTCTTTTCTTTGAATTCGAGGTTTAGTCATCCTGCCTCTGTTTCTTGGGGTTGTTCTTCACAGGAAATAAGTTCCTCAACTTTGGCTCATGTCTCATTACCTCTTTTGGGCAGGGGAGCACTTCCTGTGCACCTCCAAGAGGATGTACCTCTGGGGTCCTGTGCACCTCCAGTGGGACGTGCCTTTGGGGTGAATTTCTAGAGGGGCCCACATCTGGAGTCCTGGGTACCCCCATAGGGTGGCCATTTGTTGGAAGTGGGAGTTAAGTGCTCAGTCAGAGTGGATTAAGCCCCTTTTCTGATGATCTCATTTTAACTTGATGACCTGTTGAAGACCTAAGGCCAAATGGGGTCCTATTCTGGGATGTCTGTGATGTGGACTTCAATATATGGGTTTGGGGAGGTTGCAGATCAGCCCTTCATCGTCCCTTCTCAATGAAAAGTAGCTGTCTTCCCAACTTCAGACCAGAGAATCATCTCTACCTGGTGAATCTCCCCATCCAGTCCTACTTGCATCATGGAAGACAGCATTTTCCCATCCATTTTCTTGCTGTTTTCAGTGAGTTTCCATAGTAAGAACAGAAAAGAACATCCATCTCCCTAGCCCACAGCCCCACACCTGCCTCATGTCCTGTCAGCCTGATACGGATACTGCTAGCAGGTGCTCTTGGCTGAGGGGCCTAAGGTGGAAAGAAGAGTGGCTTCAAGACCTACAGAGGCCTCTCAGGGCACTGACCACCCCAACTCTAGCCCAAATACCAAGGCACTCATTCTCACAACCCGCGCAGTGGGCAAGCCTGATGGAAACTTCCGGTCCTGGCCCAGGAGTAGAGGTGACATTTCTCCACTGCCGTCTAGTCTACTGGTTGTTTAGGTGCAGTCGGTGGAGCACGGGCTCCTGCTGGGCCTTCTCATGGGTGCCCTGGTCCCTGTGTGCTGGTGACATTTCCCCTTTGTCCCTCCGGTGTGGCCTGGTCACCCAGGCTGAGCCCACTGACACCAGCACATGCTATGTGCTCAGTCGCTCATTGAATGTCAAGTCACGTGGCATCATAGGGTCTTGGTTCCTGCCTTGTGGCCCTTCTAATGGGGCCAGGATTCCAGTTCTGTGTGAGAAGCAGCAGGGTGGTCAAAGGGTGTGCCCGGAATTCAGTCCCAAGATAACACAGGGAACGCCAGCAGCACTCCCCCCGGCCCAGGTCATCCCAGAAACCTCTTTCCTTATGTCCCCTCCCAGGGTGACACACCCCACAATCCAGTCTGTCTGCCTGTCCTCTCCTCTGTCCCCACCACCACCACCCCCTGCCCCCAGCTACCACTTCCTGTCTGGAGAATGTGGTAAGTCCCGACTGGCTCACACTTTCCGTCTTCCCTCGTCCCACCGCTCTCTGCCCAACAGCCCCATGTTAACCCACTGCCCTGACCGTGAGAAACTTCCAGGCAAGGTTGCTTTTCTAGAGGTGGAGGGAGGGAGCTTGCAGTGCGGGGCCTCAGCTCTCCAGAGCCCGTTCTGAGGCCCAAGCGGGGTGGCTGATGAGCACTGTCAATTCAAAAGATTTCTTAGGATTAGGAACTACAAAGAAATGCAGCATGTGTGGAAAAGCATCTTGGCAGGGGTTTTCCCAGCGTGGACAGCAACCCTGAGCATTCACATGACGTCAGCCGAGATGAATCGTGAAGGTGAAGGAAGCGTCCAAGGGCCGGAGGGGAGCGGGTGGGGGAGCGAGGGGGTGGCGGGCTGAGCCTGGGCGGGCTGGCTGTCCTTCGTGGGTTAAGAAGACAGAGCCCTGAGGTTTAGAGGACAAAGCCAGGAAAAGCGTCAGAGTGCTCAGTGATGAATATAATGTGATTTTTTCTTGACGTGTGGATCACTTTTTCTTGGTTACCAGCTTTTCAAAATCTGCTGTTTCTTGTGATTTCTTTTCTCATATTCGTTTGCATAGCTAATATGAATCCTAATTCTAACTTTTTTTTTTCTTTTTGGCAGTACTGGAGATTGAGTCTGGGATTTCTCACTGAACTACACTCTCCAGCTTCTTTTTATTTCTATTTTTTTTTCTTTTTGGGGCAGGGAAGGGAGGAGGAACAGGGTCTTCTTGCTAAGTCACCAAGCTGCCCAGGCTGGGCTCAAACTTGCATTCGTCTTTCCTCGGACTTCCTCACTGCTGGGACCACAGGCCTGCACCACCGTGCCAGGCTCCACACTTCTTTTAAGAAGATGCCCCAGATGATGCAATTTTCAGAACTCCACTGTCTTGGTCTGCTGCCTTTAGGGGCCTCCTCCTGCCACAAGAATGATGCTTTCCGCATCCTCCTGCCGCACTTGCCAGGGCTGGTCCCTCACTTGCCACCCTGCACCCAGGTGGGTTTCTCCTAGTTCCTCTGACATGGCTGTCAGCTGTTGCTTTTGCTGTGTTCCCTGCCTGGAACCTGCTCCCATATAAGCTTAAAGCCACTCCTCCTGCCAAGACCTTCCAGGATTTTCTTGCCTAAAGTGGAGATCTCTGGGCTGGGGTTGTAGCTCAGCAGTTAAAGCCCAAGCAAAGCCCTGGGTTGGATTCCTCTGCACCACACTAAGCTGGGCGTGGTGGCGCACGCCTGTAATCCCAGCACTTGGGAGGCCGAGCCAGGAGGGTTGTCTTGAGTTTGAGGCCAGCCTGAGCTACTTAGTGAGTTCAGGACCAGCCTGGACTATGGAGTAAGATCCTGTCTCAAAAAAAAAAAAAAAAAAAAAAAAAATTGAAGAATAAACAAAGAATAAGAGAAAGCAGAGATTCTCCTCACTCTGCTCTGCACTCTATACCAGCCTGCCACACCTCTCTATTTTATCTAAATATGGAATACACCCTCTGTAGCGTCTGTCCCGATATCCCACCCCATCCATAGAAGGAAGGCCACAGGGGTCAGAATTCTCCATCGCGATACCTGTTTTTTTTTTTTTTTCCTCTTAGAAAAATTGTAAATAATCATTAGAGACCAGGAGTTCTCAATCCCCAGGCCGTGGACCAGTGTCAGTGTGTGCGGCCTTGAAGGACTAGTCTGCCGGGTCCGAGGAGTGGCCAGCAGGAGTTGAGTGGCAGGTGAAGCTCCGCCTCCTGTCACGTGCTCTTCTTGCATTCTACTGCCGCTGCTGATCAGACAGGAGGTGGAGCTTCAGTCCCTGCTCCCCTCCAGCTGTTGCCACCGAGTCAAAGCTGCCCCCCAACAACCTACTGCATAACAAGTGTCCTCCCACCCCAGTTCTTGGCATGGTCTTCAACTAAGCCAGTCCCTGGTGTCAGAAAGGACAGGGGCCACTGTTACAGACGATGCAGACAGACAGAACAACAGAGAGGGAAAGAGGCCACTGTTAGGTCACAGAAGGATCCAGCAGCAGCAGCAAGAGAATTCTAAGCAAGATTTATTACCCCGGCCAGCAGGAAGGTTGGGGATTGGGCTGCCTAATTGGTATGTGGTCAGAGATTGGGTGGAAGGGGACAGGGTTGGGAGAGCGAGCATGTAGGCTACAGATTAGGCAAGACAGGTCCCCAGTGGGGGTCAGGATTGTCCTCATCAGTTGGCCAACTGCCAGGGCCAGCAAAGGTGTCATTTCAGGGTCCGAGAAGTCAAGTTACTAAGGCCAGTCACGTTGCTGAGGCTGGGAAAGGCTATGATGGTTGAGAAGGAATGAGGAAATGGCTATCTGTAAGCCAAGGTCATACAATGAAAGCCAAACTCCTTGTGTGGAAATGACGGGGAAGTTCAACACGGAGCCACAACATGGGAACTTCACAAACACTCATAATATAATCATCAAAAATAACTTGTACGAAACATTGGTTATACACGCATATGTGTTCATATGTTTACATTTTCCCCTATGATCCATACACATTTACAGAGTAGGAAACGGGATTGGAAACACTGAATACTTGCCGAGGGTCACATGGCAGCTGTTTAAACGACAGAGGAGCCAAGACTAAAACCCACCTAATTGTCTGTCATGTCTCCCGCGCCATCTTACATCTGCACAATCATTGCAAATTGTGAAATTGTCGCCTTGTTTTCCTTTGAGTGGATGCGTCATAAATAACTTTATCTAACTCTGTCAAAGCATCCTCGCACCTGCACCTGGATCCAGCCCACTGTTACATCTGTAGGTGAACAGACTACTGGTTGCAGTTAGTTGGCACTTTCCTCCTGCAAGATGTGTCAGCATTTTACTTCAACAGCCCAAAAATGTGTACAGTCACTAGCTCCACCTCCACTGCTAGAAATGAGTCCCGGATGACTCAGGAAGAAGCTACACACAGAGAAGTTGCTGGATGCTTAAGACTGTGACTTTGATAATCCGTCAGATCTGGGCTTTAGTCTTGGCTTTTCTGATTAAGTAGCTGCTGTGTGACACTCAGCAAGTTTTCAATGTTTCTGAGCCCTGGTTTCATCCCCTGTAGAACAGCAATTGTACCTCCCAGAGAGGGAAGCTTGTGACTCATGTGAGATCGTGTGTGGAAAGTGCTGAGCGTACAGCCATGCATAAGGGAAGAGCTCAATAAATGTTGACTCTGACTGTATTCCATGGTGCTCATTATTGTGTTGTTTATAGGGGAACAGTATCTTAAAGCTCCTAAATGTCTAACCACAGCAGATTGTCTAGATAAATAATGCTACATGTTTGGAGTAAATTATCATACAGCTACGAAAAGCTTATTTTAAAAGAACAGTTAATAATGCAGGAAAAAGTCTCACAAATGTGATTAAGTTAAAAGGGCAGGATACAAATTTCAAAGAATGATACTACTTTGGGTATATAAATATCTGTGTGTATTTGAATTTGCAAATAGAAGTGTATACTGCAAGAAAATGCAGCAGAATCTTAACAGGCCATCTGTGGATAATGGAATTATGGTAATTTTAATTTTCTCTTCTTTTGTACTATAAGCATGTGTCACTTTTAAAGTCAGTGAGAGGATATGTTATTTTTGGAGTGCAAAGAGATTTCTTCAGCCTTCTTACAGACCATTGGACTTGACCACTAAGATCATTTTGTGGATGGTCCCAATTTTCCCCTTTTCCTTGTCCTCATGCCCCTGACTGCAATTCTCAGTAAAGAGGGCAGAGTGACCCTCATGCCCTTCTGACGTTGGGCTTCGCCTCTGCCATAATTTGGAATACAGGAAGAAGTGATGTTCATAGGATCTTTGTCCGGGTCTTAAAAGGCTTTGTGTACCCCACAAGGCCCTTTTGTGCCTCAACCATTTTTGTGGGAAGATGCCCTGCATATGTAGGATTCTAGCACCCAAACTGCCCAGCCAACCTGCACATGTGTACAAAATATATATGTGCCTTTATGTGTCATTCAGGTTTGGGGGATGTTTGTTGTGCAGCAGTAGCTGGCTGATGCAGTACGATTGAAATACTTCCCATGGGCTTAAAGGCATCAACAGGGTACTTTGTTATCTCAGGCAGGTTCAACAAGATTGTAACAGCAAGCCAGTCGTTGGGGATCTTCAAGGCCAAGAAACCTGAACTTGCGCCAGAGGTCTCAGTATGTTTCCAGACATGTAGTATTTCAGATTCAGAGTAATGAAAGGTCAGGATCTCCTTGTTCTCAAAGACCTTCTAGTCCTTAGACAACAAAATGAGCATCCTCATTTGAAGAATATTTTTTAGGAAAATTGTAAATAATTATTATAGATAATGAATGCAGAAATAAAAAGAAAACACCACCCATCGTGCCAGCACTAAAAAGAACTTCTGCCAAATGATTTCCCCACACCTGCGTGTTCCAGGCCCCAGCGTGGAATAGAGAGTTAGCAATGAAGATATCAAAGACCCTACCTCAAGTCAGAGGCCTGCATACCGTGGTTCCTTCTTCTTCTGCCTTATTGGACTGGTAGAAAACTTGACCAACCCAAAGAGCCATGAGGCCAACTCTGCACCTGGAGTAGTTTCATGGTCAAGAGCACTGGGGCTTGAGTTACTTCTCCCCATCTTTCTTCTGAGTGATACAGACACACATGGATACCTGTGGTCTTAGTGCACCCAACTCAGAAGAACCCATGGCTGAGGCCCTACTGGCCATCTGAGATCGTGTCTCACTTGATCACAGTATAAGAAAGAGCCAGAAACCAGGTGCACAGTGAAGTCTGGTGCTAAGACGGACTAGGCTAGCAGCCTGCTGGGTTTCCTTGGATACAATCTCACCTGTGCAGGTTGGTAGAGACTGTGCCACTGGTTGCCAAATATATTCCTTCTTCTTTCTAGACACACAGCAAAATGGCACTTCTCAGTCTTCCGTGAGACCATGAGACAGTGCTCTAGCCAGTAGGGTATGAAGAGAAGTGATGTGTATGTCCACTTTGAGCACCTTGTCTTTGCCAGCCTGATGCAGACACGTAGTATGGCCTGACTTAGAGAGTTTCTCCCCAACACTAGTCTCTTCCTCACAGCTCACAAGCCAAGAGGACAATAGAGACAGTGGCCTGGCAGGATGGAAGCCAAGCATTGATTGGTGGACACCTCCTCCAAGGGTCTATTCTGGACTGGATCCCGTCTCGTCTTGCCCAAGGCATCCACCAACCAACCAAGGAGAACTGTTTTGGAGTTTGCACATGCCTTCTGTTATGTTGGAGCCATTAATCTTTTGGGGTGGACTTGCTAGAGCAATTGGCACTAGCTTACATCATGCTCAGAATTTTCTGGAACTTTGCATAGACTCTGTAAACCATACATCTATCTACCCACACAACAGAACCGTGATTCTGGGGCTATTGTCTCTGCTTCCCCCCACCCCCTCCCGTAGAGCAGTGACAGAGCTGGGATTCAAACTCAGGTTTTCTGGATTCTGATTCCATGACGAGTGCTGTTTTGGGTTCTAGGACCTGCCAGTCCAGGGTCTTGCTGGCCTCCAAATTTCAGGTAGGCAGAGTGGTGAAGAGTGTGCAGGTGAAAGTCTGACAGCTTTCAAGTAAGAGCTTGGCTTCTCTTGGCCTCAGCTACCTCATCTGTCTAGTGAGGCTTCTTTGAGAGGCTGTACCTGCTGCACTGGATGGTTTGAGGTAGAGCCCTTGGTCCTGAGTGTGAACTGCAAAAAACTCCTCTGGGTATGCTTTGTGCAGCCCCTGCAGCTTTCTGGCCTTTCCTGAGGCATCTTGTGTGAAGGCGAGTCCTCAGTTCTGCATAAGAATGCCCTGCAGCTGTGCTCTGCTGGGTGAACTGGGGCACCCCCTCCACTTCCTACCTCTCAGGAAGCCTTGGTGTCTCAATTATTTACTAAGCAGTCTTGCTATCAAAGGGCCCGAAATTCCAGAAAACTTTTCCTTCAGTCGCCTGCTGTGAGAATCCCAGGGTCCTAATGATTTAGGGAGCGGGAGCAAAATGAGAGTCTGTGGCTCCCAGAGGGGAGGAGACTGGCGGGGCTGACCTAAAATAGAAGCGGAGGAAGGTTGGCCTGGTTTGGGCTGCTTATTTGGGGCTGGCCTTCCGGGACTGCTCCCGAGCCTTTTGGGTGTGCATTTGGGGCAGAAGCAGGGAGACAGGTTGGGCCCTGCTGTCACTTCAAGAATGGGCTGAACAGAAGGGCTCTGTCCCTCAGACACGCTCTAGCCTCTGTGACTAGCATGCAACACTGCTCAGGACCCAGGGGACCCAGTCAGCACATACTTTGTATTTATGCCCAGGGTAGCGCACATGGATGCTTTCTCTCTTCAGATTGGCTGGAGTGTGAACAGATGCAGCCAATCAAACAAGTTTGTTGCTTTTGATGCAGTGAAAATACAGGTTGGCTTTGCTAGCTGGTTTGCATGGAAGGGGTCTCAGGGTAGATGGCCTCCTACCAACAATACTGGGGGAGGGGTGTGCTGTGACTGTCTCCACAGTGGGTCTTCTTGCCTCAGGTACACCTAGCTCCTTTTGAGACCGATGACATATTCAACCCCAGGACATTCGCACTGTGGTCATGCTTTTCCATGGAGATTCCAGCTGGTCACAACGCTGATTGTTTCAACGTGGTTTATGATCTGGACTTCCTGTCTGTAGTCTGGAACACTTCACTAGGCCCACCCTGAAGTTCTCAGGGCTCATCAATAGCTCGGGTGTCACCTCCTGCTGACATTTTTCCCTGGCCCTACCCCATGGCACTCACTGACCCTCCTCCGTGTTCCCAAAGCAAGGTGGACTGCCAGGGCTTGGCCCCAGATGTCCCATCCAAACTGGGAGGCTGTCCCTGACCGTGATGCCTGTCTGACCTTGGTGCCCTTCAGGTCTCAGACAGAACTTCTCTGTCTCCACAGTCCAATGTGGTCACTGTCATCCCCAAACCTACAGCCAGATTTTGCAACCTCTCCCTGGTTATGTTGTCCCCCATGCTGTCTCTCCCTGTGACACACCTGTCTCTTCCCACCTCCTGCTCCAGCGCTTGGGCTACTGGGGACAAGGACCTCTTCTGCTCACTGCTGTGGCCCAGGGAGCACAGCGTGAATATGGCTGGACCTCCATGACCCTGGTGAGGTGAGAGAGCCTGAAGGTGGGCCTCTCCCAGCAGCCCATGTCCTCTTCCCCAGATGTCCCTGGGTGGGTGGCTGCTCCCAGCACAGTGACCTCCCTCAGCTCCTGCTGCCCTCTGGCCTTGGCATCTTTCCAGGCAACACGGGAAGCTCCAAGCCCAAGGTAAGAATTCACTGGCTGCTCCTCTGTCATGTTTTATAGCTCCTTTCTGGGCTCCTAATAACAACCACATTTTGGGGGTTTGGAAAAGGGTGTTAGGATCAGACAAGTGAATAAATTGCGTTTAAAAAAATTTTCCAAACACAGATTTATACAATAGCTTGTGACAGACGCATCTTTAGGGGACAATCTGGCAGGAAACATTCATTTTTTTTCCAAAGGGCGCCTGGCAGTGGGAGAAATAATGAGAGATTTTTTAGGATTCTAATTATTCCCTGGTGCTGACAGACTGAAGAGGGAGAACCGCCACCGCTCTGTGCTCATGGGCACACAGCAGATCTGTTCCTGGGTCCCCAGGTAGGAGTCATGCTGCCAGGGGTGGCCTGGCCTGTCCATCCTGTGCCCTTGTGGCTTGTGCTTCTCTTCCACCCACACTCCATCGTGGAGGGAATAGGAAACCAGGGGCTGCTGTGAGCCTGTGCTGGATGCTACAACTCTCTCCATCAGTTCTTTCCTGCTACAGCTCCAAGGACCAGCCGTGGAGGCTCTATTAGTTTGGGTTCTACAGAAGGCAGATTTTGCAAATTTTATATAACAACAAGAATCTATTAGGAAGCTTTACAAATTCCAGGATAGAGATAATCCAAGATGGCTGCTCAGCCATGAAGCAGATCTCCCGTCCGGGACTGCAGGACAGCTGGTGAGGTGAGAGTCTGCTGCAGATCTCGGGTGAATAGCGAAGCCTGAAGATCTGGGACTGAAGAGCAGCAACGGGCAGACAGGCACAAGTCAAGCCTGCAGCGAATCTGTGCTGAAGATTTGGGGTGTGTAGCAAGTCAGCGTCTGTAGACAATCGAGAAGGTGAGAGCTTTCCCAGAGGAAGAAGCTATAACAATCTTCCCTCTTCCCTCCTTTTATAACCTTGGAGTTCCAGTTGGCCCTCCCACATCTGGGTGGGTGCTCCTCTCTCATTGGCCAGCCAACAAATCACTCACACTCTAATCCCGACCAGTTCTTGATCCCCAATCTAGGCGCGATTCCCAAACGCTAATCCTAATGGAGGTGTGGTTTCTAATTTCCTCAAGTTGACAAGATCCCTTCAAAGGTCACAGAAACTTCAGCCCCTTCTGAGTGTGTCCACCAGCCCATGAGCCTGGGAGTGCAGTGGCTAGATCTATGGGTTGTGAGGTTGTTGTTCAGCAAAGAGTTAAGGGCCTCCATCGCCCATGCTGACAGGGCCTTGGTGGATGTCCAACCGCATCTTGATTGTTCCAGTGAGGGAACAGAGGTGAGTGTGGGAATGGTGAGGACAGAATGACATAGTGCTGGATTCCAGGAGAATGCTCAGCGCTCAGCTCTCCATGATGGGATGAGGTGACCTATGTGGGGCACCTACCGAGGACCGGGCACAGCAGTTGGCCTTGGCACGTGCCTTCTCACCACACCCGCCTCTGAGGTCCCATCTGTGAGGTCCCGCCTGTGAATGTCCCATCTGAGAAAGGTAAGACTCAGCGAGGTTCAGTAACCCACTCTGCATCTCACAGCTAATCCCTCTTCCATACAAAACTGGCCAGTCTGGAAAGCACATGAAAAGAATTTTATGGCTTCCAGACAAGGAAGTGGCATGTCCCAACCCCACCTACTTCTTGTCCCCAGCTCTTGAAGAAGGGGGAATGTAAGGCAGTGCCAGCCTCTGCATCCTGGCCTTACCCCTCAAGAAGTGCACCACTGCTCTGCCCCGTGTGCCTCCACACTGATGGGACATTCTTGCTTGAAGCACTGTGATAGATAGGAGGGGTCAGGATTATGGCTGCCTGCTTAGCACCTGAGTTTCATGTGTAACAGAGATACAGACTGCTCAGAGCTATAGGACTGTATTGATTTCTGATATCTCAGCTCAAGGCAGCTCTTGTTCCAGACCTGGAGCAGCTCCTGCTGCCACGGCAACCCCTACCCCATCCTCTACTCCAAAGTCCCAGAGGACTTGCTGTGACCAAGGGCACCTTCCCTTCCCCCTGAGACACAACTCTGTTCCTGCTCCAGCTGGTTCCTGGCCCCTGAGCCTGAGGTCTCTCCCAAAGTCCAGTTTCCCTGGCTGAATTTGTATTCATTTCCTTTCCCTCCATTTTGAACCAATCCTGGTCAAAATGCTTAGATCTTTTATAGTCTTCAATGTGTCTACCACCCCACCTGCCTTCCCAGCCTTCCCACTCTACTGTGGCCAAGGAAGTGGCGGTGGTGGTGTTGGGGGGTGGGTCTTGGAGAAAAGTTGAATGGGATTCAGGCTCTCCCCTGCTTACATCCACCAGGGGTCCCATGAACATTCAAAGAAAACCCAAGCCCTCTTCTTGGAGTAGTGCTCAGTGTCCCAGCATGCAGAAAGACCTCTGAAGGAGCTTGGGACTTGGGAGAGAAAAGAGAGTCACAGCCCCTGCCAACCAAGAGCGAGCACCTGTACCCATTCCCTCTGCTGCCCACAGAACCCACAGTAGCAGAGGCGGGAGGGCACGGCCCATGTAAATCAGGCTCCTGCGCAGGCAGGAAGAGAGGTGAGGAAGGTCGTGGGTACGCGAGCTTGGCACGTTGCCTCCTCTCACCATGTGGCCAGAGAATTGCAGGGCCAGCATCCCCTTGGAGACACTAACGGGGGAAACCAGTTGTCCCCATGGAGAGTTGGGTCTGAGTAAGAGTCCACCAGGAACCTGCACCTTCATCCTCCTGCTCCAGCCCATCATGCCAGAACCACGGCTGTTTCCCACCGTGGGTGCAGAATAGATCACCAGCACTACCACAAATGGTGAACAGCTACCTGCTTACTTTCAACTAAGAAAGCCCTGAGTTCTGTTGGATAGACAAACTGCAGTATCTGACCTGGAAGTTGAGCCCTGGTCTTTCCTTCTCACCTTGCCAAGTGCACGAGTGGTTTCAGGCTCTTCAGGGGCCTGGAGGCAGGTGGCGGCCTTTGCACCTTCCAGGTAGAAGGGCTCTTGTGGTGGTGGGGGTCAGTGAGAAGGCCCACCTTTCAGAACCCCGAGTGGGTTGGGCCCCATATCCCAGGGTGCCCAGCCAGCTCCCCACAGCTGCTCCCTCTGTCTGTGGACCTTGGGTGGAGGAGAGGGACACCACCACTACCATTAATAGCATCAGTTTTCATCCTGGGTCTCTCTGGACTTCCCTGAGAGCTACAGGAGCTTTACTCAGTGCCTTGCTCAGGTTACAGCACAGAGCAGACCGGATATGAACTACGTATGTCACATCGCTGTGTGCCCTGGGGAGAATCACTGGGATGCTCTGGGTAACCCTCCTGAGGAAGCCCTGACCGGGCCCTTACCTGCGGCCAGACGTGTGTTAGGTTCGGAGGAGAAGGGGGCCCAGCAGAAGTCTCTCACTGCTGTGGGCACTAAGGGAGACACTTTGACTGTGGCTCCACTCACGCTGTAACATGCTGAGCCAACTGAGCCTTCACTCTACTACAGAGCTGCCCTATGCTCGCCTCTAGGTTGTTGTCCCCGAGGCCTGGGGTGCGTGCTCGTAGGACAATACTCACTCTGGGTGTCCTCAGCAGCCCAGACCGGGGCCAGAAGGTCAGGAAGCACCTGAAGGTAACTCAGGCTGCTTCGGGCAGAGAATTCCAGCTTTCATAGTGAGGTCTGAAGAGACCAAAGTCTGGCTGAAGCTTGCCTGGAGCCTTGCTGTGTGCTGTCCCTGTGGGGCCGAGCATCTGGCAGAAAGCCCAGGTGGGGCCTCTGCACCAGGGCCTCTCTTATCTGGTTTAGGGCATCTGCCTTGAATGTTTGTCACCTCCAGTGTCCAGTCCCTGCCCCAACCACCCCTAGCTGGCACTTCCCACCCTATGTGGGATCCCCTTCCTCCTCGGCCTCCAGTACCCCCAGCCCTGGGGGCCTGTGTGTCTCAGTCCGCTGCTCTGTTTAGATCTTTTCAAAGGACAGCAGCCCGTGGAACTTTACTGAATCCTCTAAAAATGAGCGGCTTTTTTTTTTCTCCTGCGTGTCAACCCTTCATCGCTTGCTGCTATTCTCTATGCATTTTATAGCAGGCGGAAAGGGAATGAAAAAAGAAAGAAAAACGCTAAGGCTTCTTGAGATAAACAGAGTCTTGTGAGCTGAAGTGTTAGAACCACATCTCCTCTGCTGTTGACACCAGGAAGACTTCTGATAAGCTCACCCTTATCTCTGCCAAGTGCCTCCCACAGAAAGGGGCTTCAGTCCTCTCTCTGGCCTCCTGGAGGTCAGGCTGGGCACAGACAACTCCCACACCCAGCATGTGCCACCATGGGGTTTGGGTTCTGCAGGTGGGATGGGCGCAACCCACGGAAGTTGCAAAGCCATTCTTTCTAGCACATACAGGGCTCTGAAGTGACAGTTCCCACTGTGGCCCTAGCATCTAGTGCGGTCCCTGGGTCACCAGCTCACCTCACTTCTCAGAAACACGCTTTCTTCACCAGGTGGACTTTCCAGGGCCTAATCCAGCCCAAAGGGCAATGGTAAGCATGGGGGGTATCAGGTGATGGCAGCCCCTCGGGTCTAGGGAACTTGATCTGACACTGAGTCCCATGACCCGAACCCAGTGGGCTAATTCCTGTCCCGAAACTGGGAGATGCAGAACTCGGGTCCAGGATGGAAGCCCTCATGGGCATATGGGATACAGTACAGACTGATTAAGGGCCCAGGCTCCGGGATTGAATGATGGCTCTGTGTCTTCCCTGCTGAGCCACCTTGGAGAGTTGCTAGACCTCCATCTCAAAGTCTGCATCCTGGTCACAAGACAGGGGAAGCATCGTGAACAGGACGTGAGAAACGCGTGCACCCTGAGCATGGCAGGCGCTTGGTCCAAGGCAGCTGTCGTCACTGAGTCAGTATTGACGTGGCGCGGTATGTGTAGATTCCCACAACACAGAGAGCAGAGGTCACCCAGCCACCTCTGTGCCCTCAGTCCACCATCCTCGCAGCCATAGCGGCAGCCCAGGCACAAGCAGTTCTTGCTGGTGGAGGCTGCTGGTGGAGGAAGACAGATGAGCTGGCATGGTCATAAAAGGCACAGCAGCTAGGCCTATTTAAATGACAGCCTGCGCACTTGTCCCCTAAGAGTCAGTCTGGGTGCAGGGTTGAGTGTGGTGCGAAGTGGGGCCATATCTCCTACCAAGGGGGTGCTGGGTGACCTTCGCTGCTCTTGCATACTCCAGGTTGCATGGAGAGGGATGGGATCTGGATGGAGAAGGGGACTGCTGCCACCTGCCTGGGTTCTGTAAATGACAAGTCTTCAGAGCTCATCTGCAATTAGTAGATGAGGTATGAGGGTCAGGTAGCCTCAGGTGATTCCACAGTGAATCAGTTATAGCACTGTGGGTCCTGATTAGCACCAAGGATGGGGTCCCTCTGCAACCTTCCCACTGCAGAGACTGACCTAAAGGCCTCCTACCCAGCACCCACTGGCAGGACCTCCAGGGTGCCCATGTGGGTGTCTTCCTGAAGCTTCATCACTTTTCCTGTCTTCAAGGCCCTGCATGACAGGAAGTCTAGTGTGGGTGCCTGACCAGTAACTAAAAGCAGACTAGATCTTGGCATCTCTATCGCTTCTTGGCCTCTTGTCTAAGATCAAGTGTAGATCTTGGCACCTCTTCCTTCATTTTTTATCTCTTATTATCTTAAAAATATAGGTTAGATCCTGCCCAAGCCTACCTGTAGGCCTGTTAATCACTTACGGAGGGCTTGCAATGCAAGGTGTATTAACTCTCAATTTACTAAGCCAATGTTGTTCTCTTTTAAGATAAGAGAAATGAAAACAATTTTCTGGATTTGCAGGGACATCCAATTGCCAGCTTTTAGAATGCTCGGTTCCAGAAACCCTGTGCTGTGCTTTGAATCTGGAATGTCCCCCAAATCCTCATGTTTTGAAGGTGATTCTGTCAAGGGGGTTAATTCAGCGATTTCTTGTGCTGTTGGAGGTGGGGCTTGACCCCGTAGGGCCAGACTACTGGAATGTGACCTAGAAGGATACTCGCTAGCTCTGCCTTTTCTCGTTGTCCGTTTTCTGTCTACCACGGCAAGAACAGCTTCTCTCCAGCTGTGATCCCACCTTGTGCGTTTACCATTTCCGGCTGCTCATGAGTAGACTGAGACTTTCTGAAACTGTGAGCTAAAATAAGCCTTTGCTCCCTTAGGTTGTAGGTGTTGGGTATTCTGTTCCACCAATGGAAAAGTGATTAAGACTCCCTGAGTGACACTTAGAAAATCTCTAGTCATTGTCCCAAACCTACAGCCATCTCAGATTCCAGAAAAAGAACCTGAGCACTTCTTGAGGAAGTTAGTCCCCATGTGGAAGCCATTGCCCCATGATGGGCACCTAGGCTGCCCCACAATGCAAAAGCCACCACCTCATCATGATAACCTAATTGTCCCCATCAAGGACCTCACGGAACCCGTCCTGAGATGGTGACCCACCAAATCTCCATGGGACCAGGACCACCTATGCTGTCAGCTATGCTAATCCCCAACATCTGCCTTATTTCCCTTTTAAAATAAAACCCCAAAGCTTCTCCAAGACAGATCTTTGACCTCAGTCTTCCCATCGTGGTGGCACTGATCACAGCTCCTTTCCTACCCTCCACCACTGCTCATGTCCTTGGCTGGCATTTTGGGACAGGTGGCTGAGACTGATCGATCAGATCTTTCAAGGTAAAAGCAGGTTTTTTACCTTAAAACTGTGGCAACATTTCCACCAAGCACCTCCCCTTCTGGGCTTAATGTCCCCCGAGGGGCACTTGACTGGAGGTGCTCTGGAGAAATGTGACAGAGTGGGGCGTGGGAACATGTGCCACTGTCTGCCTCCTACACTGCCCCTACCCTAGCCACAGTGGCCTTCTCCACGCTGGCCTGAGACCCCCACCCAGTCTATCCTGTGTCAGGAATACCAGTGCAGTGGCACTGCCCACCTGGTTGGCCAGAGTCCTCGTCACAGAGGCCTCAGGGAGCTTGGAGTGCACTTGAGTGCAGGGGATGGACAGAAAGAAGGTTGGCACGCAGCTGCGTGTGTGACTCATATTTACATAATTCCTTCAAATTTTAATTTTGCTTTTCTCTATGCATTTTTAAAGTGAATTTTATGTCTTAGCAGATCCTAGGAGAGAAGAAGAAGAGGGAATAACAAACAGATCAGGTTGCAGGTCAGGCAAACCCAGGCTTGAATTCCACTCTTCTATAAACCACTATCAAGTGAATCTATCCTGTGGTCTCCTGTTCTTTCAACTTGATTATTTTTTAATGTTATCATGAAAAATTGTAAAAAGGAAGTTTTGATACTTAAAGACAGTACATTAACTATAATATGTGTTTTGTGGCCAAAGATAGTTCCTCTTCATTGAAAACAACAACTCATAAAAATGTTGGGGCATAGATTGGATATATTTGTATTACACTGTACTTAATACTCTGTGCCTCAGTATCTCATCTGTGTTAGTCAGTTTTCCAGTACTGCCCCAAAATGCCAGAGGTAATCAGCTTCTAATAAGGAAAAGTTCATTTTCTTATAGTTTCTACCCAGAGCCTGTTGGCCTGCTGCTGTGAGCCTACGACAGGTCAGAACACAGTGGTGGCAGTATAGGGCAGAAGAAACTGCTCCCCTCATGCAGAGAGGAAGAAGAGGAACTAGTATCCCAACCCCGTACCCCCTCCGAAAGCATGCTCCCAATGACCCAACTCCTTCCTGCTAAGTTCCACCTTTTCAAGGTTCCACCATCTTGCATTAACGCTATTGGCTGGGACCAACCCTTCTGCACAGAGCTTTTAGGAAACATTCAAGATGCAAATGACAGCACTGTCCCTACACGGGAATCAAAAGCATACATTGCCACTGAATTATTATGAGGATTAGATAGCATATTCATTATTATTTATTACTGCATAAAAATTACCCTCAAATTCAATGGCTTAAAGCCTGTCACACTGATTATCTCACATTTTCATGCAGAAATCTGGGCAGAACTCAGTGGCCCTCACCAGATTGAAATAAAGCCGTCTGCCAGCTGAGGCAGAGATGCCATCTGAAGGCTTCATGACACATGACTGCTTCTAGTTTCTTGTAGTTGCTGGCAAAATATGGAACCTCCATCACCTATGAGCTGTGGCCTCTGCTCTTGACCAGCTCTTGGTTGATGACTGCTTTTGGCTCCTGGCCACAGGAGTGTCTCCCAGTCTTCACCAG
Source organism: Ctenodactylus gundi (assembly GCA_004027205.1). Lineage (NCBI taxonomy): Eukaryota > Metazoa > Chordata > Mammalia > Rodentia > Ctenodactylidae > Ctenodactylus > Ctenodactylus gundi. Next base: position 97,344 of record PVKB01003448.1, on the reverse strand, counting down.
AGCAGGTAAGACAAGAAAGCAGTAGCAAGAGTCACCTAGGAAGACGGAAGCCATCACCGTGTACAACCACATCACAAAAGTGACACCCATCGCCCTTACTGGATAGGTCACAGGTCATGCCAACCTTACTGTCCTGGAAGCTAGGTCACGTGTCCATGCCAGAAGGATCCCACCCACAGGGTAATTCATTAAAGCCCTTAGCAGAGGGAACTTGCTGTCCTCACTGATCCCCTACAACCTTACCCTCTAGCTCACATCGCTGTTTATTCCTCCACCCAGCCAGTGAAAGTGAGAATTGGAGGGAAGGAAGAGGGGGTTAGAGTCAAAGGGGGGCGGGGGGAAGGGATTGCAATTTTGATGCAATATATATATATATATATATATATATATATATATGCGCAAAATACTCAAATTCATGGAGGGAAAAAGCTCCAATGACACATGCCAGGCAGTGGCTGGAGGTGGGAACGTGCCGATTGAGCCCCTGCAGCTCCCAGTCTGTGGGGAAGGTGGGGTTTCACAGCAGAACCACCTCCAGGGCACCGGAACTTCCCATGCCTTTGGAGCACTCTGCTTACCTCCAGGTGTACATGACTTACTGCCCTCCCTCCTCAGTCGGGCAGGCTCCCTCCTGGAGATCCAGGTTCTGAGGCCTCTCTCTGCTCTCCCCACCTCCTGCTTAAACTTCTCCTAAGAACCAGAGATGAAACTTGTTTATCCAGGACTTGGGTTCTAGGAACCGAGGCAGGTGGCTCCAGAATTTGCATCCCAACAGATACAGAAGGTTCCAGACACAGCCGGCTCCCACTGATCTAATCTTCTTTCTCCTGAGCCCAGTTGGGGGTTGGAGATAGGAGCCCCGGTAGGAGACACTGCCCTGATCTCACTCAGCCCGAGCCCAGAAGGACCCCAAATAGGTTTGGGGGGTGTCTCAGGAGGATAGCCAGGGTGATAGGAGGGCAGTTGTCCATCGTCACTGCCTGGAGTAGAGGACAGCTGTCCACAGGTTCACACCCCTTTCATAGTGTGGGGCTGGTGCCAAGAAGTGGCAGCCCAGCCAGGGGTAACATTTCTGGCCCCCTGGCATCCAGGTGGGCCCAAGGGATGGCCAGTGGAATGGAGACAGAGTGAGTAGATGCCCAGGCTGAGGTAGATCATCATCTGGAATCTGTCCCTGGCACATTCACCTCCGTGGGATCCAGAAGGCCACAGCCCAGATGACATGCTCACAGATGCAGGGGGTGGATCCCCACATCCTTCCTGGAGGAGGTGCCCTGGAAGAAGGGAGATGTGCCGTCAGCCACGCCCACTTGGGCTACATGTGGGAGAGGCCAAGGTTCCGTAGTGAAGCCACTGGGACGTGGGGCTGTCTCCCCACTTCCCTGCTGACTGACCCAGCCAGTTTCACTGCCCATTCTCCCTTCATCCTGCAGTGTCGTCTACAGGCAGGCTTGTGTGAGCGAGGCATGGGCACCAGCCAGGGAGGCCACCAAACTAAGTGGGTAAATGAGCAAGAGAATAATTACATCATGAGAGAGAAGTGCCACTGGGAGGGGGAAAGATGGCGTTGAGAAGCATATGCCGGATTGTCGTGCAGGGGAGGGTCCCTGCCAGGCGGTAGAGAGGACGGAGGCGCAGCCCCACTGTGAGGCCACTGCTCCTCACTGGACACCTCACTGGATCACCTCACTGTGACTGCCCACCTCCAGAGGAGCTCTTGCCACCTTCTTTCCACAGAGGAGAGCACTGGCCCCGAGAGTTGGGGCCATGGGCAAGTCACACAGTCAAGAAGCTTGTTTGTCATGGTACTTGTTCTATGCAGAGAAGTGAGGAACAAAGTCACCTTGGCAAACGCTGGCCCTCAGGAAGGGCAAGCCCATCTCCCCTTCCAGCCTCCTGAGGGATTCCAACAGCGGTGTCCGGCCCACCTGCCGGACAGGGCTTCCCACGCCTACGGGTATTGATGCACCACCATGGATGCTTGTTGGTGTGCAGGAGGGTCAGGCTCCTTTGAGATGTGGGGACACGTGGCATGGGTATCTACAAGCTACCCGCTGGTGCTGCTGTCACCCCTGGGAGCAGCAAGGGTCTAGAACTCAGTGCTGCTTGAATTTGAATCCGGATGGCCTGAGTTCCGATCTGAACTCTCCCACCACTGAGGCTTCTCCAGGGAAGCCAGGCGGAAGTCCAGAGAACTTGAGTGCCTTGTCCAAGGTCACTCGGAGGTGGTCTAGATGCCCAAACTTCACCTCTGCATGGGGTTTGTCCTCCCTTTTTGAGGCTGCGCTGTGTGTCAGTAAAGCTTCTCGCTGGCCATGAAATCTGGCCTGGACAATGCATCAGCCTGGACCAGGCCCCATGAGAAATGTCTCTTTCCAGACAGTTCTCCCAAGAGTGAATTCTGACCCCTCTCAGGTAGATCTTCTGACTGAGCAAGACAGCCACAGTGACTGGGTGACCATGGTTAATGCTGACGTGCTGCTGCACCCCTGGAGTCTGAGCTTCTGGGTCTCCAGTTTCCCTCCCCACCCACTCCCTGCCCGGCCATGGCTACTTAGCCAGGCCCATTCCATGTCACTGCCTTTCCTCCCTTCCGAACTCCTCTTCCTTACCTCCTTACTTCCTACTCTGGCTTTTGGTCTTTCCTTGTAACCTGAAGTGTCCCAGGCCTCAAGGAATTGAGCACATACACGCACCCCCCCCCCCCAACCACACACACTCCCAGAGCCTTCTGGAACCTTAACTAGAGAGTTATAGGTCAGTAGTGGTGACCCAGAGGCACTCCCTGATCCCAGTGAAAGCCCAGCAGGGGCACGGAGGTGTGGAGCAAGGGACCCTGGGAATCAGGGAGGTCTTCCTGTAGGAGGTACTTGCTGAGTGTTGAAGGACAAATGAGGTTGGCCAGGGGAAGAAAGTACCCAGGCAGACTGTGGCAAGAAGACTGTCCCTCAAGGTCTTGAACCGATGACTGAGTCTAGTCTACACTCACGTTTTGACAGCAAAGCTAGCATAGCACCTAAGATTGGCTGCCCACCCTGTCAGCACCCTGCCCAGTAGCCCCCTGCGTCTTTAGTAGGGAAAGGCCCTTCCGTCCTGCCGCCAGAGGCCTCCTTCTCCCCTGAAGCCTCCTGCTCAGGATCCTGGAAGCCCAGGTGGTCCGGATCCAGGGTTTCTCTGACCTTAGTTGTTCAACAGCTTTCTAGGAGCAGCAGAGCAGTGGAGAAGGGCTCAGACCAGGCTCAGACATTACCTTTCGCTCCTTGGAAGCTGAATGACTTGAGAAATTCCACTTCTCTGAGCCTCAGTTCTCTCATCTGGAAACTAGGTTGACTGTAGCAATGCCTACCTCCTGAGGAACTGATGACAAAAGAACCCCAGCTGCCAGGCCCATCTCTGCGCTCTCGGCAGTATGACTCCTCTCATCTGGAGCTAGATCTTACACCTCTGTAGATATGTGTGGCCCCCAGGACTTGCTTTAGCCTGTAGAATATTTTGTATACAGTGTTGTGCTGATTCCAAGCTGATGGCTTTATGTGCCACTGCCTTGTAAACCTCAACCTTCCCCTGGAGCAAGTCTAGGCTACCCCTCTGGAGGATAGAGTGGACAGGATCTCCCAAATAGGAAAGAACCACCATCAGCAAAGCCAGGCCAGGGGGGCTTCTGGCTGCCAGATGAAACTCAAGGGAGTGTGGCCCAACCAGCAGAGCAAGGTAGCCAACCTAGAAACCTGGGACTCTCCAGACACCTTGGCTTCAGCTCTGGGGTCTTTGTGTGTCACTATTAGCAAGGACAAGTGGGGCTCTTCTTGTGGAGAGTTACTGTGAAGATAAAAAGTCAGTAAGTGGAGAGTGTACAGCTTTGTGCCTGGCACCCAATAAGCTCTCGTAAGGTACCATTAGCTGCTTTCATTACTCCAGGGCTGCCCAGTTCTCAGATGGAGCTAGGCATTGTCAGCTAAAGCAAAGGTCTGGATGGAAGGCGACCTTGACACTCACAGTGGTGCTGCCTCATGACATCACCAGCCTGGACACCATAGCCCTGCTACTTGGTGCCATGTGAGCTCAGGGGAGTGTCTTCGCCTCTGTAAATTTACAAGTGGCCACTTGCATAGTGAGGAGGGAAGGTCAGCCCTACAGGGTTGGGGGAGCCTCTCTTTGTTCTACAGTCAACCAGGTTGAGGCTACTCAAGTTCCTGCTCCAGAAAATGTTGACACAGGGTAGGAAAAAAAAAGGGGGGGATGCCTGTGGGAGTCTTCCTTGAAGAACACTGGGACATTGCATAGGGCGGGAGAACAACATAGGTCTGAGGACTTTGTTCCATGGGGCTGGCTGTCCTTATGTCCTTTGACTGAGTCCCCTTGACCAACTTGAGATGAAGGGTTTGTGGTTGTATCTGCGCATGCCCAGCTGGTCTTTGTTTTCTTGTTGAGGAGGGATGACTGGGGGCCAGAGGGTTGCCTGAACATTGCTCATGGAACCCAGCCCTCTGAACCATTTGGGAGCATCTGTCCCTTCCTCACGTGGTCCTCAAGGGCAGTACCTTTGGTATTCTTGCTCATCCTGGTGCTCCTTCGCCAAGCATGGGTCTGCACACAGAGCTGGTGTTCAGTAAACATTGGTCAAGTGAAATGAGGAACAAAAGCCACAGTGTTATGAATATCGTGCCCTTGGCCTTCCCTTCTGCGAAGACAACTACCTGCACCTCCCCCCCCCCCCCCAAGAATCTTGCCTTCAGATCATACTGTCCTTCACCTCTTTCCGCCACAGATCCCCTTGCTGTGGCCCAAGAGTCACTGGGGACCACAAATCTGAGCCCATCTACCTGTTTTCTGACCTTTGCCATTCCTTTATTTCTCAGCTATTGACATGAAAAACCAAGATATGAACATATCCTTTGAGGTTCTTGCATAGTCCTACTACTACCCAATCCTTGAATGCTAAAAACATAGGCCTGGGGAAGGGAAGGGTCTTTGTGTCAAAAAGCCCTCCAGCCACTAGGCCTTCCTGCTGCCTGGACCCAGCACTCTCCCTTACTCAGCCCCGAGGTCCTCAGGTAATTTTGCTTCATTCCTTAGCTCCTATCTGAGAGTATCTTCCTGCTCTGCCCTGAAATCCTTCTTTTCTGTCCTCTCCTAGCACCCTGCTGCCTACTGCTTTGTGCTTCCAGGGAAGACTCTGTGAGCATCACAGGGAGGGAATTACAGTGGCACAGCAGATCACTGATTCCCTGAACACAGTGGCTGTCACATAGAAGGTGCTCGACAAATGTGCTAAATAATAAACAAACTCTGAGACACAGCAGGTGTCGGAGCCAGCCCCAGGGTCGAGGGCTGTGTCTCAGTACAAGAGCTGGCACTAGAGGCAGGCAGGTGAAGTGTCCAGGCTGCAGAGCCTACAGAGGCACCCCACCCTCCCAGGTCCTTGGCGCCAACCTCTGGGTCTGTCTTTTACCAGCATAGCTGAACGCCAGCCACGGGCAGTGCAGGCAGACTAGAACCGCCAACTCAGCTTCCGCGCCTATGTCTGGAATGGTGATCTATTCAGAGAACGGATACGTCTCCTATTCCACAGGCATCTGGCTCCCAAAATAGCCTCGAGACCACCCTTGGCAGCTGGTATGATGGGTATTTTCAGGCCCCTGTGAGGTGATTTTGCTTCCTCAGCCTCATTAGGGGGAAATGGGCGTCAGAGGCAGAACAGGGAAGAGAAATGGACTAATTTCCCCAGCTGTGGACAGACTGGTGGTTCTTACCTCTGTGAGATGCAGCTCCCATGGGAACCTGTAAGGGGAGTTGAAGGGCTGGAGACTACACAGTTCTTGGCCTGCGGGGATTCTTTGCAAGGACTCTTGGTAGGCACTGGGGCTGATTGGCTTATGATACATGGTCTACTGACCTCATCAGAGTTGCTTATGGGATTGTGGTCCCCTCCCAGCCGACATCACCATCCTTGCTCTCTTTCAGATGCATCTGGGCCCAGACCAAGTAGCCAGGACACTCTCAGGAGCTCTGCTCCTTCCTGGCCACCACCCTCTATCCCACCTGGGGGCCACCTCCCACCTGGCCTTGGGTATAGCTCCATCTGCTCTGGGGAAAGACAGAGTTGGGTGATGCCCCCAGAAAGATATTGAACCTCCTGGAGAATTCCAGACCCAGAGGCCTGAAGATCTGCTGGGGCAGAGTAAGGGCCACCATGACAGAAGCTTGGGTTTGGGTACGCGTGGCCATCCTTAGCTGTGTGTCCATGGACAGCTCTCTGGACTTGTCTGGGGCTTCCTTTCCTGCATATAAAATGATGAATTTGAATTCATTCATTCATTCAGTCACACATGCATGCATCCCATGGTGATGGAAGTTAAGATAGGATTTCTGTTAGAGCACACAGTGTAATGTTCAGGGAATGTGAATGTTAGATTTCTGCCACAATGACAAAACACAAGAGATAATCAAGTCATAAGAAGAAAAGGTTTATTTTGACTCATGATTTCAGAGGCTTCAGGCCATGGTCAGCTGGTTCCATTGCTTTTTTAATCTGTAGCAAGGCAGAATACCATGGAATGAAGCTGCCCACCTCATGGTGGCCAGGAAGGATAGACAGGGTAGGGAGCCAAATACACCCTTTAGGGGGATGCTTTCACCAGCTCCCAATAGCCCATTATGCTATGAGCCTATAAATGGATTAATGCAATGATGAGGTTAGAGCCCTCATGACCACCAAAAGGCTTCATTTCTGAACATAGCTGCCCTGGGGACCACGGTCTGAACATCTGAGCCTTTGGAGGATTTGAGCCACAACAGCGAGGGCCAATATTGTGGCTACTATGTGCCCAGCTCACCCCAGAGGTCCTGCCCTCAGTGTTTTCTGCAGAGAACCTCACCCTTCCAGGCACCCTGGGTCCTGTCTGAGTAACACACGTTCAGACCGTTGGCTTTTGGTCAAATGTGGGGACCCTGGGATGTTTGCTCTTCTGGGAGATGCAAGAAATCCCTTGTCAGTTTCCCAAAAGCCCAGCACCCAGTGGATGGGGCACCAGCCTAGGAGTCACAGCGTCCTGATCCAAACTCCGTGAGCCTCAGCACAGCTCTTTCCAAGACACATCACCTCCCTTAGGCCATTACCACATCCATAAGGTGGGGTGAGTCATACCAGGCACTGGCTGCACAGTCCCTGAGCTGAATCCTCATTCCCTTTGTTACTTGTGCAGCCCCAGAGTGGAGGCGTGGTTTGTCCAAGGTCAAGTGGCTGGTAAAAGGCGGAGTGGACATTTCAGTTCTGCCTCATCCAACTGGCTCATCCGTTCTATGTGGAGTCGGTGTACATTCTACAATTCTGTGGACATCTGCAGAGCCACTGTGAACGCCCTACTCCAATACCCATTGGCCAAAAGAACAGGGTCTTATCCCTCAGATCTGGAGGTCCAAGCCTGTTTCCAGCTACCTTCCTGAGCTCAATCCTCCTCTTCTTTCTCCTCTTCCAAGGCCCAATGACACAGAGGTCTCTGTGGGGAAAGAAGATAGTTTCCAAAAAGTTTCGTCCCCAGAGTGATGGTTCCATCTGCAGCTGGAGTATGTGGAGGGTGGTGGCTGGAGGAGGTAGAAAGAAAGAAAAGTTACATTTCAATCTTTTTTTCCCCACATTTTTCCTTCCTGACACATGTTTACTCAGCACCTATTATACAGCGGGCCCTGCACTTCTGTGGTGACTAGGATTGAGATGTGATCTATGAGTTTATAGGGGGACAGAAACACATTGCAAACCGACAGATACAGAAAAAGAAACACCCGGTTCATACCCTTGAAATGCCACGGATACTGGATCCACATCCATCTTGATGCACAGATCAAGCAGTTGACCTGTCCATACAGTCCCTTCTTGGCACCAGCTGTGTAGGAGGGAGTCAAGAGCATCTGCCACTCTGGGGCTCTCATTTAATCTGTCATTTAATCTCTATTTCACTCAGTCTTTGGCTGATTTGCATATCAGCGTTGGCTTTGTTCTTAGAGAAGCACTTCCAACGATGACTACCAGCAATGTCAGTCTTAAGGTCTACCACTTTGCAACCGTAAAGAAAAGATATCTTTTCTAGCACCTTCAACAACAGGCTAAAGGCTAACTCTGATTGGATTAACCTGCATCATGTGCTCTGCTATGAGCCAATAACCAAGTCCAAGGGAATAGAAGTCACTGGTTAGCTAGACACAGGTTACGTGTTTACTCTTAGAGTCCGTTCTGCAGGGATTGGCTCTATCCTGGCCAAAGCAGCTAGCCAGAGTATAAATGGTGAGTAGACACAGAGTGTCTAAAGTCAAGGGAAGGAATTAGGGGAGATGAGGAGTAGATGCAGAGCAGGTAAAAATGATATTAATGTACAAGGCAAACCTGGCTTCTGGCTGCAGGGCTAGCATGACCAAACTTACCTGGGCTACTGTATATGACCTTGAGGTATCTCCACGATCATCGCAGGAGGCAGTGCTGCTGCAGTGAAGCACATCCTCTGACTCTGATTGCCTGGCTCAGGTAACCATGCCTGTCTTTAGCCCACCCCAGTAGATCTAGTCCCCATCTGAGGGATTGAGGTGGGCATACCTGTTCTGACACTGCTTCTAATAGAGCACACATTGACTCAGCCTGTTTCCTGGTTGTGTGGCTCTGAGTGAGTTCCTCAACTTCTCCCTCCCTGAGCCTCAATGTCCTCGCCTCTGAAGTGGGAATGATTATACTAACTTATAGCAGGGAGAGTTAGTATGAGAGCCAGCGATAGTACCTGCGAATCACCTGGCCAGAACTTAGAAGGTACTAAACAAGTACAGGTGTATAGAGCAGGTGCTCAAGGAATGGCAGCTATCGCTGTTACCTGTGGTCTGGTTCTTGGCAAGTGGATAACATGTACCGCAGACAAGTCTACCTTCCCCATCTGTTCGTGAAGTGACCTAGAGCACAGGAACATGACTAATCTTTCTCCGTTCCTGCACGCAGCCTGGCACTCTGTGGTGGCAGCCACTGAGTCACTGGAAACCATTCTGGAGGCTAGAAGGATAGGGAAGGTTCTTCGTGGTCATTGTCTTCATGGCCTTGAACCTCTCTTAAAAGTCTGTTCACAGTACACGTGTCTTAGCAGGACGTAATTTCTCTGTAACTGAGGGAGTTATTTAAAGTCTCTATTAAAACAGCTGGACCTTGATGGAAACAGAGCAGTTGTCACTGCTGGGACCTGAGAGGTGCCTGGGAAGGATAGGTACCTGCAGGCAGGATTTTATTCTAGGCTTTGCAGAGACGACTGCTTTATACTGGGCTCCGGGCACACAGATGCAAACTGGCGTCGGTGGCATGAAGAGACAGCCTCTTGCTCCCCGTGGGTGGGCCTCTATGAATGACACTTCTGTCTGGGGAATGCAGGCATTCTTATCCATTTTTCCCTTTCATCTCACTCTTAGAAGTTCACTGAGAGCTGGGCTGTGAGCTGGGAAGCGTAAGGAGACACTGTTTCAGCAAGAGCAAAAATAAACATTAGCAGCAGCTACTGGAATCATCAGCCCAGCCAGCAAGGCCACCCGCTGTGCCCTGGGCTTTGCTGCTTTATGGACAACTGAAAGAAGAAGCTTGTTTAGTTTGGATCTGGAACGTCCCCTCAAAAGCCTCATGTTTGAAAAATTATTCAGTCATGGGGATTAATCCATTGATTTCTGGGACTGTTGAGAGGTGGGGCCTGGGGGGAATGGGTGGATTACTGGGACATGACTTGGAAGGACAGACACTGGCTCCACCCTTGCTTTCTTTCTCTGCTTCCTATCTTTCCAAGGCACGAACAGTTTTTCTCTGCCTAGGCCCTCCGCCATGTCCTCTAACCATTGCAGGCTGCCCATGAATAGACTGAGACCTTCTGAAACTATGAGCTAAAAATAAACTTTTCCTCCCTTGAGTGGGTGTTGGGTATTGTGTCCTGCAATAAGACAGTGGTTATGGCAGGGCTGGTGCACAGCGGGCTCATGGTGAGTCTCTTCACCGTCGTGATGATGATGGTGAGGATGATGATTAGGTATTGTGGTTTGGGTCTGGAATGTCCCCCAAAAGTCTCATGTATTTTGATGGTATGGATTGTATATGGAGCCATATGCTCTTGGGAGATTGGGGCCTGATCTGGAGGGATGGATTATGGGTATGTGGAGGATTATAGGTGTGTGGTGGAAGACAGACATGTGGCAGATTATAGACTGCAAGTGTGTGGATTGGATTACAGGTGTGTGGTGGGGGCTTAAACCTGGAAGGCGGCAGAGGCTGGACTCAGATGGAGTGGATCACTGGGAGGGACCTGGAAAGATGTGTGTTGCTTTCTGCCTTCCTTCTGGATTGGATTTGACTTGATTTGACTTGGCTTCCTGTTTGCTGTGCAGAGCCGCCTCCACCTCCACCTCTGCCGTGCACTTCCACTGTTGCCCATGAATGGACTGTGACCTTCTGAAACTGTGAGCTAACATAAACTTTTCCTCCCCTAATTTGTGAATGTCTGATATTTAGTCACAACAACCAAAAAGTAAGACGTGATGTAGAAACAATGTTATTGTACAAGGGAATCTAATTCCTGGCAGGTGGACTAGGACGACCAAACGCTCCTGGCCTACTGTGAGTGACCTTGAGGCACCTCCAAAATCCGCGGAGAAAGCACTGTGCAGTCCAGCACCCTTCTGATGTTGACCACTTAATTCAGGCGACCATGTCTGTCTTCAGTCCACTCCAGCAGACCTGGCCCCGGTGCAGGGGTGACAGGCAAGGAGGTGGTAGCGCACCCCCTGTCAATGACAAGGCTCAGCCCCTTATTCATAGCCTGTCTCCCCCAGGCTCTGTTGTCAAGGGGGCTTCTCTTCCTGTCCTGGCTTACTTAATCCTCCTACTCACATGTAGGAGGAGGGGAAGTTTATTTTGGTTGGGGATTCATCTTGATCAGTTTGCACTGGATTAAATCTCCCTGCAGCCAGGCAAGTTGTGCCCAGCATGAGGCAGTATCCCTTGGTTTATGATCCTCAAGTCCATTGTTCATAGTTCAGCTGGTGTTTATTCTCCGTTCTCACCTCCCAAGGAGAGAACATCGCAGTAGAACGAGTGCCGATTTTCTATGAACGGCTATGCAAGAATTTCCCTTTTATAGACTCACAGACTCTTGGACCACCAGAGGAGGCATAGGAGGCCATCTGGCACAACCCTCTGATGGTAGAGTAGGGCAAACTGAGCCCTAAAGAGCAGTCATGATTTGTCCAAGACCATACAGCTATTTGATGGCAGAATAGGACCGGGTCGTACTCTTGGCCACATTCCCCAGCTCTACCTTGGCCCATAGGGCCACCAGGCATGCAGCACAGCTGAGCCCAGAACCTCAGATCTGAGCCTGACCAAACAGAGGCATGTTTGGACAGAGGTTCTCTCAGTCTGTTATGTGCTACTACAACAAAATACCCTAATGGAGAGACATATCAACACCAGAAACATATTTCTTGCAGTTCTAGAAGCTGATAAATCCAGATCAAAGGGCCAGCACATCCATCTCAGGTGAGGTCTGGATTTCTGGTTCGGCCATGGTATTGTCTTGATGTGTCCTTTCACGGCTGAGAGGACAAGGTTGCTCTCTGAGGTCCTTATTATAAGGGCTCCAACCTGTTCATGAGGATCTCCACCTCCATGACATAACCACCTTCCAACAGCCCTACTTCCTAATTCGATCATCTCAGGTATTAGGACTCTGGCCTATGCCCTTAGGTGACACAAACATTCAGGCCACTGCAATAGGTGGACCTTGGTGGAGGACGTCATGTGCAGTCTGTGAGGAAGGACCTCTCTCTGTCCCCTTCTACTATGGAAGAGCCATGAATGAGTGTGTCCCCAGTCTCACCTGGGGCTAGCCCATAGCATTCTGCGCTGAAGTTGTGGTAGATTCACAGTACAATGAGAAAAAACAAAAGTCATTGTAACCTGCCAGTATAAAGTTCCCAAATGTTCTTTCTCAGAAAGGTCTCTCACTATAAAATTGTGTCATTCTTATTTTTGGTTCAACATTTCTCCCTTTCTTTGTGCGAGGAAATGTCCCTTGTTGCGTGGAATTTTCTTGATGAATGTTGGAGTTTTCATGCCTACAGGACCCCTCAGACAGCCCAGCACACTGTGTGGTATGGACAGCGTCCCTCCAACTTATGACAAATCTTCACTCACGAAACATCCATTGTTACCACCCAGACCTGAATTCAATTTGAAAAACACTAACCTTTAAAAGCCAGACAGATTCATCAATGAGCAGTCGCATCCTTGACTAGGTTGTCCTGAGTGCACTGAGCATGAGGACACATGTCCCCAGAGTGATCAATCACCCCACAGCGACTCAGTGATAATGGAGGCTCGATCCCCAGATCTCAAATCCCCAGCACCCAGAGGACAAGCCAGCATGGTCAAGAAAGCAGAGGCTCTATCAACCCTGGAATGCTTGGCTTGCGCATCTTTATTCTTAAAAATGGTGAGTTTCGTAAGACTGTTTCTTGTGCATTTACATTTGTGGTCATGGGAAAGATCTGGGCATTTTGGGAGGATGTGAGTCTCATTGGTGTCTCTGAGCTCCTGTCGAAGACACAGGGATCCTTGAGACTTGGTGCTTGTAGTGGGTTTAGTTATCACATCATTGCCAGGGAGAGTTGTCCCAAACTCCTCCAAGCTAGGGTTATCTGGTCTTTGTCACCTTTCCTCAGTGAGCATCCTCCAGTTATAGCATGAAGACTGGGCATCCAATGTGGAAATTCAAGGTCTCAAGCGACAGGACCACATTTATCTCTTTGGCTTCATCTTGGGCCTTGACCCTTTGGTCACCACCTTTCAATCCCAGGGCTGTATGCAGCTGTGGGTCCTGTGGGGTCATGCTTTCCCTCACCTCCAGCCTTTCTACTTACTGGACCCTTGTCTTAATGGTCCTTATTCCCTACCGTCCCCACACTTTATCTAGAGAACTCTTACTTTTTGATTTCTGCTGAAAAGCCACGAACTGTTGTCCCTACTTGTCCCTGACAAGTGAGTGGACCAGCTGGCCTTATTCACTCTATCAAGAGCAATTTTTCGGAGTCTTGCAGAGTTTGTAGAGATTCAAATCTCCGAAGAATACTGCAACCACCTGTGGAACCCTCTATTTGTCCCTGGGTTCCAATTTTCTTCTCTTGCCTTCACTCAGCCCATCAGGGACCACCTTCACAGCCATACCTCAGACATCCTGGAGAACCTTTGGTGCCCGCAGAAGCACGGCCCCCTTCTCCCCAGACCTCTGGGCCTTTTGGGCTGGGATACCTATCTTCTGTGTCCCCATATTACTCACTGGTAGAGCAAGATTCAGCTCAGAGGAGACTGGCTGTGTGGTGAGTGGGTGGTGTGTTTATAACACTTACTGAGACTCTAGTATAGGTCAGTCACCCTTCTAAACCCATTAATGGCTTTAAATCACAAAATTGGGGGTGTAGCTCAGTGGTAGAGTGTTTGCCTAGCAAAGCACGGGGTTTGATCCATAGTGTTGGAAAAAAATTTAAGTATTTTGCCTTCTGAAAACCATGCAGTATAAACTTCTGTTTTTCTTTTTATAAATGGGAGCACCAAGGTATAGGAAAATTAAGGAACTTGGCCAAGGTCACTCAGGAACTGATTGGTGTGCTCGGGTTTAGGGCCCGGCTCTGACTCCCACATTTTGGAGCTTCTCCATGCTGTTTAGACTGGAGTCACCAAGGACAGATGATAGTTCCTTGCTTAGGGAACAAACAGCTGTTGCTGGCACCTGTGGGGCAGTGCTCACACATGGTGTTTGGACACAGGAAGTCAAGGTTTGCTCTGATAGCCCAGGAAGGGGCGGGGGATTTGGGCTTTTGGGAGATAACAGAAGGGTCCTAGGAAGGGTGGCCAACCAAAGACCAAGTCAGGGGACAAAGGAAGGCAAGGCCAGTCGTAGAGGTGTGTGGAAGCCCGGGCAGGGATGTCTGTTCTCTATCTGACCCTGTGAAACTTCTACTGCAGTCTAACCTTTTTGAACATCACTAGATGTATCAGTCTCCTCTCCGTGGTCCTACAGAGTGTGGAGCACAGGCCTGAGTGGCGTGGGCAGAAGGGCAGGGGCTACAGTCGGCCAGGCAAGGAGTAGGTCTGAAGGATGCAAGTAAGATGCAACCTAAGAGAAAGAACGACTGGGAGAATGCTGGCCACCCAGAAAATCTTAACAGCTGGGGTGTGGAGGCTTCCTGTAGCCTGGGAGTCTTGGCTGAGGTCCTGGTATCTGACTACTAAAGGCTGGGCTCCTCGGGAAGCCCAAGGCTTGAGGCTCAAGCTGCAGAAGGACCCTTGTGTGCAAACTGCTCCCTCCCTGGTCTCCCTTCCCAGCCTGATCCAGAGGATCAGGAAAGGGAGGGAATGAAGTCTTTTCAGTTGCAGCTCTGGTCCTATTCGTCTTCACTAAGATATTTGCCCAGCAAATGAAAACACCATGCTCATCTGAAACTTGGGAGCCCAAGTGACATTTGCATTTATCTCTGCTCCAGCGCGTCCCAGAGCCCAGGGCCAGAGTTAGCGCCTACAGGAGCATGGGCCGTTAGAGGGCGATCTTGGATCAGCAAAGCAATGATCCTCGAGGTGCTGGCTGCTTGCTTTTTCTGAGCCTGTTCCCCCCTCCCACCTGCCACTCTGTCCCCTCTGTGACCATGATTTTCAAGATAACATCCGCATCAAATCAGAGTCACCAGAGAAAGAAAGACCGATTTGATGCAGCAACACTAGCCACCTCCCTTGCTATGTTTTTGGTAGATACTTTATCTTGATGGAGGTACTAGGTCAGATTCTGACGTGTTCTTACCAAGCATTGATGGCCAGGGCTAGGGTCTGGATGTGCCTAAAAGTCCCACCCAGGATGAGCCCCAGACTAGCAAAAAATACTTGTCAAACACATATCCAATAAAGGTCTTGTATCCAGAATAAAGAATCCTCAAAAGTCAATGATGATCAAGCAGAGAACTCCACAGTAAAAGGCTTTCTGTGAACAGACACAGAAGGAAGAGAGAGGAAGCATCACTGCCTCTAGGGGCATGAAAATGAAGCCACAGGGATGCCACTTCATTCTCCACGGCCAAGGGAAAAGTAGATGGCAATGCCCATGGGGATGAGCCACCATGGCGCCTGCTGCACTGAGGCTGGAAAGGCAGAACACAGAGAACGCTTTGGGAAGCAAAGTTTAATTCCCTGATGTGGACACTCTAGAAGTATTTACAAAGAGAAAGGCAGCATGCGACTCTATGAGAACTTGCAGACACATGTCCATAATAGCTGTTTGTGCAAGAGTCGCAAGATGGAATCAGTCAGATACCCATTGACAGGCGAACAGATAAACAGAAATGACAGTGAATGCCCAGTAGCAATGAGGAAGAACAAAACACGGACACACACCAGGGATGGATCTCAGTGGAAAGATGCGGAGTGGGAGGAGCTGGACAAACAAGAATGTGGGTTGCATGAGTCCATTAGATACGTCCTGGAAAATCAAACCTCGTTGGTGGTAACAGAGAGTAGACTGTGGGCCCAGGAAGGGGACGGGGCTGAGATAGCAGGGCTGGGTGTGGCCAAGGGGCAGGGGAAATATCTGGAGGTGATGAGTGTGTTTACTATGTAGATCGCAGATATAATTTTATGGATATATATGTGTGTGTGTGTGTGTGTGTGTGTGTGTGTGTGTGTGTGTGATGTGTCAAATTGATGGGTTAAATATATACAGTTTATTGTATGTCAGTGATAAGACAATAAAGCCATTCAATACGTTAAAAGGTCACTGAGTTTCAGTGCCCTGAGAGCTTCAGCAGTTAGAGGTGGCCTGGGGTAGAGTGCAACCTGCTCACCGCTCTCTGCACTGGTACCCTTTGCCTTGTACTTTGCAGCACTGTGGGTGGCGATGTGTCTCTCCTTTGGCTGAAGTCACGGGAATCCTTGACTTGCTTGGAGCAGTGTGAGTGTTGGCAGATGCCGCACCACTGTGGTGCACCCAGGCTGGCTCCTGCATCTGCACTACTACTGGGGGCAGGGACACACCTTAATTGATCTCCTGGAGTATGAGAGACTCCTGGACCAGAGCCAGGCGGCTCCTGTCATCCAAGCTGTGGTCAGCTACATTAGTCAAGGTTAGCCAACACCAGCCAGCAACCATGGAATGCTCCCGATGGGTGGGTGAGTCCAGACGAGATCAGCCGAGCTGCCTGGCTGACCCGCAGCTGACCCCAGAGAAGAAACAAGAGATGTGTTTTGATGTTAGCTGATGAAGCTCTCAGGTCTGAATTAGGCAGCCTTAGTATCACAATGGAGAATTGACTCAAGTCTTGTAAGAAAGAATGGTGTGGATTATCTTGGAAGGCTCCATGTCAATAAGACGGCTCATCTTTGTTGTTCTAGCATTGCTCAAAAGATTGTTTCCTCTGCTATATTAGACAAACCTGTAGTTACAAACCCTTGTAAAAACCAAAAAGAAAATTACATATTCCCAAGATACACATGCACAAGGTTAACATTCTCTTTCTAATAGTGAGACATGGGGGAATAGAAAGCAATCAAACCAAAGCAAGACCAAAATCCTGGAGGGAAAACATAAAATCCTGTAGCTCTAGTTCCAGCATCTATGGCTCTATGGCCCGTAGTAGTGAGATATGAATACCTAAGACTTGGGCACCCCCCCCCCCCATGGCTATGCCCATTGCAGCCCCTATGGCCTCTCTCTCTCTCCCAGCTGGCTCTGTTCACTGGGTCTTTCCTTGACAGATGCTCCACACTCTTGGCATCTGTAATTTCCTGTGGTCTCCATCATAGCTTCAAGAACGTGGTCACATTCATAGCTTCAAGCATCACCCAGTCAGGGCCAGACTGCAAGAGTTCTGACCACGTCATTCACTACCTGGCATCCTGGGCCTTCCTCTGAAACCCGGGTGGAAGCCTCTGCAACTCTGTAACTTTTGTCTTCTGAATGACTACAAAACCAGCAACAGGTAGATGATGCAAAGTCTACTGCCAGCTCAGGCAGTAGTCGAGCCCCCTTGGGCAATGGCTGGAAGAGGCCTGGAAGGCTGAGCTACAAGGAAGTACTTCTTCAGGTGCCCCTGAGCAATCGGGGTGCCCTGGGACTCTTTTCTCAAAGAAAAGTCTTCTAAAAGAGTTTGGCCTTTTAAATCCTTGAGCCGGTGATGGGTGGGGCCTGGCCAATTTCTGAGATGCCCACCAGTCATCTTTCTTTGTGTCCATGTGCAAAGTACTTGGTTTCTTTCTAACGGCACTAAGCTCTCCAGCCAACGTTTCTTTAAATCTTTCTGAGCTCTTCTATCAAACCAGTTCCCAAGGTTTCTGAACCACGTGATGAGGCACAGTCATCACATCAGCCTCACTCTTCGTATCAAATTTTCTGTGCTCATCTGATTTTTATCACTGTGACCAAAATACCTGACAAAAACAGCTTAAAGGAGCGAAGTTTTATGTTGCCTCAGTTTCAGAGGTTTCAGTCCACGGTCAGCAGGTTTCATTGCTATGGGCCCAAGGCAGAGCGTGGTTGGGCCAAGCTACACGGCAGCTGGAAAGCGGAGAGGGCGAGACAGCCAAAGAAGAAAGAACCCCAGACAAAAGCAGCCTTCAAAGTCTGGCCACCAGTGACCCACTTCAGCCATCTGAGCGCTACCTCTGGTTTCTAACCCCTCCAAAGAAAGATGTCTTCAGATTATGATAGCATCAATGGATTGATCTACTTGATGACAGTACCGATGTCATGATCCAATCACTTTCCAGAAGCTCATCATCTTCACCACAGTGAGCTTTGGTGGGGACATTTGGACCCCTGCTATGAGGCTCCATCAGGCCACTGTACTTCTTAGCCCCTTGGTTTTCTCTTCTGTAAAGTGGGAACATGTTACCTTCTGAAAGGCTTCTATGGGAGCTGATGGGAGCAAGATAAACTCAGGGCCAAGCATGGAGCTGGCACAGAATAGGCACCGCAGTGTGCCAGGCCACACAGGGGGGTGCCACCGTGGTCAGGCTGCTCCGTGGGGTGGGAGTAGTTTAGGTCTCTCTTCCAGCTCAGGGACTGTTCTGGCCTAAATGTGTAGTGGGAAAAGAGCAGCAGTGAGTCCAGAAGCCTGTGACTCAACTCCTCTGCCCAGCTTACTTTTATCTTCATAAGCTGCTGTGCCTCCTGGCACCCCTGTGTCCCCATCTAAAAAAATTATGCCTACTCCTAAGCCAGGCTCCTTTGCAGAGCCCAGGGCACTGCCTGAAACACCCCCAGGAGGAAGGCAGCTGCCTTGCTGCATGGGGCCTGGGCTGACAATAGAGAAGATGGCTGTTCTGAAGTGAGCTCGGGCTCCACTTAAGGACGCGGGGGTTGGGAGAACAGGAACATGGCCTTCTTGAACACGTTTATGTAAAATTAATTGCATCAGCTGTTCTCAACGTCCGTTAATTGCAAAACCAATTAACTTTAAAATGCTCAGCTCATGGCCAAACGAAGGGCCCAGGCTGGCTGGGCAGTCCCTGCCCCTCACGGTGGCTAAGCTGCCCCACAGCAGTTCCTACCTGTGGACCCCGTGGGATGCTGAGAGAGACCAGGAGATGGGCAGGCCTCTGCTCTGTCCTGGACGGACTGAGGACTGCAGCCTCCCAGCTCAGGTGTGCCTAACTCCATGTGCTAGACAACAGGGTGGACAGTCCCCAGGTAGCCCCAATGACACAGCATTAATTCCTCTTGCCTTGCACCCTTGTTTGTCTCACTGTTTAATTTATTACCATCCTCTAAGTCACGGCCTTATTGGCTGGACATCTATTTGATTTTTGTCTCTGTCCTCACTAAAACATCGATTCCATGAAAGTAAGCCTGCCACACCACCTGGCACATAGGAAACACTCCATGTGAGAATGAATGAAAGAACGAATGGATGGGTGGGTGGATGAATTTTGGGTCTTTGGAAGGAAGGACTTCGCAGAGCCAAATCTGTCTCCAGGTGGATTACACAGCCCCAGAGGGAGGACATTTACCTACTCCCATAGCAGGTATCTGAGTGCTAAAAAGGCAGGGACTCCACAGTTTGTACTGGCCCATTGGCCGCTGAGTCTCCCAGGTGGCCTGTCTTCGGCACAAGTGTTGGCTGGAAATTTATTCTTAGAACCTTTGACCCTCAACCTCCTCTCCTGCTCACTTCCCACGCCCTGCCCCCCCCCCCCCCCCCCCCCCCCCCCCCCCCCCCCCCCCCCCCAACTGGGCTTCCTGTCTGCTTTGAGCAAAGAAGTGAGATTGCTGTCCCTCTGAGGACCAGTGATAGTGTGGGGCTCCCAGGGGAGCTTGCTTCGTGGTCCTTAGATAGCTGAGGACCTACTTCCTTCATACGACTCAGTTTTCTCATTTCCGGAGACCTGGGGAAGTTGACAATGGTAAGAACAGGTGAACTGTCAAGGTCAATGAAGCATGCACAGTCCACGGGCATCGGCCCTGACCCGGCAGTCTGGCAGGCCCACTGCCGCAGAGACTGCTGGGAAGGAGACAGGTAGTCTGGCCCAGATGTGAGCATCCAGGGAGGGAAAGGTGTAACTGAGGTGTGGTGGGGAGGTGGCAGGTGAGACCAGGCACACACGTTCCCTCTTTCTTCTTTCTGAAGGCCTCACTCGTCTGCTCCAGCTGCTGTGCTGTGTTTCCAAGAACATCTTGATCCCAACACATAAGCGCCCCAGCAGGTGAGCTATTGGCACGTTCAGGGTGGGAGAATGACATCCCACTGTCCCTGTGGTGTTCCTTCAGGTGTGCGATGAGGGTGTTGGTCCAGGCGGAGAACATGCCAGCCCGCTGCTGAGCTCTCTGTGAGACCCCGCTTGGCACAGGATGTGCAGGTCCTACAGGGTGGGAAGGTGGCAATGGGGTCAGCTGGGGGTGTCTTGCAGAAATCAGTGTTAGGGAATATAATTCAATAATTCATCAGTGAATCAGGGAAGGCACCACAGCTTCTGTGCTGGAGAAGCTCTTGAGTGACGGTTCCTGCATCCTGCCCTGATGTTTGCTTTTCTCTGAAGGTGATGGATGTGCAGGCGGTCCTAATGAGCCCAGAGTTGGTTATGAAGCAGCCACCAGCTGTCTGTCCCCATCTTGTTGCTGTAGGAGGGGCACCTGGGTTAGCTCAAGGACTCTGAAAAGACATGCACAGCCTGGTGGGCTTTTGGGGTGTGCCTCAGGTGGGCAGATGGGCTCCAGGGAGAGCTCCATGTGCCACTCACACAGACCCACCAGAGCTCTGCATTGATGACCAGATCTGCCCAAGCTTCTGCCTGCCCCTCTCTGGCCCTTGCAGGTTCCCAGGAGAAACATAGGTGGTACCGTCAACAGTCCTGGCCCAAGCTATCACCATTTCTCTTGAGCAAGCGCCAGAGTTATCATCTGTCTAATGGGACAGCAATGACATTACTCCCGGAAAGGAAGAGTTGTGTGCCAACGACCACATCATCCATGAGGCCCCTGGGACTCCTGAGCACAGCCTGTCCCATACCCTGCCTGGAGCCTGGCACGCACAGAGAGGCAGAGTGTGTGGGAAGGGGTTTGAGGCTGCGGGACCTGGGTATGAATCTTGTTCCCACTGAAAAACTCAGAAAGTCGCTTAACTTCTCTGTGCCTCATTCTTCTTGTCTGTAAAGCGAAGACAAGGCAGGTTTGCACTGCCGCATCACTGCAATTAAATGAGCTAATGGTAGTGATCCAGGCACATAGTAAGCGCTCATGAAATAGAGGATGCGTTTTCCCCATCATCACTCTCACCGCCACTGTCATCATCGTTACCGCCATCATTGTCACCAGCATCATCTGATCTTTCTCTTGGCGCATGCTGAAATATTGTGTAATTGGGACCATATCTATATTCAATTCTCTTTGTTTACCATTATATCATCAGCGTTTCCCCACATCATTGAAAATTCCTCAAAAGTGTGATGTTAATAGCTTCGTAATTGCGCCTCATTTAGATACACTATAATTCACCGCCCTGTCCTCGACTGTCAGATTTTCACAGGACTGTGGGGCTTTTCTCACACGCATCAGCCATGATGAATGTATTGGCAATGATTTTCCAAGTTACTGACTGCTTCTTCGAGACAGGGTCAAGCAGGGTATCACAAGAATGTTTCTCAAGCCCAGGGCCTTTGCCGTTGGCCCAGTTGTGTCCCGAAGTTGCCCCGAAGGCCTCTTCCAGCAGCCCATGTGAACCCTGTCACCCCTAGGGTCCTGCCTACGGTGTCACAATCACCTCAGCAGCCTTTGGAATGCCCATCCAGGAACCCTGGCAGCTCGAGCAAGGAGCAGCCTGGGGTGGGGCAGCCCCAGGAAGGCAGTCGAGGCTCCAGTCCCATCCCTCAAGCTCTGTGCCACCACCCCATTACACATCCCGGCCCAGGGAGGTCCCAGTGTGAGCACCATAGAAAACAATTGGCAGGGATCGCTTGCAGAAGGCCTGGGCGACCCCCAGGGCTGAAGGTCTGCCCCTCAGGTGTTCATTCCAAGCCCTATGGGTACACACAGGGACACTTCTTCCTTCTACCGGGCCTCCTTGGCCAGGTGCAATGTGTCAGGGCTGTTTGTGGCCCCATGTGCTCAGGGCCAAGTGAGGATACCCAATTACAGAAGATACTGAGCCTGCCAGGCCCAGAAAGGGTGCTGTGGGTGACTTCAGGCTACAGGACAGTCTGGAAAATGAAAGAGAAGACTGGTGGCCTTAGGTCAAAGGGAGAAGGTCACAGAGAGAAAGCACAGCATCCAACAGAGCCAGCCTCCTGGGAGTAGGACCACCCTGGTCATGGGCGGGCTGTCCTAAGCCTGCCCGTTGATTGCAGTATTTGAGAGACAGAAAGGGAGCCACAGTGCCCACTCAGGTAAGCTCGTGTGGGAGAAGCTAGGCTCATCAGGCAGCTGCTGGGCGAGTCCTCAGAGACTCCACTGTGCAGCGCTCAGAGCCGCAGGGCCTTCCTCTGTCCAAACCACTCTGGTGCTTCTGTACCTGCTGCAGAAACCTTTCCTGCCCTCCCCTTCCCAGCAGCCCCCAGCACGCAGTGCAGCCCTCAGTCCTGCTGTGCTGCCAGCCTGCTGCTCTGTCGCTCTGACTCGCTGCTCCAGAGCTCTGTGGTGTGGAGATGTACTGCACTCAGTTGGTCACAGCTGTGTCCCCGTGCACAGCAGATACACAGAGAACACCTGGTACCGTTGATGACAGAATGAAAGTGGGAGTAACCTACTTCCACTTTGGGAGAGTGTTGGGAAGAGAGGGACTCCTCAGCCTGGGACCCTGGTGGGCTGGTGAGACTTTTCTGAGGCAGGAGACCCCAGAGAGGAGGAGGCCTTGGGATGACAGTGAACTCTGTGGGCTACAAGGCCCTGTGCTGAGTTACAGAAGTCAGGCTGCCCGGGCCTCCCCTTCTCCCTTGGCCGTGAGAGCTTCTACACAGCCTCACAGGCTCTGTCTAACTGAGGAATGGGCCTCACCCTCTCTTCTAGAGAGGCAAAGCCCTCACTGGCCAGGGGGAGCCCCTGGCATTTCTGACATGTTTTGTTTGAGACATTCTTGACCCTCTGTTCAGTATGACATTTAATTTGACCCTTGAAAGAAAGGCCTGAGATCGGGCTTCCCGGAGAGGTGATGCGGTGCTCCCTGCTGGGACATTCCACCCCGAATGTCTAGCCCTCCCCCTTCCGGATCATTCCCTGGACAACACTGTAGACTGGGCTGGAACAGACGGTGGTAGGGGCTGGCCATGCCATCTGCAGCCCAGGACAGTGGTGATCCATCACAGCCTCTTAAAGCCCTGCTGGGGTCTACCATGGGGAGGAGGCCAATGGGATGCAGTTGTGGAGGCGGGAACAGGATGGACTGCAGCTGCAGCCAAAGATCTCATCTTTCTGCAGCTTTCAGCACCCAAATATTCACTTCGGGGCTTCATCAGGGGCTAGGCAGCTTCCAGACCAGGCCTGCAGGGTGCCTCTGGCCATGGGCCCCTGCCAAGGGTCTCAGTCTCTCCGTCTGTACAGGTGTTAGAGCAGCTCAGAGTTCCCAACCTTAGCTGTGCATCAGAACACCGTGGGGTGGGTGGGATCGCTGCTAAATCACAAAATCATTGCCCCACGTCCAGAAGCTCCAACTTTGCGAGCCTAAGGCTATGTATCAAACTGGTTAAGAGCCAGGGCTCTGGAGCTGGTCAGCCTGGGACTTCAGTATCCTGTCCGCTGCTGTGTGTCCTGGGGCAAGTGGCTGTACCTCTCTAAGCTCCTCAGGGCACTGAGAATGGTCATAGAGCTGAGGGAAGATGTATGGAGCCATCGACTGCAAAATGCTCGCTCAGAGCTGGGCATACAAGGGGCAACAACTGCCAGCCGGTGTGCTGTGGCCCCAGGTCACGGGGAGGCCGCTGTGCCCGAGGGGCCTGTCCTGAGAGGCCGTGTTCTCTGCTTCCCCCCCCCACCCCCAGTCTCCACCCCTTGCGGTCCCCTCAGTGTCCCCTCCCCGGGGTGTGCAGCAGCTCTGCCTGGTTACCCCTCCTGATCAATCTTCCTTTTCTTCTCCCACTTAACAAACAGCTTCACTTAAAAAGCCATCTGGGAGGATGGATGGCACCAGGCACATTCTGCAGAATAAGTTTTCAGAGAAAATAGCAGGAAATAAAGGCACGGCACTTACAATTCCAATCTCATTAGGCCCCATAACTCTGACCCTTGGAGGAAAATTGTGTTTCTGTGTTGTACGTTCCCTGCCCCCTCTCCTCCGCCCCATCTTGCCCATGCCCTGGGTTTGGCTGTCATTTGCCTTCTATGGGCCCTGGTCCTGATGTCTCGGGGCGGCTACCTCCCTCAGGATCGAGTCTGCCATCCCGCACCGGCACAGGATGCAGCCCAGCACTTGCGGACCCCATTCTTCAGAGTAGCCGCTGCCCCTCCTTGGTAGTTACTCCCTCTCCTACAAGGTCCCGAGGGAATGCCCTTGACTTCTGTGGGGTCTCCCAGAGCAGATTTGGGGCCAGTGGTGGGTGACCTGAGGAGCGACATATCTAACATGGGGATGGGTGGGCAGACCGGGAGGGGTACTGAGCTTCCCATCACTGTGGGTATGCACAGATGATGGGGGAGCCCTCAGCAGGTAGGCCTCACAGCAGGCAGAGAGTATGGGCTTCAGAGGCTGAGAGATCTGGGCAGAACCCTGGCCATGCTGCCTCTAAGGGCTCTGACCATCAGCCACCGACTTACCCTCACGGAGCCTCTGTTCTTTCATCCAGAAAATCAGGCAAAATAATAGTTTCTACCTTCTAGGGTTGTCATGGAGACAAAAGGACATAGTGCATGCAGCACCCTGAGCACAGAGTGCGTATTATTATAATCAGGAGGAGGGCGGCCGAGATTTGGCACTCATCCGATTTGAGATTCAAAATTTCTGCAATTTTAAAAACCTAACTCTCAGATTTGGTGATTCAATTATGCTAAGATTGTAAGACTTCTTCTTTGAGGCTGTGAGGCTTTCTGATAGTCTGAGCTCCTGTTTCTTCTCAGCTAAGGCTCTTAGGAACCCAAGGCTGTAGGATCTGGAGACTCACGCTCTGTCCCCTCAGCAGCACTGGGTCCTGCCTGGGGTTCTCTGATGCATCCTAAGCTTTTCTGTCTCTCTCCCCTCTTCTTTATCCCCGCCAGCCATGTGACTTCTCTGTCCCCTCAGTCCAAATCCAGTCTTGCCTACTGCAGGCTCTGCTCCAGATACACCAGGCCCCTCAGGGGTCCAGCCCTGGGCCCTTCATTTCTCATATTCCTCTCTGCAGATGCGAATCTCAGCCCACCTTCAAGGCCAAAGTTGACAGTAGCGCTTCCATGAAGCTCCCTTCAACTCCCCCTGCAAATCCAGGCTGTGCTGCCCAAGGCTCCCAGCACACTGGCTCAGACGCCTGGATCACAGCAAGCCCCGTCTGACTGCTTCAGACCGCGAGGGAGGGAACTTTTGCCCGTGGTGACCCACTTCTGGTGTCCTTTAGGTGTCCCAAGTTTCCTCGTGTCTCACCTCACTGACCCCCTCCTCATCTCTGCTTTCTTTTTCTTGGTCCTTATACATTGGCACCTGCTGTGGCCTGGGTTGTGTTCCCTCCATCCACATGCTAACACATGCAGATGACCGCGGTTTGAATGTCTATGTCCCCTCTAAACTTTATGTTGAAACTCAATTCCCACAGGGGATGAAGATTGGGAGCCACTGACTTGGCACATTGGTGAATCTGGGGAGGGGCCTTGAGAACCCCCTGGAGTCTGCGATTGGGGTAGGCACATGTTTGGAATGACCTGGCTGCGGTCCTGCTCAGAACCAGAGGTGTCCATGGTACCAGGCCCTACTGAGTGCGGCTGAGCCTGCCCCACCTGTGGGCATTGGGATCCGCAGGGAAGGGCCAGCTCAGGCTGCCGCCCACCCAGGACAGACACACCACAGCTGGCCCAGGGCACCTCATCCAGGCTGCCAGATCCAGCACCATGCGAAAGGAGACTAGTCACTCGCCAACGTGACCTTGGTCCTGACTTGTTTCTGATGAGAATCAGAGAGGCCTTAGGGCAGGGAGGCAGATCCTATGCATGTCCCGAGCCCTGGAGGCCAAGTGCATCGATCTCTGGGAGTCAGAACTAGGATCTAGGACAGGGCCCAGTCAGGCACATGCACAGGGACTGACAGGGAGCCCTTCTGGGGTTCCTCTTGTAGGATACTGTGGTTGGCAGAGAAGTGGCTCACCCCACTTCCATCCTAGAAGCATACTCTCACCCCCTTCCTCCAAGTGGCAGTGGTCCCTGGGAAGGTTCCCCAGGTCCCAGACTTTGGAGACAGCAGGCCTGGGTTGGAATCTGGCTCCAGGACTGTTCTTATACCAACTTCTTCCTACCCTCCAGCCTCAGTTTCCTTGTCAGCAAAGTGGGGCTGATGAAGCCAGCCTCCCAGGGTCCTGGGGAGCAGATGTGACCTGGGCACACACACAGCATTGGGAGGGTTTGAAGAAGTGTGTGGTTGGGGACAGGCTCCGTGGCCAGTCTCCAGAACCAGCCCAGTCCCAGCACGCAGTGGCTTGGGACCTCTGACCCTGGGGCCTCTTCTCCCCGCCTGTGACATGGATCAGAATCAACACTCATTTCAACCTGAGAAAACTGAGGAGGGCATGCCAGCGTGGCCCTCAGCACCTCATGGGGTGTCAAGCTGCGACTGAGGCCTGGTTGAGGACCCTTTTTGCCCTAAATACATACATGCCTGGGCATTTGAATGGGAACAGGAGGGATGGTTTAAGAGAGGTAATATATACACACACCATGCAGGTCTCTGTCCTTGGTCCTATGCCAGGACCTGGCTGAAACAGTGGCTGTAGGTTCTGGGGTCCGGAGAGTCACAGCGGGATAGGCTGGGCTTGTGCTTGGCAGGGGGCAGTAAGTCTTGGGAGGATGTTCTGGTCTCTGATGTCTTGCAGGGACCCCAGGAGGCACAGCCATTATCTACCACCAGGCCCCATGGCCAGGGTGCAACCCCGCAGGCAGACCTGACTTGCCCTGGCTCATACCTAATGCTTGGGGGTTGGGCCTGGCAGCAGCCCCTACCCACAGAGCCTGCTCAGGGCCTGATCCTGTGACCTGATTGTGGCCTCCTACCCACAACCCTCTTCCTAGCACCGGAGTTGAGGGGACGAGGGAGGGTCCGACCTGGGCTCTGGGACCTTACACGTTGGGCGTCAGTTTTCCCAGGCCAGGGCTACCTCTAGTTTTCCATCCCAGCAGAGATGCCCACAGTTCACTCTTTGCGACTTTGTCCTCCTATCTGCTGGTGTGGTACAGTCCTGGTCCTACTGCATGGCATGGTGGCTGCCAAGAGCGCCTGAGGTTCCCAGGACCCCCAGCATGCCAGTCCAAACCTGGAGTCTTCCATCCCCTCAAGATTCCCTGGTCTCCCACCAGCCCCTGCTCAGACCCTCGGGCTTGGCCCTCTCACTCCCAGCTCCCTGCACCCTTCCCAAGCTAGCACGACACTGCCCGGTCTCCACAGTCCCCCTCCCTGCCAGCTCTCTGCCCTGTCCAGGGTGTCAGCTGTAATGGAGGGGCAGCGCAGCCTCCTTGATGGCCTCCAGCCTTGAGCCTCCTCCAGGTTGAGTTTGGCTGGATCCCCTGCACCCCGAGAATGGGTGCCATGCCACGTGGCACAACTTCGAAACCTTGTTATCCAGGCATGTGGCAGTGTCTCCCGAGTCACAGGCCCAGGCGAATACTTTGGGGTGCCCAGCAGGGACACTGGACCAGTGCATAGACGTCATCAGTGCCCTCCTGGAGCCAGTGCTCTAGACAGAGACAGGGACAAGCAGGAGAGATCCCAGCGTGTCAGGTCAGGATAGGTGGCGGCGAGGGTGGGAAGGGCTGGGTGGGAGGTGGAAGGGCTCAGAGATGGACAGCTGCCAGACGCTCACGCTCCATGGGCGGGCGACCACGGAGCAGAGGCCACGGCAGAGACAGAGGAGTCACCCAGGTGGATATTTGGCAAGAACAGCCCAGACAACGGGGGAAGAAAGACCTGTCGGGCCTGAGATGCAGCCGTTCCGCTGCACCAGGCCCCTGCTCTGGTCCCTTGCGGGCACGGCCTCACCCTGCAGCCTCAGCTTCATCTCTTCACCTGTCGCCACCCACAGTGCCACAGCATTCCCCTCCCACTCCTCTCTGACCTGTGCTGTTCCTTCTTCAGCAATGCCCTTGCACACACGTTCATGGCTGCTCACTCCTTATTTTTCAAGTGCCCCCTGGACGCTCTGCAGCCAGACAGAGCTGGAGTACTGCTTGTATACCCAGGTCCCCCTGCCCCAAGACTGTGAACTTCTGAGCCTCTGATACTTCTCAACTTCTGACTCAGGGCCTTGGCACGTGCTGCACCTTGCCTGAAGTCTCAGGCGTCAGCATGAATCCTGCCTCCACTTCTTTCATTTCTCGGGGTGGTCCCCGTCTCTGCCACCCCTCCCGACTCCCTCTGCTTTCTTCCTTCACGGCACCTGCCAGGGCGTGACGGGAGGTTGCACACACGTGTTTGTGTGTGGATCGTCTCTCTCCCACCACACCCTGGGCTCCACAGGGCAGCATTTTGTTTGATTTGCATGTAGCTGTGACCACTGACCTGGCACACAGCAGGCGTTTGTTCTGTAGGAACCAAAGGGAGGAATAAAGGTAGTCACTCTGTGTGGAGGAAGTTGCTTGGTGCCTGGCCGCTCCCTCACCAGGCACTCAGTAGGGGGCCATGCCGGGACAGCTTGGGATCCAGGCCAGCTGCCCCCCAGCATCCAGCGAGGGTCCAAGTGCGTGACACACCGCGCAAGCTTGCACCGGAGCGAGGGCCTGATGGATGGGTGGACGGGCTGTCTCCAGGAGCCTGGGGTTTAAAAATAAACCTGCTCTTAGCCTGCTCAGGTGTCATCTGTGACTTCCTGTGAAAGCCCCTGGCGGAGCAGGGGTGGGCTCTGCTGCTGGGAGCGGGGTGATGCGCAGGCTCAGGAAGTGGAGGCCCTGAAATAAACACGACCAATCTCATGAAACCCACGGGGCCGCGGCTCCTGCAGCATCCTGTGGGGGTGGGGGTGGGCAGGGGACATGGGCTCGGGGCCGTGCCCCAGGTGGCCCCTGCATCCGCTCCCACCATCCTGAGCGCTGGAGCAGCCGCGGGAGCTGGTCCCCAGACCTCCGCGGCCACGGAGGGGCTGGCAGCGGACAGAGGGGCCGAGGGATGCAGGGCCTGATGGCGCAGGCCTGGAATCCCAGCACTGCGGCAGGCGGAGGCAGAAGGATCCTAACGCTGAGGCCAGCCTAACAACTTAGGGAGACCTTGCCTCAGAATATGAAATAAATAGGAGCTAGAGGGATATCTCAGCGGGAAGGCCCGGAGGTCAATTCTCAGTACTAAAAAAATAATCGGAGAGCCCTCAGAGCCGGGTCAGCTCTCTGCTGTCCCCAGCAGGTGCCTCCCACAGGGTCTGCAGGGAGCCGGGTCCCCCCAGCTCTGGCCTGCATCCGCCCCGCCGAGCGACCTGGGGCTGTCTTCTCCTTTGTCCCTCTGTCCTACGCAGCCACGCTCCTCTGTGCTGCCCTGTAATGCCCGCTGCCTCCCATATTTTGTGAGGACGCTGCTCAGAGCCCCCCTCCGTGGGCCATGCCGCCTGCCGGCCCAGCCTTTGCCCCGCCCAGCCTCTTCCACTTTCACACAGGGGAACCACAGTTCCGCCCACGGGCTCCTTAGCTACGCCACCAGGAGTGGCGTGGACAGGTTCCTAAAGTTCAGTGCTGCCCAGGGGACCTCAAGCCACCCTGGCCGGGTAAGGAGGCCGGGATCTTCCGGTTGGTGCCTGTCCCATCTCCTCATGCTCCCTCCTGACCCTGCGCTAGGGCCCTTCTCCCACGGCTCCTTCCACCGCAGGGCCTTTGGATGTGCTGCTGCTGCCCTCTAGCTCACTCAACTCCCGTCCTCCCGTCTCAGTAACTGTTTTCTTCGGGTCTCCACTCACCATCAGGTCTCAGGGCCCTTTCTTAGTTAGTCACCCTCTTTCACCCCACATCTGGCCCCACGCTGAGGTCTCTTGGTCTGTGGGATTTGTCCTTACAAAGCCTTTTGCCCTTGACTCCGAGCCCCCGCAGGTGGGTACTTTGTCCAGCGTGTCCACGTCTCTTCCCCGCCCCCAGCATTCACTCGCCACGTAGTAGGTGCTCAATAAGAGACGGGGCCCTAAGAATGGAAAGGGGGTGAAGCAGCCAGGCCTTGCCCCCGCAGCAGGACCGGCACCCGGGCCACACTTCTCACAGCCTCACGCGGGGGGCTGGGCTCGTTTCTACTTTATTTATTTTTTATAACCACACTGCTTAATCAGAGCTGGTAATTACAACTCCTGTTTCCGTCGTGGGCTACGCGACTGGGCCCCGAGGGCAGGAGCCATTTCACATTTGAGCGCATTAGTTCTGGGCGCTCCCGGGGGAGCTGGAGCAGGCGAGTGTGAATTCCCAGAGACTCTAATTAGATCCAGAAAGCAGTGGGGCTCCGGGTGGCTGCAGGGGGCTGCCTCCTCCAAGGGGGCCAGAGAACAGAGTTCCAGGAGCGCCCCAGGGCCTCCTGCAGTGGGGCTGCTAGCCAGCCCCCTCCGTGGCCACCCCGCCAGTCAGCCCTGGAGGTGGGACAAAGACAGCACCCCTGGCAACTGGCCACCGTCACCCTTAGCCACGTGGGGTCTTCCTGGGTCCTCCCTTCTGTAGGCAACTGGCTTCTCATCCCGAGCCTCAGTTTCCCCTTTCCTCCTGCTGTGATGGTCAGCAGGGCTGCAGCGCTGGCTCTGGTTGGCGGAAGGTTGGGTGCACAGTGGGGTTCAGCATACCCCTTTTCTTTCTTCCTTCCCTGGAAATTGTCCCCCCCTCGCCCAGCTACCAAGTTGGGGGGAACATGAGGAAGGGGGATTTCCTTTGGGAAGGAGGTGGACAGAGGTGACTTCTTTTTTTTTGAGGAAGTGACATGTGACCGAGGACATAGAGAAACCAGGAACTGGTGCACAGAATTCTATGAGGAAGAGCCCTCCAGGCAAAGCGAGCAGCTGATGCAAAGGTCCCCAGGAGCACAGAGGCGGGCCACCCAGGCTGGAGTAGAAGGGGCAGGGAGGAGTGTGTGTGAAACGGGGACAGAGAGGAGGTGGGGTCAGGTCTGGGAGGGTGAGCTGTAGCCCACGGGAGATGGGCGTAATCTCAACCCGGGCCTAACCAGCCAGCAGCTACTGAAGGGTCCACACCCTGGGAGGCTGTCCAAGTCTGTCCCCCACACACCCCTTCACTGTGCCATGGTGAGCCGCTGAGAGACAGGCCGGAGGCTCTTCCCTGGGAGAAGGTTCTGAGAGCTCGCAGGGCCTAGCTGCCAGCCGCCCCAGCCAGGGCACAGGAACCAGCCGGAGTGCCAGCTGGAGCCCACCTCGTCGCACTCCCGCAAGTCAGCCTGAGGAAAGACACTCCTTGGTCACCTAGAAAAGAGACCCTGAGACGCAGTGTGGGAGACATTGCAGGGGGTCCGGACAGCGCTGTGCCCATGTCCTGAAATGGCGACAGGCAGCCCCGCCTGTTTTTCCCCACACGCCCCGCCTTCCTTCCCTCCTTCCTTCCCTCCTTCTGTTCCTTCGCCCCCTCCTCTTTCTTCTTCACCTTCTCCTTCCTATCCCTCTCTTCCTCCCTCCTTCCGCCCTTGCTTCTTTCATGAGAACAGTAGCTAATTGCCCTCTGTGTGATGCTGGCCATGAGCGCACAGCACACAGAAGAGAGTCGGGCGGTGTCCAGCCTCAGGGGCGACACATCCCGGGACATCTGGACACACGGCTTCAGGCTGTGGTGCTGTGCAGGGCCCAGGGTGTGCCCATTTTGCGTGGGGGTGGGAGCTGGGAGCAGGAGGGGAGCCCTCCATCCGGTGCTCTATTCTGGGATCAGTGCCAGGGCCTTGACTCTTAAAAAGGCCTAGGAAAACAAAACCCTTAAGGCTGGGGAAACAATTTGTTTGGCTTCAGAATCAAAAAAAGGGAAACTGGGAAGTTGAAACTGATAAATGTTTAATCAAACGCCTGCAAAGTACAGCATTATCAAATGGTCACCTTCCAGTTCCAGGCCGCTTTTCATACTTACCTACGATTTAAATTGAATGTAAGCATGTTATTATGTTGGAGCTGATGGGTGGAGAGGAGGTTCTGGAAATGAGAAAGTCTGTGGCCAAGTTGGGGGCGGGGAGCAGAGCTGGGGAGAAAGAGCAGCTCGGGAGGTGGCGGGGGAGGACTCCTGGTGGAGAAATGGGACCGAGGAGGAGGAGGGGACTGGCAGGCCCGGGTGTCCGAGCAGCCGGACCTAGGCACCTGCAGCTCAGGGGCAGGCCAGGAGGGACGAGGCTGCACCAGGAGGCTGGCTCCTTCTCGGGCCGCAGCCCTGCGCCTTCCACATCCGCTCACAGGGCTTGTCCCCGTTCTCGTGGACAGAAGGCACAGAGGTAGAGGTGGGGAGAGACCCCAAAAACCCAAAGCATGCTCCAAACTCGATTCTTGGATCGTTTCTAGAAACAAGTGAATTGTGTCTTATTTCTATCTCCAGGGCCCAGTGTTTTGGCTGAAACATCCCTGGTGTCCATTTAGGGGGAACTTGTATGGTCGCAAATCTACCCTGGGCCCGGGGTCCTTTCCCTGCCAGCCAGATGCCTCCAGTCTGATGAGGCGGTCTGAAACCCCGCCCACCTTCCCAGCACTGAAACCCCGCCCACCTTCCCAGGCCTGAAACCCCGCCCACCTTCCCAGCACTGAAACCCACTCACCTTCCCAGCACTGAAACCCCGCCCACCTTCCCAGGACTGAAACCCCGCCCAGTTTCCCAGGGTGCTGAGAATCCTGGGACTTTTCTGGAGCTGGACACTCAGCACAAAGCACCTCACATTTCATGCCTCTCTCGAGGTAGTATTGGGCTCTGGTTCCTTTTTTCTAGAACTGGCAAAGTTGTTGGGGGAGGGAGGAGACTGGCCTGGAGAAGAGGCCATGGCCAGGCACAGGGGCCTGACCTTGGGCAAGGCTACCTGTCTTAGTTACATTTCCAATGATGGGACTCAAGACCCAACATCCACAAGTCAGGGGAGGAAAAGTTTATTTTAGCTCACAGTTTCAGAAGGTCCCAGGCCACTCAGAGGCAGCGGGCAACAGTGTAAGTACACGGCAGAGCAGAGCTGGAGGTGGAGGCGTGTCCTCACATTGCAAGCCAAGGCCCGCCAAGTCCAGTCCCCCCCGGGGGAAGGTAGCAGTATATATATATATATATATATATATATATATATATATATATCTCCAGGTCACATCCCAGTGATCCCCCCTGGTCCGGCCTCAGTGTTCCACCCGGTAAGCCGCCACCACACACCTGTAATCCAATCTACATGCCTGTGATCCACCCTCCAGACCAGGCTCCCATCTCCCAACAGCACATGGCTCAATAAACAATCCATAACATCCAAAGACATGAGACTTTGGAGGGACATGCCAGATCCAATCCACACTACCACCCCAAGTAGCTGCCGCAGCCAGCTGGTGCCACTGGTGCCTGCTCTCTTTGTCACTTTCTTGTTGCCGGGACCCATTACCCGATACCCACAACTTAAGAGGGGAGGGTTTAGTTTAGCTCACCGTTCAGAGGTCTGTAGCAGCAGAAGGAGACATAGAGGAGGGACATCTGGACAGGCGGCACTCTTGTCATCGCGAGACACGAAGCAGCAAATGGGAAGAACTCAGGGACAGGAGTATGTACCCTTCCACCTTCCACCCTGGTGGCCCTTCCCCCCAACCAGGCCCTGCCTCCTAGCAACGGTGACATCACCCATGGATGGAGCCACTGGATTAACTCCTGTGACCCAGACACCTGAGGCACCAGGAGAACGGTTGGTTCAAAATCATAACGTCCGCTATCAGTCATTATCAGCTGCTGTCTTTTGAGCCTGTATCCCAAAATGCACACTGCTCCTGAACTCTGGCGAATGGGTAGGGGTTCCTCTCTAGAGTGGGCAGAATAGCAAAGCAATCAGATTGGGGGTTGGGCCAGGCCAAGGGCGCGGTATAAATGGGGGATGCCAGTGCTGAGTGACAGTAGACAGGTCAGAGTGTCACCAAGCCTCTCTGTGCCTAGTTCTCCTATTGTGCCTACCTTATTGGGCATCCCAGGGTTAGTCTGTTCATCAGATGATAGCAAGACAGGTGGGGTGGTGCAGGCCCACAGTTCCAGCACTCTAGGAGACAGAGGCAGGAGGATTGCAAGTTTGAGCCAGCTAGGGCCATTAGCAACTTAGCAAGCCTTTGTCTAAAAAATCAGGCTGGGGATGTAGCTTAAGTGTGGAGGATGTGGGCTTGATCTCCAGCACCTCAAAAAAAAAAAAAAAAAAACAGTGATGAGCATGCCTGAGACTGTGTGTTGGAAACATACAGCCCCCAATAAGAATTAGTGGCTGTGGTAGTACTAATGACAGTGACGGTAATGACACGCAATTGTTACTAGTTTCTATCCTGTCCGTCCTGCCTACAGACATAAGGCTATCAGGGAGCTTCCCCAGCCTGACCCCTGACTCAGCCTGACCCCTGACTCTCCCTCAGCTGGCGGCCTCCCCACTCCGCAGCCTGGGCTCCCTCTCTAGAATGCATTTACTTCCCCCACCCAATCTATCCTGCCATTCCCTGCCCAGAAGGCCGTTCCCGTCACCTCCCCTGAAGACCTTCGCCCCTAGACGAGTCAGCTCAGGAGCCATCACCTCCTGAAGACCCACTCGGACCTCCCCTCCTCCTTCAGGAGCTCCTGGGTTCTCCAGCACCCGCTCTGGGCTCCCAGTACCTGCCACTTCCCCTGTCCTGTCTCCTACCACCCAGCGCTAGAACTGTCACCCCATGGCCTTTCCCATCCCTGCCCCTGGTCCCACTCCCCGCCTGGCCCAGTGCGGACATCCCTGCAGGTTCTGGATGAGTAAATGCAGAGCGCAGTTCTGGCTCTCTCGGATCCCGGGCCAACTGCCCCCACTCCTTGTCTGTAAGGTGGGGTGATGTTCCTGTGGGCCACGGCCTCGGAGAGCAGGGCTGAGAGGGAGGAGGCACTCATTGAACCCATCATCCTGGCACCACTCCCTCCGGAGCAGGCACAGCTGGCAAGGAGGTTGGCAGGGAGACAGATGATTTGGCATCAGTGCAGCCAGGTCTGAGGCTGCAGGTAGGGAAGCAAGGCGCTGGGACCGTATTGAGGGACAGTACCCCGGGTCTGCAGGTGGCAGAGACCCGGAACCAGCAAAGTGCTCCCGGTGTGTGGCACCTCACAGCCGTCCCCACTCTGGCCTGCAGGTGGCGCTGTAGGCTCTTGCAAGGGTCTGGGGAGAAGACTAGTATATGTCTGGAGGTGGTGAGGAGAGAGACTTGGGGGAAAAGGCGGAGGAGAGTGGAAGGGTAAGGCAAGAAGGCCTAGAGGGAGGGAAGGAGAGAGATAGGGAGAATCTTTCTCTCTTTGTCCACAGAGCAATCTCTTCCTCCTTTGCATCCCATTTTCCTCAATCCATCGCAGACCCTTAGAACACTAGGGTAAAGCCCAAACTGCACAGCCGTGTTCTGCCACCCACTGTGAGCTTTCTGTGAGTGGTCCTTCCACTTTCCCCTCCCTACCTGTGCCCCAGGCCAGGGAAGCCTGCTGCCAGGATCAGGGCACGAGGCTCCTCCTCTGCCGGAGCCTCCAATGTGCCAGATCACTGCTGCCAGGAGCAAACTCCCCTCCCACCCTCTG
Organism: Ctenodactylus gundi; assembly: GCA_004027205.1. NCBI lineage: Eukaryota > Metazoa > Chordata > Mammalia > Rodentia > Ctenodactylidae > Ctenodactylus > Ctenodactylus gundi. The sequence continues at coordinate 61,990 of PVKB01003448.1, read as the reverse complement.
CCTCAGGTCTCAGCACAGGCACCACCCTCACCCAGAAGTCCTCCTCACCCCCTGTCCAGCCACAGGGGGCTGCCCGGAGATCACCCATCTCAGCACTGGCCACTGGCCAGACCCAGCGCTCCCTGAGGATAGCCACTTGGCCCTTCGAGCTCCCAGCATGGCCACCCTGGTGATGCACAGATGGCCACAGAGGTGCCTGAGGAGGAGTGGATGACGCTCTAAGGGACTGTGCCTGGAGAGAGGGCAGCACAGCCCAGGTCCGGAGGGAGCCGAGTTTATGGGCGCAGGGGACACAGCAGCTGGAGTGTAGCACCCACTGAGGGGGGCGCTTAGGGACACCCTTGAGCTCACCTATATACCAGGGGACCAGAACGCTCCTGCCTATTCTCAGAATCAGAGCTTCTTCCGTCTAGAGTGACTGCTGGGCTGCAGAGTATGGGGAGTTGGTATAAGGACCCTGGTCCTAGATTGTCAAGGTGAAAGAACACAGGCAGATCTAAGGTAGGTGGCCTGGGACCAGAGTCAGGCACACAGGCTGGAACACAGATCAGCATCTAACCCCATAAATTCCCATATCTCTACCCTTCTCGTCTCCCACAAACTAGAAACATATGCACACCTGTCATACAGGCAGCAGCCCCAGCAGCCTCGCAGGTGTCAGATTCAGGTGGATGGGACAGGTAGGTCAGCACCTTTCCAGCCAGCTGATGGGTGGGGCCAAAGGAGAGGCGGAGCTTGTGGGGGGTTCAGAACACGCTGGGAATGGGGGCCAGGTGCTCTCCTCAGGCCCTCCCCACGATGAGTATGTGCAGGGCCTGCCCATCACAACTAATCCTAGTGTCATTTTCCAGATGAGGACCTCAGCGTACAGCCCTGAGCTCTCTCCTTTCCCCATTCTCCCAGATGCTGTTCCCTCCTGTGCCACCACCCCGTTGGGGCCCTCTGTCCCCACACCCCTGGGTAAGATGAAGAGACAGAGAACTCCCCCTATGGCACTATGCTCCATTGGAGGTGGCCAGCAGCATCTGCAAAGCTCCTCATCCTGCCCTGCACTTCCCATGATCCACTTGCTTTTTGGGGCCGTTGGAGAAGCCTCTGGGTAAATATTAATAATGCAGGGATGCGATTAGGTCTGAAAAAGTGGATGAATCATTTCCTGTTTCCCTCCTGGACTCAAGATCGTAGCTAAGAATAGGCAGGCTCTGAGGAGCAGCTGCAGGAGACCAGGTTGATGGGGTCTCCTTGCTGTGGCCCAGCCATGAAATAGATGCCCCCTGAGGGCCACAAAGCCTCAGTAGCCCCTCAAAAAAAAAAAAAAACCCACACTGTGAGGCTTAGCCTCCAGTCCTGGCCTGACCACCTCTGCACTGTGTGGCAGGCTCTGCCCCACCCCCCACCCCCACACCTCCTGAAGAGAATCTTCATGTCTACCCAGGTGCTGAAGTTGGCCGAGGTGCAGACCTGGCACAGGGCAGGCTATAGGTCTCCTCTGTCACCTCCACCTCACCTCCACCACGACGATCATGCTGTGCCCATCTGCCTCTCACCGCGGGGTGAAACCTGCAAGGGCGGAACCTGGGCCAGGCTTCCTCTGGCATCTCCTGAGCTGGCACAGGGTCTGGAACTTCTAAGAGCATCTGCCCAGCTCACAGTGGCTCTTTCGCCATCTTCTTTTTCTGCTGGGAAGCCACCTGGGGTCGCTGTGGGCTCTGTGACCTGCCTGTGGACTAGAAGGGTGAGACTCTAAGAGATAACCAGGAAAGTCATCCAGGTTGGACCAAGGGCTTCTCCTGGCTGGGACTCTGAGAGGTCAGAGAACCTGGCTTTATCTGGGCAACTCTGGAAGATGGAGGTGTATGTGGGCGTCTCCACCCCACAAGGAGATAGCAGGAAGAGGAGTGGCCTGCCCGTTTCCCGGGCTGTCTTCTTTGGGGTGTGCATGAATGTGGCCTTTCCACTCCAGGAACATCCCTGCCTGGCTCCTTGCAGTAGCTCTGTCTGGCCAGTTGGAGTTGCTTGCTCTGCCTAGACTCTGCTTGTAGAAGGCCCATGCACCAAGATGCCCGTGGCCACTTCCTTTTCATCTTCTCCACGGGCTTTCCCAGTGACGCTGTGATAAAGCTCAGATCATTTGCAGAGGTTATAGAACCCTTTCCTGGACTGCCAGACAGGACTTTAAAAAGGGTGAATTTAGAGAGTTTCCTGTGCTAGTCAATTTCCCATCACTCTAGCAAAGTGCCTGAGATAACCAACTTCCTAGAGAAAAGGTTGACTTTGGCTCACGGTTTTGTGCTTCCAACCCATGAGCGACTGGCTCCAGGGTTTGGGGCCTGTAATGAGACAGCCACATTGTGGTGGAGCAAATAGGAAAAGAAACGGACCAAGATCTCAAGGTCCTCTTCAGGGGCACACTCACAGGGTCTAAGGGCCTCCCCCTGGATCTGCCTCCCAAAGAGTCTAGCACCTCCCATAATACTACCGTGGGACCAAGATATTGACACAGGGGTGTTTGGTGGGTGGGGCACTCAGGATCCAGACCATAGCATCACTCCTAGGGTGTGAGGTTTAATCTGGTAGGAAGAGGAAGCAGGTGGCAGGGACCTTGGGGAAGGAGAGTCTGGGTGGGGCAGGCTTTGTAGGTACTTTCAGCTTGAGGTAAGATCAACAGCCCCTGCGTTTACGTGAGCACCTACTATGTGTCCAGACTTGGCTAGCGTCTGAGATGTGCCATCTCACTTACTCTCCAGATGGTGGCACTGTCACAGCTGATCACAAGTAAGCTGAGACAGTGTCCAGGTCTGTCTGAGCAGAACCTCAGGGCCCAACTGCCACCAGATGGAGGTTCTGCTGCTAAAATCCACCCCCGACCCTGGCTGTCTGACCTGCATACAAGGTGCGTGTGGTCTCTGTGCCTGTGTTTTTCAACCAGTGAAGCAGTCATGATGGTACCTGAAAAGCATGAGCAAAAAAACCGTTTTTACCAGAGTTTTTCTTAGGAAGAATACGACACTTAAAAAGGAGAAACCCATGTGGTAGCAATATGGATGCTCTTTCTTTCTTTTCCCTACATTACTGCCCTGGCTGAAACTTGCAAACAACATTGAATAGAAGCGGTATAAACACACACCCTTCCCTTGTAGTTAGGCTGTGGTCGTAAACAATGTTTCTCCCTTAATTATGATGCTGGCTCCAGAGCTCTCACTGGTGCACATCATCGGGCCGGGGACATTTTCTTTTTTGCCTGGCTCACTGAGAGTTCTCATGAAAAATTAATGTCAAATTGTGTCAAATACATTTTTTTGCACCTATTGGTCATATGCTCTTTCCTCTATAATTGGTTAATATCGTGAATTTCTTGGACTTTTTAGGGTTAATCCTACATTTATGGGAAAACCACTGCTAAGTGGTGATTTATTATCTTTTAAAAAATATGGATTGCTGAATTTCTGTCTTAGTTACTTAGTTCTGGGACACAGCACCTGCAACTTAGGGGAGGAAAGGTTTATTTTGGCTCACAGTTTCAGAAGGTCACAGTCCATTCAGGGGCAGCCGGAAACAGCGGAAGCACATGGCAGATACAGAGGTGGAGGCATCTCCTCACGACATCACAATCAGGAAGTCAGGAAGCCCAGTCTGTTAAGGAAGGCAGGAAGCAGCTTATATGTCCTTACGGATCTCATCCCAGTGATCAGCCCCTCCTAGATCCAGGCGTGGCAAGCCCCCACTACACACTTGAGATCCAATTTACATGCCTGTAACCCACCCCTCCAGACTAGGCCCCAATCTCCCGACAGCACATGGTTCCATAGAAAATCCATAACAACCAAATACATGAGACTTTGTGGGGACATTCCAGATCCCAACCGCGACAGTTTGGCTCTCCTTCCTTGAGGGGTAACGGTGAAGGGAACGTCGGGCACTCTGTACAAAGGGCCGGGCACCTCAGTCACTTCTTCAGGTACCTGCCCTCGGGAGGCATCAGGGAGAAAAGCAGAGCTAAAGGGACCAGCCCAGGGGCACACAGGCCACATGTGGGCCCAGGCCTGTCTTTCTGCCTCTCGAAGGACACTCAGGCAGGGCAAGTTTGGGTTTTCCATCTCACGGGTCCAGTCCCTTCCCTGCCGTGGTTCCACAGCAGAGGTGGCGTGGGGCTCAGACTTCTCGGCCACGTCCTCCCGTTGAACTCGTATGTGTCTGTGACTGTGGCTCAAGCTGCCGCTGTCTAGACACTCGCAGGTCAATGGCTCTAAAATTAGGTGTGCACTGCGTGGGCCTGGTTCTGTTCCTGACTTGCTCTGCAACCTCAGGGAGCTGGCTGGGCCTCTCTGAGCTTTGGGTTTCTTATCTGTGGAGGGAATGAGGGCCACAGTCCGAGAAGGCAGAGCTGGGCCTAGAGTATGCTCAGGCTGACCCCCTTGTGTTTTTCTCAGTGCCCGCGGATATAGAGACTTCCATACCACGGATCTCACGGTGTTTTGTGGAATTGTCAAAGGGTCCAGGAGTAATGAGAATTCTGCCTGCAATGAAATTTCCCCTCTACTAAGGGCTTCCAGTAGGGACTGGATTCAAGGACAAATCAAATGCCACCTCCTCTGGGAAGCATCCCCTGATTCTCCCCCCAAGAGCACCCTCGCCTCTGGACAGGGGCCCTCGGTGAGCACTAATTCCCCACATGCCCTTCTCCTCAGATGCCAGAGACAGACACATCCCTGGCCCTAACTAACCTGACAAAGGGTCTGCTTATCTGGCGATCTGGAGCCCCGCTCCTGATCCAGTCATTTAAACTGAAAGGGGAGCATATGAACCCCAAAGTGCATCAGGTGCAGTTGGGATGGGAACACCTGGTCCTCTAAGATCCTTCCTCACGACAAACTTATCTTACCTGTTCTGCAAATATCGTACATTACCCCAACCTCCCACCATTGCGTTCTCACTCTGACTTGCTCCCTCCCCAGCCTGTGGCCCCACCTGGCACTGGACATTCCTATATTAGTGGCTTATATTCTTTTTCCTGCATCTGAACAGCACAGAAGCATTTCCTACAGGGCCTGGCTCACAGGAGGAGCTGACGGACCCATGATCTGCTGTGTGCAGGCCAGAGCTCTGGGGAAGCTCAGTCACATCCGAGGGCCTGGGAACCGGGACAGACGAGCAGACCTGATGGCAGAAGTCTGAATCCAAGGCCCCAGAACTGGAGTCACTGATGCCTGGGGGCAAAAGATAGATGTCTCCAGCTCAAGAAGGGACGGAACTCCCCTAGATTGGATGAAGCCCCTCATTCCAGTGAGGTCAGATCTTCCTCACGCTCGGCCTACAATTTCTAGGGCTCAAACCCTATTTGTCTTGATCAGAGAGTGGGTCTCACTCCAGTGCCACATTGTTTGCATTTCTGCTGCATGATGGTGCCTACCTCTCCCCCAGACCATGAGCTGCTCTGGGAAAGCGAGGACAAACTGGGGTGGGGGGGCGGCTCGCCACTGCCCGCCCAGCGCACAGTAGGTGCTCTGTAAGCAGGTGTTTGTTGGGTGAACACCTGCACGAGGGGGCTCAGTGTGGGGACTCCGTGCTGGCACGGAAGGCGCCTTCTGCCTTAAAGGGAGCCCCAGAGATCCACCCAGGACTGCTCCAGCTGAGTGTTGGGAGTGGCCTCTTGTCCCACTCAGCCAGATCAAAGGCTTTAATTGATGCGCGCACCCAAGGTTTGTTTTACTTTATAAACACAAATCAGCACAGAATTTGAGACATGAAAGGCAGTGAGAGGGGCTGGGCGGAGCCACTTCCACGCCTGTCAGGTCCCTGGCTGGCCTCGGCTTTCTCATGGCTCCCATGCATCCCTGGATCCCGCAGCTTCTGTAAGAAGACTCCACAGAGTCTCAGGAGCAGAGTAAAAGCAAAACGTTTATCGAGTACTTACAGTATGCCCAGGGTTTAGTCCAGCCCCTCACTTGTTTAAACACCTTGGAACCTGGATGACACTGAGTCACCTTCCAAGCCTTGGAACCCTCTTCTAGAAAATGGGGTCATGCATCCAGAAGGACGTTGTGAGGGCCGCAGGAAGTGAGAAAGGCACCCAGCAGGTGCCCTCTAAATGGTGCTGAAATCATGCAACTGAATTGGATCCACTGGAGGAGCCCACAGACCATGGAGCCCCGAAACCCCATTTCATTGGCAAGGAAACCAAGGCTCTAGCAGGAAAGAGCCTGGTCCACGTTTGCCGGATTTGAAGCCACATCTCGCTCACGCAGGACGGTGTGACTTCCTCACCCACGGCTGTGATTCAAGTCTGATCCTGAATGCAATAATGACAATAATAGCTCAAAAAGGGAGGGGCAAGGTGGAGGACTCAGGGGACTTGCAGGGACTGGTCCTGCCGCAACTCTTGGGTTGGAGGCTGAGGATGGGCTCGAGACCCCTGTGCAGCCTGACCACTGCCCGGCACCTGTTGCCCACAGGAGCTTCTCCCACCACCCTCTCCTCAGCCGGCCTCAGCCTGCCTCCTGCCCTGCTGCCGCCGCTACCCTGCTACATCCACACACTTTTCTCTGGGTCTTCAGGCCAGGACCATCCACTCAGCACCGATTTTTAGAGACTAAGTTCTCAGATGACTGATTCTCCCAAAACTGGTCTCAGAAGGATTCTAGCTAAATAATTTGCCCAGAGTTGTCAGATAAACACTTGGCTGCTTTAGTCCTGAGCAGCACAGGCCTTAAGTTCTTCCCTCTGTTCAACTACTATTTACGGAGCATCTGCCCCACAGCAGGGAAGCACAGGACGGTAGCTGGGGGTATGCACTGCAGCCTCGGCGCGGTTTTCTGCCAAAGACACAGATGGTGCAAGAGACGGTGAAAACAGCTACAGTAGTGGAGAGTGTGCTGGGACCATCCACCCATTTGCCTGGCAGATACCCTGCTGTTCCACCCGAGCCTCACCAGGTCCCCCAGCTGGTGCTCCCCTTTGCCTGCACGTAGATGCAGCCCCGCATTTGCCTGGGGAGCACTCCGCCTCTGCTCACCAGGCCCCGGTCCAGGGTCCTCCATGATGCCTGACCACAGCCCAAGAAGCTACCCGCCTGCCCTGGAAAGGAAAGCCATTTCCTTGCCTCCTCCTGCCTGGGTCACTCCTTGTGGCCAGAGTATTTCACGGTAGGCCCTTCTCCTGCCTTCCAGAGAAGGCAGTGGCTTACTGACATGGGCCAGGATCTCTGGCTGTGACCGTGGGATTTTACACCCTGATTCTCCCACAACCGGTCACGGTAGAAGCAAGATGCACAGATTAGTAAGTGATAATATTCAACACGGGTGTAAGTACTGAATCTCAATCAGAGAGGTCTGCCGCAGGACTGGGGTGTTGAATGTAATTGTGCACCAAAGATCCACGAAAGCTGGCCAAGGTGTGGCCTTGATGAGAGGCAGGAGTGCGCACAGAGCCCCACTTACCTCATCCCTCATCTAGTGCTCCCTGCGATCTGGACATGTGGTAGGAGCCCATGTGGCCCTGAGCCCCCGGGCCTGGCTACCTGCTGTGTAGGCGATACAGCTCCCTGAGCACCTATTAGGCACCCGGACAGTGTATACACACAGCCTAGCAGCAAGGAATGTGCCTGCTGCAATCCACCTGCCTGGCTCCACAATCTGCTTCCTACCTGCTCCCTGTGTGTCCTGGGCCGTCTCCTCTGTAGAATTTGATAATAATATTTATCTCTGAGTGTTTTGGTTAGAATGAAGGTAGATGATCCATGCTAGTGTTTTAATCAACTGGCATGTGGTAAGTTCTTGATAAATGTTTGTAATTGTAAGGATTATGTTGGTTCTGCACCAAACAAGACACAGCCCTGCCTTACAGAGCATCCCTGTGAGATGGAGTCTGTTAATTCCATGTAAGAGATAAGGAAAGTGTGTAAGTGATTTGCCTAAGGTCACACAGTGAACGAACAGGAGCCTGTGTGGATGTGTGGCTATGTGACTCCAAGGGACAGAGAACCTGGCCAAGGGTAGGTTTATTTTTCTCCCCTAGGAGAAGGAGCCAAGGGCAGCTGCTGTGATGGATGCTCAGGACACCATCGAGTACTCAGGTGCTGTTTCTCTACTTTTCTGTCTGCCACTGGTGATGAGGAAGGTGTTGTCTTGGTGCTTGTCACCTCATGGTCATCAGATGGCTGCCACAGCTCTGGGTATTCTGTCTAGGTGCCAGCTGGGATGAAAGAAGAGAGCAGGCGGACGTAGAATTGTCCTTGCCAAGTCTATTCCATATTCTGGGTCAATCACTAGCCAACGGAGATGAGATCACTTAGGCCATCAGAACTACTTCTGTCCGTGGGCGCTTCGGTTCCTGGAGAGCAAGAGGAAGGAAGAGAGGGGGTAGTTAGGTCGATGGGGAGGGACCCATGGTGCTGGCTACACCCCATAACCGCACACTGTCCCTCAGGCCGTGACTTGAAGACTCTGAAGTGGCCTGAGGCAGGGCTACAGAGGTGAGCCATCTGCCCACAGGTGCTCCCAGTCACTCAGGAGACACAATGGAGAGTTGGGCTGGGTATTCGGGGAGGTCAGCTCTTGGATGAGGGTGAGCCCAGAGAGTTGTGGGAGCCCCACCCAGTGTGGATGGCCTGGGAGATCCCATAAAGAGGGAGGGGAGGGGCGCTCAGGACAGAGGAAGAGGCACCTGCAGAGGTTCAAGAGAGAGTGAGCCAGAAAGACATGTTAGCAGGACAGTAAGTGACTGCCTGTGGTCCGTGCACGGCCTTGTGGGTGTGAGGATGGAGACACAGAAGAGGAGCAGGGGGCAGGGCCCTGAGGACCTCAGGAGCCAGGTGGAGGGGTTGGAATTTGACCGGAGCACTGTGGGAAGCCCTGATGGGCAGCAGACCTTAGCGAAGGAGCTTCAGAAAGATCAGGGCACCGTTGAAGGTCTGGGGAGGGAGCAGGAGCAGAGTCGCTTCTTTTGAGTCAGTCTCTGGCAGAACGGTTTGCTGGATGAAGTGGGAGAGTAGACATGGCGATTTGCTTGGGAGCACATCAAGGAAGCAGATGAGAGGTGACAAGACCCATGAAGAGAGGAGAAGCAGGAGGGGGGTGGGTGCGGGTACCACGTGTGGTGTGGGTCACTGGGCGCCTTGGTCAGCTTCCTCGTCTCTGGGACAAAGTATTTGACACAAGCTGAAGGAGGAGAGGCGTGTTTGGTTCAGGTTCAGAGATTTTAGTCCATAGACAGCTGGCCCCAAGGCAGACACGTCAGGGATGAGGGCAGGGCAGAGCGAAGATGCTCAGCGTATGGCTTCCAGAAGCAGAGAGAAAGAACAGGGACAAGACGGAGTCCTCAAGATCTTGCCTCGTGATCCACTTCCTCCAAGGAGCTCTGCCTTCTGTGAACTCATCCAGGAGTTAATCATTCATGAGGTTAGTATCTCTCCAGGAGTCGTCTCTTTTCTTTCTTTCTTTCTTTCTTTCTTTCTTTCTTTCTTTCTTTCTTTCAGACAGGGTCTTGCTCTATAGTCCAGGCTGATCCTGAACTTGTAGCCCATGCTGATTTCAGACACATAGCATTTCTTTTGTCTCATTGAACCTCCTGAGTGCTGGGATTAGAGGCCTGCAGCACCACACCCAGCTTATCTAGTGCTGGGGAATTGAACTCAGGGCCTTTTGCTTGCCAGGTAAGCACTCTAACCATTGTGTTATTCCTCCAGCACCAGAAATCTCTTGATCCTGTCAAGCTGACACCAAGATTAGCCAGCCCATTGAGCTTCTAGATTGACAGAAGGAAGAAAGCAGCAGAATCCCTTGCAGAGCCTCCTACTCAGTTGTTTCTCTCTCTAAAGAGCTATGACAGATCTCTGTTGTGCCTGCTGGCCCGGGCACCTCCAGGGACCCATGGCCCTACCCCAGTGTCTTCCCAGCTTCCACCAGGGCCTCAGGACTCCTCTGCTCCAGCAGCAGCACCAGTGGAGTGCCAGTCTGAGCAGGTCCTCAGCTCCGTCTCAGAGCTCACTTGCAAGAGGACTATGCCCTTGGCATCCTACATGCCCACAGTAGAGGAGCCCCTGCCCAGATGCAAGGGCTGTCACTGGTGCCTCCTGAAGACAGGGCCTTGGGGTGGGGTGGCCAGGCCTGGTCCCCACTCAGGTCTCCCACATGGATGCCTGGCCCTGGGATCCCCTGACATCTGTCCTTTCTGATTTTGCCATTAACTACGGGCACAGTCACAAAGCAGGACCACCTTGTTTTGCAGAAGCCACGTCCCACCCTAGACTGCTCAGAGGAACGGGCACCCTGATCCCTAGACCTTGGACTGCCCAACCCTGGAGCAGAGGCAGAACCTCCTGGGGTAAGAACTAGACAGACACCCTCATTAATCGTGGGTGTCTCAACTCTACTTTCTCCCACGGCTCACTTCACTTCCTCCAGATCTTTCTATTGCAGTTTTGACCTCTGTTTCCAAAGCCATCTGTGAGGTGCAACCACGGGACAGTGACTGTGCCAACAATGGAAGGGCACTTGATCATTCAGGCCTTGGTCCAAGCACATCGGCGGCACAGCCTCCTCTTAATTAGTAGAATCCTGTGACTCCCAGCGTCAGGGAGAGGAACCTGACGCATCGTCCAACATCGTACGGTTGTAAGTCAAGGAACAAACTCTGTATTTTCCTTCTCCATGGCTTTGAGAGTGAGCCTTGTGACAGAGTTGTCCTTCTCTAATTATGCAGGAGGGCAAGGTGAGGCCCAGAGAGGGTGAACAACTTGCCCAAAGTCACACAACTGAGCTGGGTGTTTTGATCTTACCCAGACAGGGTCCCTTCACCCACTGGCTGTTCTGGCCACCTTCTTCTTAGGCACCTGTCGGGAGGAGACCTAGAGGTTAGAAGGAGGCCCAACCAGCTCTGGAGGGTACCAGAAAAGTGCCCACAGCAGCCAGCAAACTGCACAAAGGCCCCAGGCTCTCTCCTCTCCAACACACCGCAGGGAAATAGGCCCTTTCAAAAAGAAAGTTGGCTGGAAGTAAACAGATTAGTGGTGTTTATGTGCTAGCATTTTTATTAATTAAGTGTCCTAAACACACCAAAACCTAGGCATTTAATTTAGATTTATAAGGATAATTTAAATTTATAAGATCAGTTATTATACACGGAGTACAGAAAATGTCAATTGATTTTCATAGGCGATATTTATGGAAGGATGAAGAAAGAAAGTTACATAGAGTGTAATTGGCTTGTGCAGAGCGGGAGAGCTGGAGGAATGCTGGCAGGTGGAAGACAGGGAGGGGGACTCTCGTGGCAGCCATTGTCTTCCGGTGTGGACGGCCATCTCACTCCTGGTCAGTTATCTTTATAAAAGCTAGACATCATACTGCGAATGAGATTCGCAAGTAATCGCTGTGAGGGACACTGTCTGGGCCATTTCTGTGCCCGCGTGAGGGCTTATGGGTGTGTGGGGGCAAAGTGGTAAAAGGTGGGGTATCATTCACAGGATGGAGGTTCAGCATGGGATTCGTGTCTCTACTCTGTTGCTGCGTGGCCATGACTTTGACAAACGGCTCATTTCCTCATCTTTGTGGTGTACTTTGCTTTGTTTCTTCTGAGCTGGGAGCCAGCAGGAAGGGAGAAGGCATTTGGAGACCCCCAGCTGATGGTCCTGGGTTTGGGCTTAATAAACATGGGGATTTGGTCCCATACCTATGGCCATTACATTACACAACATGTTGTCACCTCCCCAGCGCCCCCCCACCCCTCTCTCTCTCTCTCCTTTCTCAAGGAGGCCATGCTAGTCAGCCTTTGGATGTGCACAGCCCTCTCTCAAATGAGGCTGGACCACAGACAAGGATGATGGCCCAGTACAGTGCAGGTGCTTCAACCACCAAGGTTGGTCTTGCAGAAGCCGCGCTGAATATTTTCAACAGAGAGGATTTCATCTGAGGAAAACACCAGGAAGGTGTCAGAAGATCTGCCAAATCCAGAGGGAAAGGAGAGAGGTGATCTGTATGTTGGCCTCTGCAGTAAGGCACTGGGGCCGGAAACCTGGGAGTAGCAGAGCCCTTGTTGGGAATGCTGACAGAGACCCTACTGCTGGGGTCACCCTCTGACATCTAAGGTCCAGAAAACGGATGAAACCCATGTGCACCCATTCTGGGGCTAGCAGAGCCTGGGACCGCAACCTGGACCCCAAGGGCCGCTTGCTGTTCAGCGAGCGCACCTTGATGAGCATCTACCTAGATCCCTAATGTCTTCATGCCACGTGCTCTCCTGAGAGTTCCATTCGCACTGCTCTTCCCTAAACTTCCTTATCACCCACCCTTCCATCTTCTTTCCAAATTTCTGATCATGTAGCACTGCTTATGGCGCAGGGAGGTCTTGGCCTCTGGCTATGGACAGCTCAGTGGACGGAGATGTGTGGCTTGAAGACACAGCCACCATTAAGGTTTCTCTTTCTTCCCATTTCTATCTCTCTTTCTGAAGGAATCCTCTGTGGTGGGCTCCACAGGTCGAGTGGTTCAAAGACTAATGGCTCCTCCCCATAAAGGTCATCCATCCAGATATCAAATTGTGGGATTAGTCAGAATAAGGGTCTGTACATGTCATGAAGGTCAGGATATCAAGACAAGATCATCCCAGATTAGGTGGGCCCTAGATCTAATCAGGTATGTCTTCGTAAAAGACAGGAAAATACAAGGTGAAAGAGATAATGTAAAGTCAGATGCAAGGAGTGGAGTGATGTGGCCACAAGCCAAGGAATGCCAAGGGACAAGGAAGAGATTATCTCCCAGGGCCTTCAGAGAAAGCCTTGCACAGTTGACACTTCTGGCCTTCTGAGAGAATAAGCTTCTCTTGTTTCGTACCACCAAGTGTGTGGTTACTTGTTACAGTAGCCACAGGAAACTAATACATCAGGTGACAGAGACTGCCATGCAATGCTGGTGGTGTAGGCTGAGAGAACACAGCAGAGCAGCTGGACAGGGCACTGGGAGACTCCTGCCACCTGATCCTTCTATTGGCCACCTTCAGGAAGTGCCCAAGCCCTGCTGATAATGTACTCATGCTGTTCATACCAACACAATAACTTAGTGGGCCAAATCGGGTCAGGATGGGCCATCAGGGCTGCATAGGCACTTGGTGCCCCACACCAGGTGTTCTATCTCCCCTAGGATCAGTCAAAGCCAATTGCTAATTCTTAAATGGAGAGTCACTATCTAGGGAAAATGACATGACTTTGCACCCAAGGGTAGGCATCAGAACAAGTCTCCTACCAGGGCCTACCACCCATCCCTCATTTCTCTCCCTGCACGGTGAGTAGACAGGCTGGTCACAGGTTTTAGAGTTCAGCCTGGCTTGAGACAGGAACCCCTCTCAGCTCTACAAGGTCTCTGAAGATGTCAAGGCAGCACCCACATGTAACATACCATGTTCTTAAACTCACATCCATCCCAGCCAAGGTCTATTGGCTCAGATAAGAGACAACAAGCTTGTGTGCTCAACTTCTATTGCAACTCTACAGCTCCCAAGAAGGCATTTTGGGCTCTGAATCTCACTCACGGCTGCCCTACACCTACAGAACATGAGTGCTTCCTGCAGGCCAATCAGGTCTCCCGTGATCTGCCTGGGCTTCGAGCAGAGCTTAAACGCAGTGCTTGTCATTTTCCCTCCTGCAAACTCACCTGATCTGCCCTAATTTGCCCTTGCACTCCTTATTATGGTTGTGATTACTGCCCCGGAGGCCACATACAGCATCCCCTAGGCTGGCAAAGCCCAGGGCTTGAAAGGCACTTTGTTCACGTGACAGTCAGTGCGTTTTAGTGCCCCAACTGCCACCCAGGGCTCCAGTTCCATCCTATTCTGGCCACGAGCCTCACTGGGTTCCAGCATAATCAGGTCTGGCCATCCACCCCCACGTCCTATCACCCAGCCCTGTTTCCTGGTCATCTGCTGGTTTTAAGGGCTGTGCTCCGTCCGACACTGGGCATTTCAAGAGATACTGAAAGTGGGAGCCCAGGGAAAGTGTTGACGGGACTGGAACAGCAAAAAGGAACGTAGAAGGGACTCTGGGCTGGAGGACAGACTGTGACACTAACTCAGAACTGCCTTCCTATGGGCTCCAGGCCCGCACTGCTGCTTCTGCTGATGGGGAAGCCTCTGAGTCTGTTGCTGTCCTGCTAAAGCCATCCAAGGGTCATAAAGCTGCTGACCACCTGGTGCAACCGAAACTTGTTGCTGAAGCAGAGACGGGAATGAGCCCAGACGCTCTCCGCCCCGACTCTGAAGCCTCCCACCATTACCTCTCAGACGGTGCAGAATGAGAGCCTTGGGCAAGGGAGGCTGGGAAATGTGGGCTGGCCGCCATCCAGCAGCCCAGTGGAGGTGATGGAGCAGAGGTCAGATAGCAGTGGACAAGTGTCCCACACAGGGGCTCAGCACCTGGGCTTCGGTGCTAATCAGGACAGTTTGAGATGTAGCTCTGTGCTGCAGCCTACCATTGACGCTCTCAAAGCCTCAGTTTACCAAAGGTAACATGGAGGCGGCAACATCACCCATAGGGCTTGTGTGGAACGTTAAACTGTGTGCAAGTGTCCCAGCCAGAGCCTGGCACTCGAGGTGCAATCAATTGCCGGGCTGAGAAGTGGCCAGTCTCAGCCCCTCCCCAACCTACTCTCTGACCTTCAACAAGTCTCTGGGCTCTGTTTTCTCAGCTGTAAACAGAATGCAGATAGACAGGAGGCTCCCAAGTTCCCTCCAGCCCTGATCAGCTGTGTGGCTGAGTCTGAGGCTATGTCCTTAAGTGAAATGGACGGGCTGGGACTGCCTGGTGGACGGAGGGAACCTTGGTAGCTGGATAGAATCCAGCGGGAAAGGAAGGCTTGTAGGGGGAGGCTCTTGCAGTGGTGTCTGAGAGTCCGGACCGTGAGCGTCACCAAAGGACATGCGCACATGTCACACCCCTCGCCCTCAGCCCAGTTAACACTCCCCCTGTCTCTGGGCTGATGCCACTGCTGACAATACCAGCCTGGTCTCAATTCCCTTTGATGCAGTCATTCTCTGTGCAGTTCAATCAACAAGAAATTGCCAGGAGCAGCATTTTCTGCAGAGTGGGCTGGAGAGAAAAAGAGCCCCAAATGAAACCCATCGTGAAGATTAGGTTGGTGAGCTCTGGGGCCTGTGAGGGTCCAAGCGGCTGAGCTTGGAGAATCCTCCTGTTTGAACTGGGATTATAAGTTTAGGATTGCTGCAACCTGGGATCAGGAGGCACGGGGAAGCCTGCAGAAGCCCTGGGGTAGCTGAGAGCCTGGGGCATTTTGTCCAGCAGAGGAGGACTCGGGCTCTTGTGCCACTTGCTCACGAATAGCACTTTCCTAAGTTCCCTGGACCTCAGTTTCTTTATTTATAATAAAGAATAGTATCTACTGTAATCAGGACTTGTGCTTTTTTGGCCCACCCAGCATCCCTGCTTCACCCTACTTCAGGCTGGGACTCGGCATTCCCAGCCAGCTTTCCCACACCCTGCCTTTCTGAAACAGGCCTCCTGCATGACTGATCCCTGACATCCAGCCAGGTTATTAATCAGTGCTCCACCCTACCCGACTTCTTACAGGGAGGTACCAGCCTAGGCTGAGCCAATCATAGTACTCTGTTTCCCTCAGGAAACATTGACTGGCCTAAGTAGAGCATGTGACCAAAATCAGGCCTATCAGACTCCTTGCCTCAAACCATAGGTGGCTATTAGAGAGGGCAGTACTCTTTTCCCTCTGGTGTCGCCAGACGGGACAGTGTGAGTTGGGAGCCCCTGCTGGTGATGATCCCTCCTACTTCTAACTTTGCCTGCATAGAGTGTGAGAAATCCAGTGGTGTTACGGAACTTCTGAATCCCGCTATGCCTGAAACTGACCTCTGGAATCGCTTCGAGTTCTAGAAACTGCGAAATTCCTTCTCTGGTTAAAGCAACTGGACTACTTAGGTTCAAAGTGTTGAATATCCAACTTAAGCACTCTAACTAAGAGAGAATTTAGCTCTATAAAATACTGGCATTTCTTCCAGCAGAGTCACCCTGTGTGTCACCCTGATCACAAGTGCCTGGAGTGGGTGTCTGTCACCCAGAACGTAACACGCTCAGAATTTCCTTTCTTTACAGGGCTTGGGCACAGAGGGTGCTCAGGGGAACATGCCAAATGGAGGGGAGGGCAGTGGCCAGCGTGTCCTGTTCCTGCCCCACGTCCTGCCCAGACCCTTCCTCTGTGACACATTCTCAGATTATCCCTGTGACGACCCTTGCTAAGGTGTATGCCAATCTCCAAACTTCTGCTCCAGGCCGGGAGCTCCTAGTTGATTTAGTCATTTGTAATAAAGCTACTGATTAAGCACCTCCTATAAAGCATCTGGAGGTACGATTCTGGGTCCCAGGAAGACAGTGTGACCAGAATAGGCCCAACCGCTGCCCCTAGACTCTAGCACCCTCTCTGACAGATTCTCTACATTGGGGTGGGAGGGATGGGTGGGAAGTGCTCCGCAAGACCAGGCAGGTCCTGTCGTGCACTCTGTGGGTGTCACATAGGGGAAGGAGAGGGAGGATGACAGGTCAGGAAGGGCCGGAGAGACAGAGACCTCACAGTTGACATCATCCTCCCACCATGACCGCTGGAGCCCTGCATGAGCTGCACTGAGAAGTCTGTCAAAGGGAATCATAGCTCCAAGGGAAGTGGGGACAAGGACAGAGAGAGGGAAGTGAAGGGCGCAGCAGCCCCTCCTAGAGCCAGCCCAGGCGAAGCAGGATGGAGATAAGGGTGAGGCGGCAGGAGGCCAGGCCAGCCTGCAGCAGGACCAGGTAATACGGGAGCTGGCATCCAGGCTCACCCAGGCTTCTCCGAAGTACCTTCCTCAGGAATGGGCTGGTCCTTGTCCCCAGCTCTATGAGCTCAAGAGCTGCACACCCAGCTGTGAATCCAGAAAGAGCTGGAAGAAGTATGGTGACCTTTCTGTCAAACTATCCTCCGGTCTCAGGACAGCACCTCTAATAGGCACAGCCCAGCCCAAGCCATGTGACAGGAGACCCTAGTGCAATCCCCACAGACCTTCTCAAGAAGAGCTGGCAGGCGGGGCTGGAGAATGGACCGGGAGGGAGGGTGGTGTTAGATAGAACCTGACAAGACGATGCTGTAGTCTAGACCTTGAATGTCTCCAGTATGAGGTGCTAGTGAGAAGGGGTGGAACCTTTAGCAGGTGGAGCCTACTGGAAGAAAGGGAGGACACTGAAGTTATATCCTGAAAGTATACTTCCTGCCTCTGTCCTTGCTTTTTGGCTGCCACAAGGTAAACAGGTCTCCTGCACCATACACTTCCACCATAATATGTTGTGCCACCATAGGCCCAAAGCAGCCATGGACTGAAACCTCTGAAACCGTGAGCCAAACCCTTGTCGCCTTATATGTTGTTTATCTTGAGTATTTTGTCAGAGCTGTGGAAAGCTCACTAACTAGGATGGTGATGAGAATATCCTCCCAGAAGTTTGTGGAGTTGTTTCAGCGTGCTCTGTAGAGCATTTTAGTTTCTTTATACTCTGTTATCTATTGAATGCTTCATGAAGTGTAAATAATTTGTTCCATTCCAGAAATAATTTCCTATTTAAAAATAAGAAATTAGATGACTTCTTTATGCTCAGGCAGAAACAAAGTAAACTTTGACATTATGGCACCACCTGAAATCTGGGTCTCAAAGTCACGTTTGGAGCTCAGCAGGTACAAAGAGGCTGTGCAGAAAAATGAGTTTCATAGAGATCGGAGGCCACATCCAGGTCCTGCCACAGCTTTCCACCTACAGTGTGGCCGTTAGGCATGCCTCCTCTGCAAGCCTCTGTGTCTCCAGCTGTGCCGGCGATCCGTGATGGGCTTCCCAGCTCCAAGTGATGGGCCAGGAGCCCTCAGAGAAGTGAGAAGTCACCAAGAGACTGAGACCACGCTTCCTGCCTTTGGGAGACAAATGACTCTGAACTTAATTATACAAAGAGCAAAAATTCAAACAAATGTCTCCTGGAGGACACCTGGGAACATTTACAGGATGATTAAGGTGCAATGATGAGCATGTGCAATCAACAGCTGCTGGGACACCAGGAAAAACCCACAGCCAGGTGCTGCCCTGACAGGCTGGGAGAGAAAAGAGGGAAGCAGGCAGCTGTGAGGAGCCTGGCAGCAGGAGGTGGGAAAAGACACGTGTTTCCCCCGGCTGCACAGGTGACCTTGGACAGCTCCCCTCTGTCTCGCAGGAACACGATTTTCCCAGAAGTACCGTGAAAGGCTCCAACCCATCATCCCTGCGGCTCCGACCAGCCCTATGCCCACGTGGTGTGGGAACTCCAGTAGGAAGTAAATGCTAAAAAACTGAAGTTCTGAGGTCTTCGGGCCCCGGGCCAAGGGCAGGCTTCCTGTGAGGCTGGGAGGCAAGATCCTTGGCCTCGCTGAAGCTTGGCCCCTGTCCTTACCAGCTCCATCACCTAGGGTGCCCCTCCATTTCTGTGCCTCAGTTTACCTCCCTTGAAAAAGGAAATCACAGTAGCCATCCTGCTGGGTTTTGATCTGTCACCTGGTAGCTTTTCTGCTGTCCAATTCGTTTTCTGTGTCACTTTCTCTGACTTCTCTGTAGGGTGGAGTATGATTTATGATTCCACTCTGACTTATGTGTGGGCTTGTTAGCTATAACTCATTTTGCGGTTGCCTTAGAGTTTAGCATGCAACATGAATGTGTGAAGTCGGCCTCGTTTCCTGGGGGGGTCTAGGAAAGTCAAAGAAGGACTTTCCACTTTGCCCACCTTGGTGCAGCTGTTTTCAGATGTTTGACGTCCGCATGTGCTAGGAGCCAGGGCAGCAGGGTAAAGGCAGAGAAGGAGGACCGAGAGCCCTGGGCAGGAGTCAGGACCTAGGCCAGCTCCATATGAGCTGCAGACTTGCTGTGTGACCTTGGGCAAGTCAAAAGGTCTTTCTGGGCCTCGGCTGCCCCATCTGCAGCATGGAGATAACCAGTTCTGCCCTTGATAAGGGGCTGGTGGGAAGTCGGACAAAGGCCAACTGGGAAAAGTGGGTTAGAAAGGACCATGCAGGCACTGGGGGCAGAATTTTGATTGCTAACATGGGCAGGGCCTTGCCTTGCTCCACCCACCTCTACTTGCAGTCTCCTGGTAATTGGCCAGACCCTGGTGTTCCTGTCCATAAGAGCCCAGCTGATTGGAGGAGGTAGTGTCTTTATGCAAATGAGGTGGTTCCCTCCCTCCCCTTTTCCCTCAAAGCCACCATCACCGGGGCCTCACATACACAGAGCCTCCTAGGTGCTACCTGGAGCCTTGTGAAACACTGATACATCATCCAAGTGCAGACAGCCCTAGCTGTCCCTTCCAGGACCCATGCTCCCCAGCCTAGCACTGACCCTCCCTGCCCTCTCCCCCCACCAGCTGTGTGCCTTTAGGTGACATATTGGTTGGGGTTCTAAGAGAGGCCAAGTTAGTAGAATTGATAGAAATAAAAGCAGATTTATTTGGAAGGCTTACAAGTCTGAGGAGAGAGCTAATCTAAGATGACTGTGCTCATATGTGACAGCTGGAGGCTCTGGAGGCTGCTCAGACTTAAGGCTCCACGACAGTCAGTGCAAGCCTGCTGCAGATCATTGTCAAAAAATAAAAAGCAAAGCAAAGACCAGCGATAGAATGCATCTGTGATGGAGATCAGCAAGGTGAAAGCAAAAGCGAGCTGATGTCTGGAAACAGCAGGAAGGCCAGAGCTTTCCAGGACAAGCTGTAACAATCTTCCTTCACTGTTTTTTCTTTAGTTTAAACTGTCAGTTGGGCCACCCATGTGCAGCTTGGGTGTTCTCTCATTTGTTAGCCCACCAGTCAATCACACACCCACGTGAAGCTCTGCCCTGGCCATTCCTAATCCATCCAGTTGACATATATTCCCCAACAGCCACAGGTGCGTCACTTCTCCGGTCCTCAGTCTTCTGTTTAGCGGGGATCCAAAAGGTGAGAGAGGAAGGTCTTGTAACCTCGCCATGACATGCATGTGCACAAAATGCTCAAGATCAATGTAAACTTTAAATTTTGTACTTACACGTCTCAATAAAATGGGGAAAAAAGAATACCTACACACAGACTCATTCTATTCATAAACAGGTTCTTTGAGGCCTCCTACCAATACTACTTGGGACCTCTTGGTTGCCAGGTCCTAATCTGGACACAAAGGACACTGATATGGGAAGTGGGGGTGAGACGCTGCTCTCTTGCGGCTCCCATGGAAGGGGTTTACTGGTGGTTAATAGAATTTAAGCAGAGAAGCTAGGCTCTGTTTGTACGAGTGTCCCTGTTAATCAAATTTTCATTACTGTAACAAGTCACTAAGTCAACTTAAGAGTAAATGCTAATTTTGCTGGCGGCTTCATAGGGTTCAGTTCATGGTTCTTTGACCGTCCCCTCACGCCTTTAAGCTTGTGATGGGGCAGAGCATCATGGTGGGTGGGTGTGGTGAAGGATGCTGCTTACCTCATGACGGTTAGGAAACAGGAGGAGGCTGGAGATCCCAATAGCCCCTTAAAAGACATGGCCCCGGTGACCTCACTTTCTTCCACGAGGCCCTGCCTCCTAAGGGCTCCATCAGCTCCCAGTAGTGCTGTGGGGTGGGGATGAAGCCTTCAAACGATGGGTCTTTGGAACATTCCAAACCGAAATCACAGCAGCATCCACCACTGTAAGAGAACTAGGGCAATGCAGAGGGGGTGGATGACCCATGGAAGACCACGCAGCAGGCCAGCTTGGCCACGGAGGAGAAGACACGTGACACCTCCTGGTAAGGACCGCCACCAATTTTCAGTTTCCTCATTCCCATGATGTTACCTACTCCCTAAGTACACACAGGTAGAGGCCAAGCTCTGGCAGGCTCCTTTGTCCCCTCAGGTGAGCAAAAAGCCCTTTGTTCTGCCACCTAAAGGTTAGCTAGCCGTGCGCATTCCCAGGCAGAGCCCTCCAGCTCCCCTTCTCCTAGTTCTCCCTCCCCACACCTACACTAGAACTTCCGGGGCTTCCCCAAGGACGGGGGAGGTGGAGTGCCTGCCGCGGAGCCTTGTGCTTCGAGCTCTTATTGCCCTGTCCTCCATCCCCTCCCTCTTCACACCCCTCCCATCCCCCACTGTTAAGAGGATTTTTTAATTATTATAATTACTATCTGAAAAATTGGTTGCTGCCACAGATAATGAAATAAGATTCCGCTCCACTTTCGCGGTGTCTGCCTCACCTTTAAGTGTGATGTTGGGCGTCCTGGCACCTGGAAAGGAGATTTCCCAGCAAGCCCCTGAGGGGACCAGCAGGAAGGATGACAGGATGAGAGGGGGTGGAGCACCCGTGGGCAAGGACTGCGTACTGGGCGGAGTGCACACACACGGGGACACGTGCCTTGCAAGCTTGAGCTTGTGTGCATCCTCGTACAGTCACAAGGGACAAGGGGCTCTGGGTCAGAGTGCCGGTCCCCTCTCTCTTCGTGCCCCTCTTTTCTCACCTGAAGACTGAGTACGGTGACAGGTCCTTCCGCTTTGGACCCCGGATGGTGACAATTCAGTACATTGTGTGGGTCCCCAGGGGTGTGCTCCAAGAAGGCCAATTGTTGGTATTTGTTCCTCTCAGGGAGGCAGGGAAAGGGGACACAGGTGACTGGCCATCCCAGGTAGCCTAAAAGCCAGACAACCGGCCTTTCCCGGCGACCTCCAGGAGGTAGGGCTTCGTCTGTGGGTAACAGGAAATCAGGTCAGAGGGGGGACAGGAAGTAAGGCTCAGCTGGGCTGGGATCTTCCTCAGGTGGCCTGCCCGGCATGGCCCACATGGGTGTTTCCACTGTGGGCCCGCCAGCCCAAGGAGCGGTTTATGCCTCACGGCTCAGGGCTGGGACTAGATGGCATCTACCGCTGCCTCCTCTGTCTCCTCACCGTTCTTTCGTGCCCTTTGCCTCAGTGCTTCTCCCCGCCCAGAAGGGACAGACAAGTACCCAAGAACTGGCTCTCCGGGGAGAAAAGCCCTGATCTGATTGGTGGTGTTCGTCATTGTCCGTGATCTAAATGCTCCGCTGGGGCCAGCTCCAAGCTACCAGCGAGTAAGTTCAGAAGAAACAGAGTGATGCTCCACGCTGGAGTACTTCCACGGCTAGATGCAAAACATGCAAATCACCTTGAAAGGATATACAACATTATGATATTAGAAGGTAATTAGGAAACAAGGAGGCCTTAGTATTTATTACCTTTATTCTTACTGTAATTTATTTCATCATGAGTTAACATAATAGTTATTAACGGTGTCGGTGATAAACAACCAGCTGACAAAATTCCCGAGCCTTTGCCTTCCCCTCCGGGACTGGTTCCAGGGCAACCCTGCCCCCACCCCTCAAGCTCTGTTACCCCAACTCTTGAGCCTGCAACTATAGAAACACCAATTTGCCTTATTTCTTGGGCCCATGAAGTAGTCCAGTGTGGAGGCCAGGAGTTCGGTCCTCATCTTACCTGATCAGTTCCTGTAACGTGATGCTTGAGACTTTCAACTTTTCTTCCATGCCTTCATCATTGGAAGTGATGGCTAGATATAAGTACCACACTACTGAGCTGACTCCATCCCAGGGTGGGTAAGTGGGTACTCACTGCAGGCATGGGAAAGTTCTCATGGCTTTTTCTGCACAGTTACCCCTCCAGTCGTCAGTAAGATACTATGGGTGGGCATTTACCTCTGGGCAAGACCCCATTTGGAACTTGATGGTCTGTCACCTCCCCCAGGTCTCTTGTCCCTCCCCTAGCATTGCTCTTATGGTGGGACTCTGAGCGGAACCAATTTGCTTCAGAGTCAAGCTTGGACCTAGAGGGGACTTTCTGGTTTTGCAGATTGGGAAACTGAGGCTCAGAGAGGGGTAGAATCTTGCTCAAGTTCACACCAGGGACCGTTTGCAGGGAGACACCTTCATCCTAAGACTGGTTTCTCCTTGGATCTCATTGGACCCCATTAGGACAAGAAAAAAGAGAATGTGGGTATTGCCCAGCATTTATGACCAGAGCTTCTCGGCCACCTACTGCTCATCCCAGAGCCTAGACTAGTAAGTTCAAGGAGACAGAGGGCCTGGAGAGCAGGTTCCTCACCCAACATCCCTCACCCGCAGCACCATTCGTTTGTTGGTTCCAACCACCCTCAGAATTTAGTGTGGGTCTCCCCTGCTTTCTCCACTCTGCCTACTGATCAGAGCCTATAACCCCTCACCTGGGTGACTCCTCGTAGCTGGCCCCACACCCCATCCATTCTGCTCATTGGCAGAGAGATGGAGATGGGCAAATTGGACCACATTCTTTCTCTGTTTAACCCCCCTAGAGCCCCGTCTGTTCTGCTCTCACATTAGACCAGGAAGATTGAGGTGTCCTGCCCCCATGGTGACTGTGACCCCAACCCTACTGGTTCATCCGCCTTCCCCACAGGGTGTGTGCTCACCTGGGATCTCCACCTGCAGGCCCCCTTCCTGTCCAGTAGGTACACTCCTTTATCCAGCGTGTTTTACTAATCCCATGACCTCTCGGGGAGGCTCACATGACCACGGACCCAGGCGTGGCCCGAGTTCGTGCCCTCCTGAGAGTCTCCCTCTGAGCATCCGCTTCCTTTCCTTGGGGCTCCGAACACAAGGCACAGTGGTGAACCTGCTGCGGTGTGGCTTTGTTTCACAGCCTCCTCAGAGACACAGCTTTGACTATCAGCGCTTGATGTGGCCCCAGCTCCGAGGGCACAGCGCCTGGAACGTGGTGGAGGCTCAGTGCAGGTTTGGAAGTGAATAAAAGGTGAGGGAATGAATGACGAACCCCTCCTGGCACACACTATGTGCCTGGCTGGGACAAGGGCTAGAGCTGGAACGACGGTCTCGCCTCAGCCACTGCAGCCTGCTTGATCCCCATAGGTGGCAGACTTGTTAAGAGATGATGACAGCCATAAAGGCTCAGGGCAAAAAGAACCGTGGCAGGGGCAAGAAGGAGACATGGAGAACAGGCGAGTGGCTATAGGGCTGTTGGTGAATTCGTGAGTTTAGTTCTAAGGGATGAATAGTACTGAGGGCAGAGAAGTATGTCCCATGTGTGTAGGGCAGCACAACATTAAAGGCATGGAATTTTTGAAGCTGGACAAGTGGGATGGACCATTGGCGTGTGAGGGTGTGGTTTCTACCAGGCTAGTGATGGAGCCAGAGTGAGGTGGGCCTGGAAACCAGGGTGAAGGCCCAGACTTCATACCCAAGGGGTAGGGCCATGGAAGGGATGTGGTCAGATGGTCAGGGGGGATGGAGTTGGAAAGACCAGAGAGGAGCTGCTACAGAGGTGTGGGTGTGGTGAGAAATGGCAGCGTGCCCGATGCAGTGGGGGAGGGCACGCGTGAGGCAGAGCCCAGGGCTGCAATTGGGAGAGTGCGGCCTGCTTCTGGTAGGATCATACCCTGAGGAAGCCACACGTACCCCACAGGAGCTGTGAGTCTGGTGGCCAGGTCAGGGTGTCATGATGGAGCCTGGCTTGAAGCCTGGTCCTGCCCCTCTCACTAGTGGCTCTGCAGTAGCCACTCAACTTCTCACCAGGGTGTGACCCTGGCCTGTAATGAACACACTGCACACAGCTAGACTCGTATAAATCTAATCGTCAGTTACAAGCACCTCGTGAGTGCCAGCCGTGTGCCTGGGCTCTTCTAATGCCCCCAGGTCACAAGTGCTTTAGGAGTACCTGCAGTGTGCCCAGCCCTATTCTAATCAACCTTCCCCACTGGTGATTGCAAAGCAGAATTTGGGATGTAAGGCAGGAACCAGGAGTCCCAATGTCATCCTCAATCCACAGATGGGAACTGAGGCCCTGGAAAGCAAACAACGCTGGGAGAGGTTGAGACCCACCTGAGAACTCCGGAGGTCCTGAGAACCCCCACCATAGCACTAGCGGCCTGCCCTGCCCCCTGCCCTCCTGCCTTTCTGTGTGTCTGCCCCAGGGAACCACTGCGTGGCATGATGCCCCCTTCCTCCTGGGGAAGGCAATGGCCTCGGGTACAGGAGGTAGTCACTAGGTATCTGTGTAAACACTCAGAGCCTCATACATTACACGACCCAGTGCAGAGGGTGGAGGCCTCACCCAGAGTGGCCAGGTCTAGGTACTTGATGGGAGACACAGCAGAGTGACACTTACGGATGGCAGATGGTCAGAGTGGGAGGGCGGGGACCTGAGACGCCCTGGGAATGGAGGAGCAGCGCAAGGCTTTGCAGCCAGACAAGCCTGACTGGGGTTCCACCCCCACCATTCCTATTGGGCCTCAATTTACCCATCTGCCAAATACTTCATAAATGCAGATATGGGGACTAAATGGAAGCATTGGAAATAACACTTTCAACCATGACAACTGGACAGAGGAGGAGCCTCAGTGGACAAGAGTCCACTCCGGATCTCACAGCAAGGTGTGGGTATGACACTGACCCTGCCTCACGATTGGAGTAGAGAGACCACCTGAGAACTGGTGAGAACCGGAAGCCCCAGCGCTCCTGATCCTCGGCCCAAACCAAATCAGAATCCTGAAGGCCTGTACTAGACCCACTTCCCTGTTTTCCTGGTGAGTGGCCAGTGCGTAGACTCATGCTGACCCAGATTCCTTTGGTTCAGGAAGGTCCCATGACCCCGAAAGAGCCTTGAGTTACATGAAAGCTTTTGTCAGAGACAGATTAATGGCACACACCTGTAATCCCAACCCTCTGGGAGACTGAGGCAGGAGAGCCTCAAGTTTGAGCCCAGCCTGGGCAACTTAGTATCTTAGTAAGCCCCTATCTCAAATTTTTAAAGAAGGGTCGGGAGCAAGAATGAGTCTAGTAGAATGTAGCTGGGTTCAATCTTCATTACTGAAGTAGAAACCAACACCAATCGACCAAAATTTTTGCTGGCCATGGAAGGACAACTGCCTTCCATGATCTCTCCCGGCTGGAATTGCACATGAGGCGATAGGAGGGCTGTTGCTGGCGCAGCCACCCCAGAAGCCAGAGCGGGTCCTAGACATGCCTCCCTCGGTGCTGGGATCGGTTGGGCTGCCTCTTCTTCTCATCACCTGCAACTGCAAGCACCAGCACAGCTGCTGACGCGCCCCTGCTGCTGCACCCTCTTTCAGGACTCAGTTTCCCCATCCACACAGGAAAGAAATTGGGCTGTGTGAGACCCAGTGCAGACCCTGCTGTGGTTCCTAAATTTCTCAGTAAACCTCGGGGCCTGGTGAGCATCAGAGCTTGGGAGCCAGGCTGGGACTGCTCTGGCTGATTCTCCAGAGATCTCCAGTTGGGGGGAGGTGGGGTATTGATAAAGGTGCATCTCTTTCCACTTTAGCTTATTCGCCCACTGGGGAGTCAGTTCAGGAGAATCAGTGCCTGGAGAGAGAAGAAGGGCTTCCTGCTGAGTCTGCAGAGAACAAGAGGAGGCCCTCTGGGTGACAATGACACTCCCAGGATCACAATAATCTCCCTTGCTTGTCAGTTTTGTAAAATACATTCTTGTCTGTTTGAATATCCATCCCCATGGCGCCAAGCAGAAAGCAGGACGCAGAAGGTAAGGGCATCCCAGAGAAGTGAAGCGGCTCCCCCAAGGTCCCACAGCCGTCCAGGGCTAAACTGGGACTTGAACTCCTCTCCATATTCTCAATCCGTAATCTCCTTGGACAGCTGGGCCACTCCTGAACATGGGGACAAAATGTGGCTGAATGTGCAGTCCACATCTCTGAGGGATCACATCGGGTACAGGAGATGACGCTCCTACAGTCATTGCATGACCTCCCATGGCCCTGGGATGTGAGGAGGGGCAGGAAAGTGGCCATTTCACACAGCAGGGCCAGGAAGCCCTTCCTCCTTTCTCCCTGAGCCTGGGAGCCTGCTCTCAGCTTCTCTGCAGAGGCAGATCCTTTAGTCCTGCTTCTTCCACCAGCCTCCAACTCCTGGTTGGCTCCAGGCAAGTTGCTTCCCCTCCTGGGGCCTCAGTTTTCTCCTCTGGCAAGTGAGCGTGATCCTCTCACCTGCCCCGTCTCACGTAATGATGATGCAGACCAAATGTAAGACAGACAAGCAGAAAGCTTCTGTGAAATGCAGGGGACCGAATCGTGTGAGGACAGGACAACAGGGGGCCAGTGAGGACAGCCAGTCTCCCTGACCTGATTCTGAACTGACCCCAGAGGATCCAGGGCATGAGAAATGGAGACCAGACTTCTCTATACCACTGACAGAGCTGATGCTGGAGGAAAGGCTCATCCCTGGGAGCACATGGACAGGGGGAGCCCACTCTTAGAGGGACATTGAGTGTTCTAATTCCCAAGTGGCGGGGCCTGGGGCTGCAGGGCAGGAATTGCCTTCTCACCTGTCTTCTAGCACTCCTTCTGGGAGGAAGACAGACATCCAGGAATCCCCGTAAGACGACTAGGAGAAGGGAGCCCTCCTCCGACTCTGCTGACAGCATGACCACACGCTGGGCACCATTCTGTGCTGGCTGAAGGTAAGGATGCAGAAATCGGGGTTAACAAAAGTTAACTCACTAGCTGAATTCCTGAGCAAGTGAAGAGGCGGGGAATCAACCCAGGGATGGCCCAAAATTTTCGCTCTTCACTCCCCAGCAGTGACTTCCCCTTGGCCTCCTGGGATGATCCACTCAGTGCCAACTGGCTTGGCCCTCAGAACATGCATCTTCCCACCGCGTCTCCAACTGCCTCCTGGAGGACTCTACTAGCTGGTGTTTGCCGTGCCCTCTGGAGCCACACAGTGAATCTAATCTCCTTAACAACTGCAAAATAAATGTAATAAACTCCATCAAATTCTGTTAATCTCATACACAGGATGCAAAATTTCTGTGCCTCGGACTATTTTCTTAAAGTTACTAGCACCATGGAAATTGCAGGGATTAGGGGCTCTGCTGGAAATGGGGGGGGGGGGGCAGAGATTGTGTCACCAGGAGAATTCAAATGAATCAAAATTCTAGGCACAACAAGGCAAGTGGGATTTGCATGAAATTAGAAGACAAATTCAAACTACTTAGCTCCACAAAGACAAATCAGACTTTCTAGGCTTTGCCTAGAAAACTCAAAGTAGGGAGACTTGAGGTATTTGTTCAGAAAGATCAACTGTGTGACTAACATTATAGTTTATGGTAAAAAAAAAACCTGAACAATTTCCCTCTACAGTTAGAAAAAAAAAAAGGTTAAAAGATGTCTGCTTTTTAACATTTCCATTCAGTACAGTCCTGGAAGTCCTAACTCAGGCAATCAAATGAAAAAAAAAAAAAAAAACAACCAAAAATGTAAAGGGCGTCTATATTGGAAAAGAAGAAATAGAATTGTGTTCACAAATGATATGATCTTATACGTAGAAAATCCTAACATTTCTACAAACACACATAAAAATCCTACTACAGCTAATTTAAAAATTCAACAATGTTGCAGAATACGTAACCATAACACAAAATTACCTATAGTTCTAGACACTGACAATGAACAGTTCAAAAAAAGGAAATTAAGAAAAGCATTCATTTACAAAAGTATAAAAAAGAACAAAATCACTAGGAATTAGCTTAATTAAGAGTAAGAAAGACATGCACACCAAAAACTGCAAAACATTGCCAAAAGACATTAAAGAAGATGCAAGAAAACGGAAAAACGTTCAATGTTTATAGCTTGGAAGATTAATGTCATTAAGATGTCAATGTTATCCAACTGGATCTAGAGTCAGTGCAACTCCTGTTTGAATACCAATGATAGTGATCTTCTTGTTTTTGGAATAGAATAATTCAGTCTAATATTTACGTAAAAATTCAAATAATTCCAAATAACCAAAGTAATCTCAACAAAGAAGAGCAAAGTCGGAGGTCTCGAATGTCCTAATTTCAAAATGTATTACAAAGCTATGGTGATAAAGGTAGTGTGGTACTCTTAAGAGGGCAGGCATGAAGGCCAGTGAATTGGAAGACAGAGATAAAAAATGAGCTTTCGAATATGTGGTTAAGTGAGTTTGATAATAGTGTGTGTACATTATTCAATAAGAGGGGTGTCCGCTCGACAGATGGGGCTGGGAAAGTTGGATGTGTGCTGCAAAATAATGACATTGAACCCTTACCTCACACCATACATAGAAATTAATACAAGATGGATCCAAGACCTGAAAGTGAAAGCTAAAACCAAAAAGCTCCTAGAAGAAAACACTGGGGAAATCTTTATAACATTGTAATTGATAAGGATTTCTTGGAACACCAAGGACAAAAGAAATAAAAGGAAAATTATCAATAAATCAAGTTTCATTTTTCCACTGAAAAATCTTTGCATATCAAAGGGTGCTATCAAAAGATTCAAGGCATTGGAAGAAAATATGCTTCAATAAACATCTGATAAAGAACTAGGATCCAGATTATATAAAGAACTCTTAAAGTTCAACAATAACGACAAAATAAACAATGGGCAAAGGACTTGAATGGAAATTTCTTTTTCTAAAAATGTTGTACAAATAGCTAACAAGTATATGGAAGGATGTCCAACATCACTAAAAAACTGGGGAAATACAAATCAAAACCACATGGTGATACAACTTTATACCCACTAGAACGTTTATTTCACACACACACACACACACACACACACACACACCCTGATACAATTGTCAAAAAGCATGTAGAGAAATTGGAATTCTCGAATATTGCTGGTTGAATGAAATATGGTGTAGCCACTGTGAAAAAACATATGGCGATTCTTCAGAAAATTAAACAGAGAATATGATTTAGCAATTCCGCTTCTGAGTATATATTGAAAGTGATGAAGGCAAGAAAATAACAGAGAGACTATTAGGAATATGCCTGAACAATCTCCCCAAGTTTAATGAAAAACATTCATCTATACATCTTGGGTACCCAATCAACTCTACGAAGGATAAACTCACAGAGTTGCATGCTAGGCACATAGTCAAATTGTGGAAAATCCCCAGACAAAGAGAGAAGTTTAAAAACAGCATGAGAAACATGGCTCATCTTACGTGAGGAATGCTCAGTAAGATTATTACTAGAAATCATGGAGTCCAAAAGGCATGGGATGACGTTTTTGATGTACTCTCAGAAAAATAAGTCAGCCAAAAACTTTATATATCCAAGAAAACTATTCTTCGAAACTGAAGGACAAATTAAGACACTTCCAGAGCAGCAGGACCTGACAGTGAGAAAGACAAGACGCTTCTGACTTTGTCTTTTGGTTCCACTGGTGGCTGGAGGGGCCGTGGGTTGGCTGAGCGCTGTCACACCTCTCCCCCTCACTTCCCTTTGTTCACACTCAGTCTTCTGAGAGTGTGTGAGTACAACTTGCCTCGGTGTCCTCTTGCCACCTTTAAAAATAGGCTCAGCTCAGCTGTCAGCTGCAGTGCCCCTCCCCTGCTCCTACAGCTCCAAGGGCTGCCGTATCTCCAAAGACGCTGTGGGGAAACTTCTTGTCATGTGGCAGAGACCAGGGAAAGATCTGGCCCCATTACCCCTGTTATGGCTTGGATCTGGAATGGTGTTGTGGAATAGTTATGGAACCACATGAGGTGGGGCCTGGCCAGGAGAGTGGATTCCAGGCATGTAGGTGATTAAAGGCATGCAGTAGGTTATGAGTGTGTGGCTCATTACTGGGCACGTGACCTGAAAGGGGTCAATCAGTGCAGCCTAACAGAGAAGGGCCAGAACACTGCAGCTTGACCCTGAAGGGACAGATTACTAGGACAAGACCTGGACACAGTGTGCTAGCTCCACCCTTTCTCCCTCACTTGGCTTCCTGTCTGCCATGCCATCCCAGCTTTCCTGCAGGAAGGCATCTGTCATAGGCTTCTACCATTGTCAGTTATCCATGAATAGCCTGAGACCTTCTGAAACTGTGAGCTAAAATAAATGTTTCTTCTCTTAATTTATGGGTGTTGAGTATTTGGTCTCAGCAAGAAAAGGTGACTAAGACAATCCCCACACCCAATAAGCTGAGACTAACACAGCTAGCCCTCCTTTACAAACTCCCTGATTTTAGACACGCCATTTTTTCAGAGAAGCAATAGCCGTCATCCAATAGCCATGTCTCTTAATGTTCCCCTGAACATCCAACCTGACATCTTGACTATCAAGGATGTTCCACACTCACTCCAGAAGATAATGACCCTGACCAGTGGGCTGGGATTTGAACTAAGCAGTAGAATTGAGTTTGAAGGCTTAAGATTAGATTTTGGACCAATCGCAAGCCTGCCTTGGCCATATAATCAGCACTCTCCTCATCTTGGGTTGGTCTAGAATGGCTCCCTCTTGTGTACTAACTCCCTATGCCATCTCTGCTTCAATATAATTTTGCCCTTGTGTTCCTATAAATTTACCTGATCTTTTTCTTGGATAGTATGGGCTTGAAAGTCCTATAAATCTACTTTGGATTCCTATCTTCAGTCGTGTAAACATAGTGATCATTTTTAAAGGGGCTATAAGCTTGAAGAGCTCCAGTGACCAGGCAATAGAGATCAGCAACAAACAACAGCAACCATCAGTCTCAAGTGATGATATCTGGTGTCTACTTTTACCGACTGGTGGTCAGCAGTGGCAGAGAGCAGTAAATTACATGTTGACTGATGGCATTTGGGATTAAGTTGTGTCAACTACTGGCACGGGGCCCAGAGCTATAGCACAAAGGGCTGAGGGCCATTGGTACTCAAAGCCTAAAGGTGCTAGCAGAGCTGCACTTTGCCAATTCATGATTTCCATCTGAACTGAGCAAAAGAACCCTCAGCTGACAAGGGAATCAGCCACTAGCAGAGCTCCCTATGTACACTACCAAAGTGAGCGCTCCAGGCTGACAGGAACTGACAGCGGATAGTGATTTGAATCTACTTGAAGAAAGTCACAGCTCTTTAGTGCTGGTAGAGTTATCTACACAGGTAAATAGAAAGACAGTTTAAATGTATGTTTTGTAATTCTTTTCTTCTAACATCTGATTTAGAAGACAGCTGCACAAAGCAGTAATTATGTGTGTTGATGGACTTAACAATGCATGAAGGTAATTTGTGTAACAATGACAGCACAAAAGAAAAGGGAGGTCATAGAGCTTTATTTGAGCCAAATTGCTCTATGCTATTGAAATGAATTAATTGGATATGAATTCATTGAAATCTCTAAGGCAACCATTAAAAATAATTTAAAAACATAATAAAAAACCCAAGAAAATTAAGATGAAATCAACAGCAGAGCCAGAATTCAATTTTGGGTCACGGTGACGCAGAGCCCGCTGGCCTTGTCACCAGGAAATAATAACCGCCCTCTTCACCTTCCTGCTCTAGTGTGGTCTGAAGTGGGTGGCAGGACCCAGGATCTGTGACATCCATACAGAAAGACTGAATGAGAGAGCATGGTAATTTGTCATGGTGCTGTGGCTCGTTTGTGGCAGTACCTGTTCTAGAACCCCAGGCTGTATTTCACCTTGTGATTTTTTTTTTTTTTTGCTTAAAATATGAAAATAGGTTCTTCTAAATAGGGGCTTAAACATGCTTGGATGAGACTGGCTGTGTGTGTGTAAAATGCTGGTCTCCAGACCTCAGTGACGGTGACTCAGCAGGCATCAGAAAGGGCTGGGGAATCTGTAACTCAAATGTCGGCACCCGCTTACTCCTGTTTTCTTTCCACAGACTCTCATAAGATGGTACATGCAAACTTCACATGGAGAAATATCGGCGTTACGGTATTTCAGACTTTTTCGTAAGTATGGTTGTTCCTCAAGATCTGTGAGGGATGGCTCTAGGAATCCCCGTGGACACCAAATCCACAGACATTCACATCTCTTCTCTAAAATGGCATAGTGTTTGCATATAACCTATGTGCCTTCCCCCAGGAACTTTAAATCCTCTCTGTTTTGCTTGTAATACCTAACAGAACATAAATCTATGTGAATAATTGTTATGGTATAATCTTTAGGGAATATTGACAAGAAAAATGATCTGTACATGTTTGGTACAGGCGTCCTTTTTTTTTTTCAAGTATTTCTAATCTGCAGTTGGTTGAATACAGAGACGTGGAGCCAAGGGTTGTGGAGAGCCCCCGGCATTCAACGTGGCTTTTTAGAGTACACGTTCTGGTCCACATCCACCTACGTGACAATCTGGGCTTCCCCACGCACTGATTAATTCAGTTGAACGTATTCAAAGTTGTGCCTGGCACAAAGTATGCAGTTAATATCATCACTCCTTGTTTTATTTTCTTAGTTAATAGTTAAAGTCGCTCTAAAACATAGATGTCCTCAGCTCCATTTCGCAACTGGGGAAACGTTGAGACAGAGAAGTGAGATAATTTATTTAAGGACCCACAGCTTGTGAGTCACAGAACCGGGGCTCAAAGTCGGTGCTAGGAGGCCCAAGTGCTGATGCAACGAACAGGCTGTCCTGCCCCGGGACACACTTGCCCCTGGGGCAGAGGCAGAAGAAGTCCCTCAGGTGTTGGACAAGGCTGCTTCCCATTGAAGTGGGTGGAGTTTCTGAAAGACAGAAAGGGCAGCTCCCTGGCCTTCTTAGGCTCTTCTGGATACTTCCGGTCACGTGACCTCCGGTCACGTCAGATCTCAGCAGCTCGCCAGAAATCCTCCCTGGGCCCTTAGGTTGAATGTGCTGACACTGCCTCAAGGAAGCGCCTACTGGACTCTCCATGTTTGAGTAAGAAGGTGACAGCACACTTGGGATGACAAGCCTGGGTTTCGGTCTCGCTTTGTCCCTTCCCCGCTCCGTGTCTGCAAGCCAAGGTAGGACTCAGCTTTCTCGTCTGGTAAATGGGCGTAGAGCTGGTTTCAATGGGCCACTCCGGTAAAATAGTGCAGTGGACTGCACAGCTTGGCGGGGAACGGGGTGAAGCCTCGATCTGAGTTAGCGGCCTCGGGTGGCCTCATTGCCTACACACAGGTCACGAGGACTTCTCCCTAGTCTGGGTTTTCTATGCATCAGAAACCTACCAGGAGCTTAGAATCACCCTGAGCCCACGTGACCCAGAAGCGAGTGCTCTGGGACCGAGCTAAGATTCAAGGGCAGATGCAGAAGACGAGTCCGGGCTCTGAGGCCTGGGGGGTGCCGAAAGCACCTCTGCTCTGTCCACCTCCCTGTGCCCCGAGCTCTGGCCCATCTAAGCACAGCTCCTTCCAGCACCTGGGCACACGCTCCCCCGTGATGCACATTCTCTCCACCATGTGTGACCCTGGGGGGCCCGTGTCAAACGCTCTTGAGAGGAAGATGCTGAGAACCACCACGGAGAGACGGTAGCCTCTCTCGGCACGGCAGGGACAGTGGGAAGGGGATGAGTCCGCCCAGGGCGGGACTGCATCTCCCTCCACAGCCTTGTGCGCAGCTGCAGGCAGGTGCCTGCGCTGTGGCAGCCTGGTTTCTTCATCGGCCAACTGGGGTGCGACCATCTGTTCATAGTGTTGTTAAGAACTTTGCAGAACAGGAGTGCGAGGCTAGAACTCATTTACAGCAATGACGAGGGTTTATTAAGCACCAGGCTCAGCACTTTTCCGTCACTGTCTTATTGGATCTTGACGACAGCGCCTTGGATAAGCGTTTCTGCAACCTCAGTGAGAGGCAAGGCAACTTCAGTGACCTTGAGCCAGTTTTTGTTTTGTTCCTCGTGACCTTGCTGAAGAGAAGGCCTCTCTGCAGCTCGCCATGGAGAAGGCTGGGAGCACGTTGAGGCCCTGATCACGAGGTGAACAAAGCGTTCGTTAGTCAGCACGAAGGCTGGGATTGGGCTGTTTGGCTGGCGTGCGAGTTGGGAATTGGACAGGGAAAGACAAAGCAAAATTACATGATAGGTCTGGAGAGCAGGCAGGTGGGCTGTAGGTTCTTGGGAGATTGGTCCATGCTGGAAGTTAGAGTCATCATCATCAGTTGGGTCAGCAAAGTCCTTACGTCAGGGCCAGAGAAAGCCGCCATGGCCCTGTCTGAGAAGGAATGAGGGAGTCCCTAGGCCAAGGCCACAAGCAGAAAACCAAGTTCTATGTGTGGGAACAACGGAGGAGTTCGGTATAGGAGTTGCAGCATGAAAGTTCCACAGTTTTTCCTGTGTTGCTTTTGCTGTACTGTGACGATTTAAAGCATTAGGTCAACTTCACAGGATTAGGAAATGTCCCGCTAATCCACAGGGCAGAGTTTTGGGAGTGAGTGATGGACTTGTGGGCCAGCAAACGAGGGAAGAAAACTTACTCTGGATTTGAGTGGCCCAACCAATAAACTAGCAGCCGAAACTACATAAAAAGGAAGGGTGAAGATTATCACAGCATCTTCTTCTGGGAAAGCTCCTGCCTTGGCCATGGTCTCTAGACATCGACTCCCTCCTATCTTCATGTCTCTGATCTCCATCACAGATTTTCTGCACTGTCCAGGTCTTTGCCATGACCTGTGGACGTCACTACACAGACCCACACCCACTGTCCTACGGCTCAGACTGGCATTCTTCTATCTCACATCTGAGCAGCTCCTAGACTCCCCAGCTCTCAAACATGCCAGCAGCCATTTTGACTTTCTCTTCAGATATTTGTATTTTTTCTTGGAGAACACCGAATCAATAGAAATAGAATTTTCTATTATATGTGTATGTATGATTTCTATGACTTCTGTGTTCTCCAAGAACCCTAACTGACACGTTCTCAAGGCTACAGTACTCCGTGTTTTACGTCTCCATATCACTCCATCTTTCCATGTTTCCATCTCTGGTTCTGTCCTCACTTCTCTTTCTCTGACTTTCTTGCCTTCTTTTCCTCATAAGGTACTTGTGGTTACTCCGCACGGAGCTGGAGAATGCAGCATAACCTTCCATCTCCAAGTCCGTAGAGTCATCACATCTGCAGAGTCCCTTTGTCCTTCAGAGTAGCACACAGCTCCCTGGATTAGGACACGGGTGTCTTTGGAGAGTCATTACTCTGCCTACACAATCTGCTCTCTGGCCCCCAAAGGTTCACATTCCCTTCATCCCAACATTCCCCAAAGTCTCAGCTTCATTACGGCATCAACTCAAAGGGAAGGAACTCATCTAAATTTCATTGTCCCAAAGTCCCAGATCTCATCACTAAATCAGGTATATAGTATAACTCTGAGTCTGATCCATCCGGAGGCAAAATTCCTCTCTCTCCACAGACTGGTGGAACTAGGCCCCATACCTCAGTGTCACCATCTATGGTGCAGGGATAGCAAATTTCCAGCTTGTCGGGCCCAGAGGAACAGACCACTAGGAGACTGTTGGTGGATAGAAAGAGAGGTAAAGATGAAGAAAGAGACAAAGACAGAGAGAGAGAGAGAGAGAGAGAGAGAGAGAGAGAGAGAGAGAGAGAGACAGAGAGAGAGGGAGGGAGACTTGGAGGAAAGTGGAGCTATTGCAGGCCCAACTCAATTCATACTACGGGAGGGGACATCAGATCAGCAACAATGTGGCTGTGTTACAGGTGGCATGGCTTTCATCCCCTTCTGTCTTAACTATTATGCTTCCCTTAGTCACCATCCTAACAGGAAACACAAGGGAAAAGCAGATTTTGGGAAGAGAGTTGTGGCCTGCCCTGGTAGCCCACTGCAGCACCCTCCCACCCAGCTTGTTAGAGCTGGTGCGTGCAGCAGTGACCAAGAGAAGCTCAGCAATGCTGCATCAACAGTCGTGGTTGCTGTGATGCCAGTCATCTGTCCATGGGAAGTGTATTTGCAGACACACATAAAGAGAGGGCTTCTGGGCTGTGTCAGGTACTGCAGGGACAGCCACATTAGTCACCACACAGAGGGAGCTTTCTCTAGTTGGCATTGCTTTTAAGATGAGCATTTTGTTGTTGTTGTTGGACTGTTGGTTCAAATTTGAGTCTGAAGACACACAGAGCCTCAGGTTCACCCCTGGGGCCTAAGGTGTAGGTTATCCTATTCTATGCTTCTCAGATGGGGGTGCAGGCTCTGTAAGCATCACAGGGTTGGGCTGGATCATGATCACCTCTGCACCCAGCACAGAGAGAGTAGAATCATATGAGTTAGTTAATGGAGATGGTTGAGAGAATGATGTTACGGTCATAATCAAAAAGGTTCTCTCAGAGGCTCGTGTGTTCGGGGGTGGGACTTTTAAGAGTGGTGAAACCATGAGACACAAGTTTCATCAATGTCTTAACCCATAACTGGATGGCCTGGTAAGAAGTGGTGCCTGGTTGGAGGAAGCAGGTCACTGTATATTCTTATCTCTTGTCCCTAAGTCATTGATGTAGTCTTAGCTCTGACTCCTTCTTCCCTTCTAGCTCTCCCAAGAGCTGCTGTCATGAGATGAGTGGTTTTCCTTTGTCATGCCTTCCCGCTACAGTGTATTTGCCTTGGAGTGTACCATGGACTAAAACCTCTGAAGCCATAAGCCAAAACAAATTCTTCCTCCTCTAAGTTACATAAGGCAAGTATTTGGTCCCAGCAATGAAAAGATGTCTAACACACATAACGAAATATTTCGAGAACTCATTCTATGTCACTAGAAAGATTGTGGACACCAAAATAGTGAATGTGATAATGACCCTAAGCAAAATAATTATATTAATGTATTTTGAGTGCCATCCATGTGTCAGGTGAGGGTGGAAGCTGACTCAAAGAAAGGAAGGCACTGATCCAAGGCCACCCCGCCAGGAAGTAGGCAGCTGGGTAAAATTCTCCTCAGCTGGCTTTACCCTCGCACTCTTTTCACTTACTTGGAGAGCAGAGAAATGACAGCTATCATGCAGCTTTGGAGGAG
Organism: Ctenodactylus gundi; assembly: GCA_004027205.1. Classification (NCBI taxonomy): domain Eukaryota; kingdom Metazoa; phylum Chordata; class Mammalia; order Rodentia; family Ctenodactylidae; genus Ctenodactylus; species Ctenodactylus gundi. The sequence goes on along the minus strand of PVKB01003448.1, from coordinate 24,241 downwards.
CTGGGTTGAAAGAAGATTGCTCCTCTCATCCTAGAGATGCAAGGATGGTTTAACACATGGAAATCAATTGATGTAGTACACATCAAAATCAAGGACAGGAACACATAATCATTTCAATAGATGCAGAGAAAGCCTTTGACAAAATTCAATATTCATTCATGATTAAAAAAATAACTTTGATGAAAATAAGTATAGAAGGACCTTACCACAAGCTGATAAAAACCAGTTATGACAAGGCTACTGCCAACTTTATACTAAATGAGGAAAAACTGAAAGAATTTCCCTAAAGTCAGGAACACGACAAAGGTGTCCACTCTCATTTCTCTTATTCAATAGTACTTGAAGCCTTTGCTAGAGAAATCAGACAAGAGAATGAAATAAAGGAAATACATTCTGGAAAGGAAGAAGTCAAACTCATTATTTTCAGACAGTGCGATTTATTACGTGGAAGACCTCAAAAACTCCAGTAGAAAACTCTTCAAGTTAATTAACAAATTCAGCCAATTTTCAGTGTACAAAATCAATATATAAAATTTTATAGCATTCCTAAACACTAACAATGAAAGCACTGACAAAGAGGTGAGAAAAACATTTTACTCTCAGTAATGTAAAATAAATTTAATACCTAGAAATCAACCTTACCAAGGAAGCAAAGACCTCTTCAATGAAAGTGCTAGTATGAATAAAACAAAAGAATGTTAGAAAAGAGAAAGACATTCTCAGTTCTTGGACAGGTACAGTAGAACCAGTATCATAAAAATGGCCATACTACCAAAACTAAAATATAAAAATTCAATGCTATTTCTACCAAAATACTGACAGCATTTTTCACAGAACCAAAACAAAAATCCTAAAACTCATATGGAACCAGAAGAGATCCAGTATAGCCAAGGCAATCCTGAGTAAGAAGACAAAGGCAGAACCACCACAATACTGGACATTAAGTTACATTACAAAGCATCGGTAATTTTTTTAAGAAGTGTGATACTGGCACAAAAGCAGGGAGATAGATCAGTGGAACAGAATTGAAGATGCAGATACAAGCCCGAGCCCCCTTAACCATCTGATCTTCAAGAAAGAAGCCAAAAACATACACTGGAGGAAGGTCAGCCTCTTTACCAAAGTGTGCGGGGAGAACTGGTTATTCACATGCAGAAGAATTAGTCTAGACCCACACCTTTCACCCTCTACTAAAATTGAGTCCAAACGGATCAAATGCTTAGCTATTAAAATGAAAACACTAAACCTTGGAGGTTTTGGAGGCCAAAATGAGTATAAATCTTGAATCCAAAGACATAGGCAAGGACTTTCCCAACAGAACACCAAGAATGAACAATTGGGATTACATCAAATTAAAGTAGCTTTTGTCCAACCAAAGGAACAATCAACTGAGTGAAAAGAGAACCCATGGAGTGAGAAAAAATGTTACCGGGACAAAGATCTAGTATCTCAAATATACAAAGAACTGAAAAAAAGACTCTTGAAAATATAAGATCAACTCAAAAAATGAACAATTGAAATGGAAAGACAGTTCTCAGAGAAGAAATACAAATAGCCAATAAACACACGAAGGAATGTTCTGCATCTTTAGCTATTAGAGAAACGCAAATCAAAATAACACTGAAGTCCCATCTCACCCCAGTAATAATGGCTCTTACCAAGAACCTAACAAACAACAGATGCTGGTGAAGAGATGAGTAGGAAGGAACCCTTCTACATTGCTGGTGAAAGTATAACTAGGTACAAAAAGAAGTCACGATGGTGCTTCCTGAATAATCTCACATAGATATTCCATTTGACCCAGCCACACCTCTTCTGGGTATCTTTTCTAATGAGTTAAGATCATCCTATGACAGATACATGCATACCCATGTTTATAGCAGCACAACTAATAACGGAGAAATCATGGAAACTGCCAATACATCCTTCAACAGATCAATGGATTAAAAAACGTGCTGTAGACACACAGTGGATTATTGCTCTTCTACGAAGATACATTTGAGTCTTTTATAGGATATTGGGCACTCCTTGAGACCATTATGCTTAGTAAAATAAATCTGACTTAGGAGAGTAAATATTGCATGGTTTCACCAATTTCAGGGATCCAAAGTTCAAATAACTAAAAGAGCTAAGTAAGAGAGCTGGTAGGACATAGGAAGATGGATGTGGGAGAAGGGTAAGGGGAAAGGGGGGGAGGGAGAACAGGGAAGGAGGGGACAATGGTGATTATGCAATGTGTATGTGCCTCAAGGCCTCAAAGAAATGTACCCGTTGTATATTAAAAGTATATAGTAATAAAATAATTTTTGGAAAAAAGAATCCTATATACTTTAAGGAGAATAGACTCATTTATGCACTCATAATACGTGCTTTATATTTACATTTATTATTTCTGGTGGTTTTCACTATTTCCTGGAGTACTTGAATTTTTATCTGAATTATTTTACCACCCTCAGTAACATTCATTAGCACTTCCTTACTGATAACAAAGTCTTTGTTTTCTTTGATCTGGATTGTTTTTATTCCTCTGTTGCTCTTGGAGGATTTTATTTTTTTTTTGTCCTATAGAACTCTGGATTGACCATGTTTAAAGATGTGATTCCAGTGTCTTCCAGCCTCCATTGCTTCCGATTAGAAGTCATCATCGAAATTGCTGTTTCTCTCTGCCATGTGTCATTTTCTCTAACTGCTTTCAATTTTTTCCCATCTTTGATTTTCAGCAGTTTGAATATAGTGTGCCTGGGTGTGTAATTTTGTCTCAATTCATCCTACTTGGAATTTGCTGACTTTCTTCAATCTGTAAATACTTGTCTTCCACAACATTGGAGGCTTTTCAGCCAATATTTCTCTAAGAACTCTAAGAACCCTTTTTTCCCCTCTCCTCATGCTTTCTTTCTCATCTTTTATCAATTTTTGGACATATCCTTCACATGGCAACAATTGATGTGTGTGATGGTTTGGATCTGGTATCTCTTGTGTTTGGAAGGTGATTTAAGTATGGAAGTTGACTGGTGATTTCCTGTGGTGCTAAGAGGTGGGACTTGGTCAGAAGGAGCAGACCCAGGTATGACCTGGATGGCTAGCTCTGCCCTCCGCTCGGTCTCCTTCTGTCTTTGGCTAGGCCCTCCACCATGCCCTTCCAGCACTCACCACCTGCCCACATAGGGCCTGAAACTTCCCGAAACTGTGAGCTTATATAAACCTCTCCTCCCTTAAGTCATGGCATCAGTGGTGAGAAAATAATTAAGACAATCTTTCTTTGATTTCTTGATTCTGACTTTTGTCTTGAACTTTTGATTAAGTCATCTAGTGCTTTTTTTCATTTAAAAAATAGATTGATTATCCTTTAAACCAGTAATCCCCAACCTTTCAACACCAGGGACTGGCTTAGTTGAAGGGCTATTCTGCTGAGGTAGGGGGAGGGCATCTTGGAGGATGGCTTTACAAGCAGCAGCAGGAGGGGAGTAGGGAGTGAAGCTCTACCTTGTGCCAGATCAGCATTAGAACTTAATAGAGCACACTGACATGAGGTGTTGCTTCCCTTACGGCTCTCTTCCTGCTTGCTACCCCTGGTGGCCTGGTCCCCCTTAGACCAAGGACTGGTATGGTCTGTCCCCCAGGGCCTTGGGACTTCTGCTAAATAAAATGGTTAAGAAGTGCTTCCGATTTTGGGATATTCACCTGTGCATAATGAGATATCTAGAGGATGGGACCCAAGCCTGAACACAATGTTTTATATATACTTTATCCACATAGGTTGAAGATAATGTTATGCATATTTTAAATCATTTTGTGCATCAAACCAGGTTCACGGAGAGCATTTTTTCCACCTGTTGGATCATGTGATCACTCAAGGATTTTTTAGTTTTGAGGCATTTTAGATTTTGGAATGTTCTACTTACAGTGCTCAACCTGTATTGTATTTTTTAGTTTCACCATTTCCATTTGGTTCGTTTTTATAGCTTTCATTTCCCTGGTAGGATTTCCTGTCTTTTCATTCATTATTCTGACTACGTCTTACATCTTGAGTTTAATTATGATACCTGCTTTAAAGCCTGTGTCTGATAAGTCTAACATCTGGACCATTTTGAAATTCTTCTTCAATCGCCCTTTTCCTGGTTTTGGTTAACTTTTTTACACTGTTCATATTTCTGTTAACTTTGAAATTTGTACCAAATGTTATAGAAGTTTTTGTTTGTTTTGTTTGTAGGGATGTGGGAATCTTCCCAAAGAAGGCGGTCCGGTCAGCTGGCTGAGGAAAGAGTGCTGCTGGGCCAGGCAGGGACAGACACGTCCTTAGCTCCTGGCTGGGCTCTCAGGTTCAACTACTTTTGTACTGCAATCTACATTCAATCTGCAGCAGCCAAAGAATCTCCCTGTATACAAAATGCCTCATTTCTTCCCTTTTCTGGCCTTCCTTCCCCAGCTTCCTGGCTCCTCTCCTTTTAAGGTAAAGAATAAACCTGTTACACTGAGCCAGGTACAGGAAGGCACATGTCCCCTCTCTTCCCATGGTGGGGAGTTCAACGTGCTCATGTTCTCCATTCTCAACGTGCTTTTCAGATCTTCACACATCTTCAATCTCTAGGGAGTAACACCCTTTTCCAGCCACAGGATTTTTGCCTGAATATTTCCTCTGCCTGGAATATTTTCCTGACCCCACTCTTGCCAGTCCACCTCTGGCCCTTTAGTCTCAGCTCAGCTATCATCCCCTCCGTGATGTTCCCTGCGACCTTCATGGAACCTCAGTAGCCTTTCTCAAAGCAGTCATTAATGTCAAACACTCGTGCTGATTTATAATATACTTTCACATCTATCTTGACATCCATGAGGCCACAGACTTGGGGGGCTCTCAGCTCACTTAATAGCCTCCAGGGCCACAGTGCATCAAGAAATATGAAAAGTGATACCTTCGTAAGTGTTTGCTCGGATGTTGGGCAGTTGAGGGCTCAGGATCAGCAAACATTCTCCACGTCCCTTTAAAGAATGGCATATTTTAACCAGTACTACTCACGGCAAGGGTCAGAACCCAAACATCATAAGCAAATGCTAAACCCCATGAGGATGAGGTGGGTAGAGCTGAAAACAGCAATGAACGATGGATGGGCTGTAACAGAGAGAGAGAGAGAGAGAGAGAGAGAGAGAGAGAGAGAGAGAGAGAGAGCGCCAGGATCCCACCAGCCACAACGCAAGTTCTGGTAAGTCTACACTTAAATGCAAGTACAAATTCCCTTTACCTTCAGACTTGTAACATTTCTCTTGCAGGAATAAATATGTGGATCCATTACTTAAAGTTCCCAAGGTAACCAAAAGAAGAACTAAAAATATAATGATGTTGGCAGAAAAAGAGATGGACTGGTGCCGAAATGAGCTGAAGCTGCCTCGGTGCTGCGGGAAGCCAAAAGAAAACGATGAAAACACGGGAGAAACGGATAAACAAATTCCAGCAATCATCTTCCGGGGGAGGGATCAGGGCAGGAGGGGCTACCAAGGGGCCTTTGTTCTTCAGGATCAGTCACTGTCCTGTTGCCGTCAGAGCCACATGCAGGAGCCTCTTTTCATCATGAAGTATGTAACCATTAGTTCTGCGTGTGATTTCGGCTTTTGAAGTTGACTTGGCTGAAAGAGAGCCCATTTACTTTTTTGTTTTATAAAAATAAAATTTCCCACTCATGACTAAGAAAGTTAAACATTAAAGGCCACATGAGTTTGTCTCGTTGAAGCAATTGCATAACGAGTTTAAACATAGGACCTCTCTGTCTGTGTTTAAGTAAAGAATAGCTTAGCCTGAGGTGGACTCAATCAGCAGAACTGGCCCAGGAGGCTCATCGTTGGGGAACAAGGTTAGGCACAGTGGCCAGCGTGTGGCCCCTGAGGAGAGGTCACTGGAAAGACTCCGCTGCCTGGAGCCTTTTACCATGACCTATGTAGAGGCCAGTTAGTGCCTAAGCACAAGTTGCCCTGAGCTAGAGGGTGAATGACCCCAGAGCTGATGGAGGCAGTTCATAGATGCCTCCACTGTGAAACACAAGGGGAACCAATCAGCAGCTTCGTCCATCAGATGGACCAGTCATGTAAAATCACAGTCAAGTGGAATCCATTGGTTAGCCAATCACATCTTCAGCACTGATAGGTGCTCCCATTAGGATGCAGATGGGCTGGAAGAGGGTTGCCTCTAGGTTTCCAGTGATTTCAGCATCTCTCCATTTCTCACACACACACACACCCCTCCATGGACAGAGACCTCTCTCACAAGCTCTGAAAAAATTCGCCTCTTTGCAGACCTCCCTCAACTCAAGGCACACAGGGACAGAGAGTTTCCTGACATTTCAATAGCACCTTGGTCTATACTTGAGTCATCAAGCTCAATAAACGTGTCAAAATGTTGGAATCTTCCTAGAAGAAGTGACAAATGGAATCCGGCAGTATTAAGTATTTCTCATGGTCCCGAGTGTGTCACCATGGAGACATCTCTACCTTCTCCACAGGGTCTTCCACAGGTCACAACAGACTGGGGAAGAAAGCCAGTCACATGTTTTTGGGGACCTGGTCTTTAGCTGTCAGTCTTATTCAGAGGTTCTGAAAGTCTGCAATGTTAAAAAAATGACTTTGTTGCACTAAAACTGATGTTCACGTATCTGCACATATATAAAGCGTGCTATTTGATGGTTTTGACATATGTCTACTCCTGTGAAACCATCCCATAAGCAAGATAGTGAAAGTATTCATCTCTCCACCAAAATATCCTCGTCCCCATTATCAACCTCCTACCCCACCCCAAGACACCTCCCAACCCCCTTCTGTTACTACATCCTACTGTGCGTCTTTTAGACCCATGCTTAGAATCCTTGAGTCAGTCGGCACACTGACTTTGACACTCACCGTGGTGCTGGGTGATCGATCAGTCAGCCACTCCCGTCTATTGCCGAGAACTGGTCTCTATGCAGCTGCACCACAATGTGTCTTCCCATGCCCCTGTGATTGGACACTTGGAGCTCTTACAAACAAAAGCATATCGAGCCCACAGGACTTGGTGAGGGTTGGCTGGGTTCACCATGTGGCTCAGGACTCGGGCCTGTCCTTGTCCTTATGAATCTGTTTTCCCTATGGGGGAAGGACTCTCACATTCCAGGAGGGAGAAAGGCCAGGAATTATTGCTTCCATTTTCCAGATGAGAAAATTGAGGCCTGAGGAGAAGTCATTCTCCCAGGGGTGGCAGGCAGTGCCCAGGAGATCTAGAATTAAATGTTTTCAGGAGCTCCATATGAGTGTGGATACAAATCTCATCAGTGCCATCTGACCAGGGCACCAGTGGAGTCCTATTCTTTGGAATTCAGTCAATTCTGGTCGTCCTGGGGCTTCGGCGCTTGCCCTTCTTTCTGCCAGGAATGTGCTTCATTCGGTGGTACCTGGAGTCCGTCCTTTTGCTCCATTCAGGCCTCAGTTCAGTCATCCCCTGAAGTATCACCTGCCTCAGGCCCCTGCTTTTTGACCCCCTCATTCTATTTACAGTCCTTGTTACCCTCTGACATTTAAAAAATGTCCTTTTGGAAATGAATTCGTTCTCTCTTCATGGCATGCACTACATTGTGGGCAACCCCAAAGTCAGGGTTTTGGCCTGTTCTGCTCCCTGCTCTATCCCACAGAGATAGAACAGAAGCTGGCATGCAGTAGGCACTATGTTCTGGATCTAGAGTGTTTCCCAAGGCTCCTGTGCCAGTGCCTTAGTCCTCAGAGGGGTGCTATTGGGAGGTGGTAGAGCCTTCAAGAGGTGGAGCCTAGTGGGAGGCCTTTGGGTCACTGGTGGGGGTGTGCCTCCATAGGGGATTGTGGGATTACAGTCTCTTCCTGTTCTCTTTTGCTTCTTGGTCATGAGGGGTGGGGATCTTCTCTGTCACAGCACCACAGGCCTAAAAGCAATGAGACCCACTGATCATGGAAGGAAAGGAGACAGTATTAGAAATGAAAACAGACCCTGAACCTCTGGGACTCAGAGGACACCTGAGTGGTTTCTCCTCTCTAGTCCTCAGCTTTCCGATCCACTAAATTCCCACATTTTCTAAGACAATTTGTTTATTTGGCTGTCGTTGTGCTGTCTTTCCTCTTCCTGTCAACTGAAAAATTCCTGACCCGTCCAGGACATTCCTCAAGGACGGAGTTGGAAAATGTTGAACCAGCCACTGGATGATTAGAACTGGGGTAGGTTAGGGTTGGCCATGTCCCTTTTCTCTTGATTTTGTATCACTTACGATTCTCAATGGAAGTTGGGAATCTTTCCCCAGCAATCACTTTCTGTCCCTAACAGCAGACTAGTATGTGCAGAAGGTGTCTGGAATCATGTGTGCCAGAAGCCCTGAGTTCTGTTTCAACCCTACTCACTAGTCATAGGTCAGGGGCTAAGTCACATCCACTCTTTAGGGCTGAATTTGTGACTCATTAACCAACACAAAGTTTTTGCTTTAACCAAAGACAGAAACCACGCCCATCCCTTCTTGGAGCCTCAATGAAAGCAGATGCCTTTAGGGTAGTTTATTGACAATGTGGCATGGGAGTTCAACTTTCCTATTCTGACCTCCCTGGGTTAGTGTTGCTTGTGATGCTGACAAGGACAGCTGTGGTTCCGCCCATCTACCCTGAGGGACTGCTGGAGATCTGGTCTCCTGCTAGGATTTTACATGCAGACCGTGTGGAGGAGACCTCAGCCACCAAACCCTCTGTCCGCTGAAGGGTCACTGCGCCACAGTTAAGCTGTAGCCTGAGACAACCCTTCCCAAAAGCCCAGACCTTTACTTGGCAGCTACCCCTGACCTGGGCAGTCCAGCTTTGGAACTGTCATCAACCTGCTTGCGGGGCCAGGTGTATTCCTTGCCCAGAGGAGATTGAATTAGAAATTAATAATACAAAGAGCTCTGGAAAATCACCAGTTAATTGATCGCAAGCTAGCATATTTGTAAATAATCCTTTGGTCGAAGAGAAAATCAAAAGAGGAATTAGAATGTATTTAGAACAGAGTGAAATTTAAAAACAACTTTAAAAATTGTAAAATGCCATACAGTCAGTACTCAGGGCCTTTGTTCCAGCACTAGTGGCCTATAATAGAAGAAAGACTGATCTCAGATTCAGCCATATGAAACTAGAAAAAGGGGAGTAAGTGGAACGCAGAATAAAGGAAGGAAATAATAAAGATCAGAGTGAGAATCGATGTAATGAGAGTCATAAAAATAATAAAGAAAACCAATAAAAGCAAAAGCTAGTTCTTGGAAGAGATCGATAAAATGGATAAACCTCTAGCCAGACCGACCAAGAAAAGAAAACAGAGGAAGGATACAAATCACAAATACCAGAAAAGAGAGAAGTGGCACTGGTAGAGTTTCCACCGATACTAAAAGGATAATAAGATGAATAACTTTGTGTCAATAAATTTAATAAGCTAGAAGAAATGGTCTAAGTCCTCCAAAGATGTAAATATCAGCGCTCGCTCAGGAAGAAATGTACAACGTGGATGGTTGTAAATTTATGAAACACATCTCATAGTTAAAAATTTCCCCCCAAGGAAAAATTCAAGCTTAGACGGCTTCACTGGTGACTTCTACTAATCATTTAACGCAGAAGTTATACCAGTTCTACACAGTCTTCCTTCAGAATATAGATAAGCAAGGTTTTTTTATTCTGCACATTCATTGTGGCCTGCAATTCTCAGATACCCAAACTTGACAAAAGACATACAAGAGAAGAAAACTCTAACAAAACTCATCATGCAAATCGATGTAGATGTTTTAAACAAAATAAGAACAAATCAAATGTATCAACAAGTGAAAAGCATAGTACATTATTAGTGAGTCATAGGTCAGGAAAAAGAGGTTGGTTTCACGTTTGAAGATTAGTCTGTGCAAAGCATATTGACAAACTCTGAAAAAGTAGAAGACTATCTTAGTATATAAAGAAAAAATTTTTTAACAAAATTTAACATTTTCTGATAAAACTCAGCAAGTTAAGAATAGAGGCAAACTACCTAAACCCAATAAGGGGCTTCTACAAAAGTGAACGTCATAGTTGTGGAGAAAGACTTAACTGCCTTTTCCCTATGACTGGGATGAAGGGCAGAATCTGGTGCTCCCTCTACTACTAAACATTGTGCTGAGGTTCTATTAGCTCAAATGGCTGAGAAAGAAAATTGTAGCTATTTACTATGGAAAGAATGCAATAGAACTGCCTCATTCATGAACAAGATAGTCAAGTTATGAACCTTATAACGAAGCTGTCACAATTTATAAATGAGTTTATCAAGGTGGAAGATATCAATAACAATAGATTTTTAATGTGTTTTGCTGTTTTTCTTGTTTGGTTTGGTTTGGTTTGGCTTGTTCTAGTTTGGTTTGGCTATTGCACCACTGAAGACTGAATCCAGGGCCTCATAATGAGCTACAGCTCCAGTCGTTTTTTTAAAGTTTTAATTTGTTTCGAGACAGGAACTCACTAGCATGTTAAATTGCCCAGCCTGGTCTCTACCTTGCAATTCTTCTGCCTTAATCTCCCAGAGTCCTCAGATTACAGTCATGTGCTACTACCCTGCCTGGCTAATTATCAAGTTCGTTTCCATATATCTCCCCCCAAAAAACAGAAATGAAAGTTAGCAAATATCATTTAAAGGTCATAAAAGATAAAATGCTTAGAACAAGTGAGGTAAGAGATGCACAAGTCCTACACCTAGAAAACCACAACACTGTCTGTTTCCCCCTAATTGTTCTATAGAGTCGATGCAAACTCAATAAAACCCTGAGAATCTTTTCTTGCAAAGATTGACAAACTAATCCTGATGTGTGGATGTGAACAAATACAAAAGACACAGAATAGCAGAGCCAACTTTTTCACCAAAGAATAAAGTTGAAAGACTAAAGGTCTCTGATTCCAAGACTCATTGTAAAACTTTAGCAAGCAAGAAGTGTACCATTAGCATTAAGAATAACAAATAGGGACTGGAGGAGTAGCACAGCAGTTAGAGTGCTTACCTAGCAAGTGCATTATCCTGGGTTTGATCCCTCAATACCACATAAGCTGAGCATGATGGCACACATTTATAATCCCAGCATTCAGGAGGCTGAGGCAGGAGGATTGCTGTGAGTTCAAGGCCAGCCTGGGCCACACAGTGAGTTCAGGACCAGCCTGAACAAGAAAAGAATTCTGTCTCAAAAAGAAAAGAAAAGGAAGAAAGAAAGAAATAGAATGGTAAACAGATTTCTGTATGAGAACAGAGTCCAGAAATAGACATACATGTATACAGACAACTTTTTTTCCAGAGTAAAATAACTCAATTGAAAATGGACAGGTTGTTCAGAAAATGTGTCTAGAACAACCAAGTATCCATATACAAACAGATGAACCCTGTGCCATGCTGAGTGTAAAACTTAAAACTATAAACCACAAGAAGAAAATGAGAAAAATCTATGACGTTGATTAGGCCAACATAAAAAGCATAATTCACCATGGAGAAGCTGGGAAATTCGACTTCATAAAAATTGGATTTCATAAAAATTTTGGTTTGTTTCGAAAAATACTTTTAATGAAAAAGAAAAATATAAGCCTGAGGCTGAAAGAAATACATGCAAGTCATATATCTCCTGAAAACTATGTGTTCATATGTTTATATATCAAAGCCTGATGTAAAAAAATTTATTTGAACACTTTGAAGGTAAACAACCCAATTCAAAAGTTGTGCACAATGATGTCATCAAGGCAGGTGCACGTACAGCAAGCAAGGACTTAAAAATGCCAAACAGCAGTAATTGTTAGGAAAATGTATGTAAAAATTAGAGTGAGAGGCTAAAATCCCCTATTCAAGTGGGGAAATTAAAAAGAATGATCATGCCAAGTGTTGATGAAGATAGAATACAAGTGGACTCCTTAAACACGTGTCATTGGATTCTGGAATGATGGGAGCATTTTGTGATTAGATATTAACCCACACGCTGTCCAGCTGTTTCACACCTAGATACTTATCCAAGGGGAATGGAATCCTATGTCAATACACAAATATCCATACCAGTTTTATTTACAGTAATCAACACAATGCATTAAAAGACCCGGAAAATTCCTAAAAATCCATCAGAAGGTGACTGCCTAAACAAATGAAAAGTCATGAAATATCATCCAGCAATAAGATTAATGAAAGATTGGAATGTACGATGATATGGGTACGTCTAAAAATGACTGCACCGGATGAAGGAGGCTGGATAAGACTACATTCTGTGTGATTCTAACTCTAGGGAATGCAAACTCGCCTCCCAACAAAAAGTAGATCAGTGACTGAGCTGAGATGATTGTGAGGGATGGGACAACACACAGGAGGAGGAACACAAAGAGACACAGGTAACTTGTGTGTATGATTGATAGGCTCGCTCTCTTGCCTAAGGTACTGATTTTCATTATTAAATTTTACAGTTAAATATGCACAGTTGAGGAGAAAAAATACCTGGAGAGTTGTGAGGGTTTCCATAACAACAAGCATATAATTGGTTGCCCTGGGAGCCCTTACTGATGTTCCTGGCAAAGAAGTGGCCAAAGCTCCTCAGAAATGGGATGCTTGTTCCCAGCATGTGTGCCAGGAACTCTGAATGGTGCTATGAATATGGGATTTTAAAAGAGAAAAATAAAGAAAGGAGACTGAAAGAGATGGGACTCCTACAAGGCAAGAAATACAAATTTAGCCGCACAAGCCGAGCCTTTGGTTTAACAATTGTGAGAACTGGAAAGGACTTCTATCATCTACTCATCCCCATCTTAAGAAATGGGAGACCTGAGGTTTTGAAAGAAAGGGTTTGCCCAGGAGCTGGAGGAATAGCTCAGAGGTTAAAGCATCCGCTTTACAAGTGCTAAGTACCCGAGTTCAATTCCCCAATACCACATAAGAATGGCGTGGCGGTGCATGCCTGTAATTCTAGCATTCAAGAGGCTGAGACAGGATTGCCTTGAGTCAAAAGCCAGCCTGGACTCCATAGTGAGGTCAGGACCAGCCCTGGATAAAGAATGAGACCATGTCTCAAAAAGGGGGTGGGGGTACCTCAGAGCAGAGCTCACAGAACAGCTTGGTCTTCTACTTGTCATCCTCTCTTTGAAGAACTAATTCCCAGATGACAGTGAACATCCCCTAATGAATCTCTTTTAGGAATCGGGACTTGCAAAGAGCACTTTACCTGATCCTTCAGCACCTCGCCTAGGAAGGTGCCATGCTGCCTTCTCTGTACAGGTCAGGGAGTCCTAACCCCCACAGTGTGAGACCTGGAAAGGCCATGGGGAACCAACCAATCTAATCCCCACCACCATCCGTTCCTATTCTTGTTCTATAGCTGAGGAACAGGAGAGACCCCTCCAATACAGTGACTGAGGATTCATAATTCATAACTTTGAGTTCCTTGTTCCCTTGTACCCGAGGCCCATAGTTTACAGAGTGCAGAGAACTGGGTTGCATCTGTTTGAGCACTTGGTGTGAGATGAAAGGTATACACACATATGCACATGTGTGAATGTGGCAACGCATGTCCACATATGGGTAGCCATGTCTATATGCCTCTGTGCATATGTTCTGGAATATGCAGGTGTGTGCGTGTGTGTTAATAACCCTTCTTGGACCTTGTGTAGACTCTTCTGGGTCTGTTTCTCCAAAAATCGTTCAGGGGTAGCAGATGCGGCTTTCTGGCAGGCCACCTCAGTATCCACTGTGCCCAGGTAGAGGTAGATGAGACTGCTTTTGTATCTATTTTCATTGATGTAAAGGGTAAAACTGTGGTCCTTGGGAAGAAGCGTTGGCTGATATTTCCCAGGCATAGCTGCGAGCCCAGATGGCTGGAAAATAATAACATCTGAATGAGATGTGATTCCAGAGAGGTAAAGAGATTTTCTTCTCCAAAGTCACAAAGCTAAAAATGGTTAGGCACATAAGTGTTCTAAACCCAAAGTACGCTCCTTGAGTATCTTTGCCTCTTTGTGTGACTCACGCCTACTCACGTTGGGTCTCAGCTTCTAGCTTATTCCCTCGAGGAAGGCCCCCTGGCCCTCACGTTCCCCTCGGTGGCTCCACCGCCTCCCGCATTTGCTCCTCTTCCCTCATTATAACTTAAAATGTTGATGGGGACATGTGTGGAGGACTGATGGGATGAAGGCCTGAAGGGATTTTTGCATATCGTGGCTGGGATATTGATTCACATAAGTATGTATTTGTCAAAAGTCATTGAACTGCACTCTTAAAATGTGCTATTTTTATTGCCTCTAATTGCAAGGTCCTAAAGCTGACGTAAGAAATTGCTCCCAAGCTCTCAAGAGTACCCAGTCCCGAGTCATTTCTTCGATCATTTCTCAAAGGGTAGTAACAGGACGGAGAACTTCAGGTTGGAGCTCATGCCAAATGCGCTCATCCTGTTCAGCACCACGGACAGAGACTTCCCAGTGGGTGACAGTTGTGGATTCCGTTGCTCTGGCCCAAGAAGAATGCACCTGTATCTTCCGACCAATGGTGTCACTATGTGGAAAACCCAGATCGTGCTGGATCACCTACCAGCTTATAACATCTACACCTTCTAGACCACTAAGTGTTTACCAATGACAAGAGAATATCATCAGGCAAAGGTGAAAAAACATAGGGAAAGGATCAGAAAAATCTGGACTTAACTCTTACCATGTGCTCATACCATACTGCGACCTTTGGCAAGTTACCCCACCATTTGGACCTAAGCTTATTCAACTTTAAAATAAATGCAATGTCTAGGAACTCTTTCAGGTACAGCCAACATAGCATAAGGACTTTACAGCTTCCATATGTCGAGGTAGGTGTGGGGTTCCCCATCATTCTAAAAATATTCTTACCTTTTAGTTTTGCAAACCACACCTTCTGGTTACACATCCTTTGTGTTCATTAGCGATGGAAGGAAACCTTTTTCACCCTGAGTATCTACACCCTTCGCTCCTGAGCCAACATGGTACCCAGATTGGCTGGGTGGATGGGTAGGCACAGACAAAGACTCAAAGTTTATCAACTTTGACAAGTCTGTCAAAGCTTTGGTGACAGACAGAAATGAATGTGACTCTAGGCTCCATTATTCACCCTGTATGGAATTTTGACAGTGTCATTTATCTTGGGAGCCACAAGTGAAGCTGAGTGCCTCCCCAAATCTTCAGTGTCTACAGGTGGAACAAGCTGTATAAATTCACACCTCCAGTGGTTTTGATGTTTATACCCATTGTTTTGCACACAGGGCAATGAGTCACTTACGATTTGCCACTTAAATTTCTTCTTGATTGATCTAGGAAGATGTTATTTGTCTTATTACAATGCCCATTATAGCCACCATTAGAACATGAGCTTGTAACTGTTCTCCCCACTAATATAATTACTCTTAGACTTACATGAATAATTCCTGATTTCATTAACATAATAATCACTCGTTAACTGCATTCCCTCACTTGTATGGTCTGGATATCTGTCCCTTTTTAGGTTTCATTCAGCTTAAACCAATCTGCTCTCTCTCTCTCAAGTAGAACCCTTCCCCTCCCCTGTTCCCACCACCCGTGGGAGTGGATTTGTATCCCCCCCCCCCTTAAAGAACACACCGCTTTCTAGATTTGTAGCACTTACTCCTGCCGTCAGTCCTGTTGCTTTCACTGCTAGAAATTTCCTGGTCTGGGGAGGAAGGTGCCAAGTACTTTGCCAGCATTATTCTGGTGAGGCAGGTGCCATTGTCAAGACTCATTTTGCAGATATGCAAGCTGGTATTTAGAGAGACTAATGGAGCTTTCTCGAAGTATTTGCCTCCTGAATGATGGGTCCAATATTTGATTTCAAAGGTTTCTGACCCCAAGGCCCATATTCCAAGCAGTTGCCATTTGTTCTCTAGGAAAAAAAAAATCTGTCTTCCTCCTTCCCCTCTTCCTTTACGTCCCTTTTTGCCACCCCCACATCTTTGCCCGCAAAACAAAATTCTCAAGTTTCCCATGAATAGACAGTCTAAGGATCTATGATTCCCTCTAGCCGATTATGACAGAAAGGGGGATTTTGCTGCGGAGACCTGCACCCAGTTCTACAAGGAGTTTTCCAGAGATGTACCCTAGCCCACTCTGAAGCCTCTCTCTCTCCCTCTAGAGCCACTGCCTGAGATCTAAGGCATTGATTCCCCTTCGACTTCACCCAGTGGCTCAGACACGACCTTGACTTGTGAATTACGGTAATCCTGTCCCAGGGCATGTCTCACATTACTGTGCTGAGGAGCTTTGGGGCTTCTTTGATCTTCACAGTGATTTTGGAAGTGAAACCTTTGAAAAACAGAAGCTGAGTCCTAGGGTAAGACATTTTTGGAAGAAGAAGAAGAAGCCTTAGAGATCATCAACCTCCTCCTTGCTTGCACAGACGAGGAAAGAAACCAAGAGAAAGGAAGCGACTTGGAAGGCGGCCAGTGGCTGATGCCAGGCTCCACCTCCCAGGTAATGCGGCCTGTGAGGAGGCCTGGGTTGGATTTCCAGATTTGCCCTGGGGGCATGGTTCTCACCTGCCTCCCACAGTGCTACTGGAACGCTCTAGATTCAGGCTCAGAGTCCCGGGCCTGCCTTTGACTTCTATAGGTGACCTCAGTGTCTTCATCTGGAAATGACCTTTAGCTGCCCTGGTACTATTTCTGAGTCCTCAGGGTACTCTGAATGTCCTCAGTGGATTGCCCCCAAAGCCAGACATGGTCTGTGACCTGCTGTCCACCGGTGGCAGCTTCTTGGACCCCCAACAATGGCTTCATTTCTTCTCCTGGAACTCCCTCCATGCACTTGGATTCAACTCGGTGATGTGTCCAAATTACCATTTCTCATCACCGTGACCAGCAGTTGTCCCAGAGCTTCTGAACCAGTCCCAAGTCCAGCTGGAATGAGTCTCCCACTCTAATGTGGCATTTACTGAAGGCTGCATCAAGCTGTGTCATATTATAATCACATTTTACTCTGCTCTTTCACCTTTGTTTAATAGGAGTTGGGACCTCTTGCTGAGTCCAAGGTTGCTTCCCAGCAAGAGGGTGTCCTGGGTGGGGACTTGTCAGACATGGATTCATCCAACCGTGCTTCCATTCACACAAGGAGTATTCAGCCATGGCCCCACGTGTTGGCCAAAGGCAGAGAAGCCAACATCCTGGTGGCCAGGGTAGGGGGTCATGCCTGGACTGGGGACAGGACCTCAGTGGACCATTAGATGGGGGAGCATGGGTGAGCATGGGCCAGCTAAAGGATCCTTGTCACAGTGCTCCTCACACCTTTTTAGTCATTTTCCTCTCTTGGTCTCCACAGAGAGGTCAGGTCTGTCTGGCCAGCTTCACAGGTGTCGCGAAAAGCAGAGTACCGAGGGGTGGACACATCTCTGGTCGACCGCTGAAAAGCTCAGCGATTGGTGGCTTTTAATCATGTGACCTCCTATCAGATTTTTCGTCTGTGAAATGAGGGCTCTGGAACCCAGGAGTCCACACTTCCTCCACAGTCTCCTTCACAGCCCCGGGCAGGAGCCAGTGGAATCAAAAGCAAATTCTTCATAGCCTCTTTTGCTCAAGTTCTTGGGGAAAAAAAAATTCTTATCTCTGCACAGCAGGTGGATGGTTCTCAAGATAGATCAGAAAGGGGTGGTGAGGAGAGGCCAAGATGAGAGCCACTGGAGGGGACTGGGAGCCATGATGGGAAGGGGAGGTGGGGAGAAGTGGGCAGGCGGAGTGGGGGTGGGAGGGTGGAAGGGCTGCAAAGGAGCTGCCCCCCCTTCTCCTGCAGGGAAGAGGCTGGAGCTCAGGGCAGCTGGGCCTCCGGGAGGGGCTCCTGCTGGGTGTCTTCCAACAGAATGCATTAAATGAATAAACACAGTCCAAGAGTGTCCTGCTCACTTTAAAATGAGTATAAAGTGACATTTCTGGGCAGGCTCCGTATTCCCACTCCAGAGGGAGAGTAGGAGGTGAGCTTAGATGCCTTTTCTTTCTTCTCTTTTCTTTTTATTTCCTTTTAAGTGGTGTCCTCAGCTTCTGGTCACCTGCTGTCAGGCCACCATGCCCACATTAGCATGCAGCAAGC
This sequence comes from Ctenodactylus gundi, assembly GCA_004027205.1. Lineage (NCBI taxonomy): Eukaryota > Metazoa > Chordata > Mammalia > Rodentia > Ctenodactylidae > Ctenodactylus > Ctenodactylus gundi. The sequence continues at coordinate 6,169 of PVKB01003448.1, read as the reverse complement.
AACGCTGTATCCCACGATGTTCAGTGTAAGCCCTATTCTGGGACAGTGGAGGGGCGGGCTCAGTGGACACTGAACCTGGCTGGAGGCAGGCTGGGAGGGCAACCCAGTTCAGGGCCAAGAGAGTGTTCAAGTAGCCAGTGTCGCTCAGGCTCACACGAAGGCTGCTGTGGTGTCTACACAGGCTCTGAGTAGCAATAACACATGTGGCTGGTCTTCTCCCAGCCTGAAGGAAGGAGGTAAGTCCTGCCAGAGCTGTGGTGTGGGTGCAGCAGACACATCCAGCCAAGTCAGCCTAGACCAACTGACCTCCAGCTGTGACAGAAGAATGAAAGTAAGCCGCTCTTTTTGACATACTGAGTCCTGGGCTGGTTTGTTACACTGCAGTAGCTGACTGATACAAGTGCCTCTCATGTGCCAGGCATGTGGTTAGCAGAGGGGGACATGGCAAGGGGAGCAACCCTGTGGCTCCCGCCCCCTTTGGAGTTGAGTCTGATTAGGAAGTCAATAAACAAACTACCAATAAATATGCATGAATCCTGGGATGCAGGAGAAACATGGAGCAGTGCCTAGACAGCGACAAGGAGGTCATCTGTGAGTGGCCAGTGAGCCCCTCGAAGGAGGGGCACACGTGTTAAGATCAACAGACGAGAAGGAATGGTGTGAAAAACTCTGGAGATGCTTGGGGCAGAGACCACAGCAGGGGCAGAAGCCAGGAGTGCCAGGAGCACAGGGCACAGACGGGCCAGGCAGATCAATGACAACGTGGACAACAGAGGGCAAGCTAATGTTCACTGAGCATGCCCCAGCGGCTGTTTTAAACCTCTTCCTTCAACTGTCTCATTTAATCTTCACAACATATCAAAGAATTGAATAATCGAATATGTTCGCTAGAATCCATTTGGTTGAAAATGACAGAGACCCAAGTCATAGTAGTTTCCCCATGTAGGAGAAACCGTGGCCCATAGAAATGGGGGAAAATGGGACCAAAGGGTTTCAGGCAGAGGTGCATTCAAAACTTCAACGAGGTCGAGAGCGCCTGCTATGTAGCCCAGGCTGGCCTCAAACTCACAACAGTCTCCAGTGGCTGAGATTGCAGGGGTGCACCACCACACCCAGCTTTTTCTCTCCCTTTGTTGCTGGACTGGGCCAAGAGGAAGCGGGGGAGAAGTGAGAATCACAGCCTCAGATGGTGCCAAGCTCACACCATCCCACTGGGAGACTCTGGCAGGAGGAGCTGCTCTCTCCCGATCTCTCTCTGTATAAACCCAGGAAGGGCTCCGTGAGTCGCACACTCACTCCTTGGACTCCGTGGGTGTAAGGCATGAGTGCTGTGATTTCCTGGCCCTCTCGGGAGTAAAGGCAGACTTGTGGCAGGTAATAAATGACAAATAGTTCCCTAACTATGCAGCAGCACGTGACTGTAACCTCAGCACTCTAGGAGGCTGAGGCAGAAAGATCCCAAGTTCGAGTCCTGCCTGGGGAACTGAGAGAGTCCTTGTCTGAAAATTTAAAAAGAAGAAAAAAGTAATTTTTTTAAGGGCTGAGGATGTTGTTCAGGGCAATGGCCTTGAGATCAGTCCACTGTTCAAGAAAAAAAAGGAACATATTATAATTCCAATTTAACAGATAAGAAAGCTGAGTCTAAGAGGGATTCTTCACGGTTCACTAGTCACCAGGTGGCAGAACAGAACCTCAGGTCTGTGTCCAGCTATAGGAAACCCTGAAGTCCTCACCAGCAGGCTCTAAGCTGCTCTGCCTGGTCCTGGCCTGGGCCCACCAGGCCTCTTGACTCCGGCCTAAGAGGTGGACTCTAGGAGCTCCGGTACGCCGCTCTGGGGTATGGGGGGCTCCTGCCCGGGCCTGTCACTCACCCACTGTGTAACATCCTGTAAGTGGGCCGCCTCTCTGGGACAGCTTCCCCATGGGTCAACCGGGAAACAACAGTTTCCACACAGCAGGGTTTTCCAGCGAGGACTGAGATGGGGTGTGTGTGCAGAAGGCCACAGGGCACGCAGTGTGGACACACCTGGCACGAGCGTGCGCGCAGCCCTTCATCACACCACGGACTTAAGAATTGCTTATTTCTGGAACTTTCCATTTAATGTGTGCCTACCACTGTTGACCACGAGTCACTAAAGCTGTGGAAAGTGAGTTTGTAGATGAGGAGGAATGAAGGGAACCCTTGCAAGTTTGTTTGTGTTTTCGTGGTACTGGGGATTGAGCCCACGGCCTTCACCCTGAGCTCTGTCTCCAGCCAATTTTTAGTTTTGATTTTGAAACAGAATCCCACTAAGTTCCTAAATTGCCCAGGCTGGGCTCAAACTTACAATGTTCCTGCCTTAGCCTCTGGAGTTCTGGGATTATATGCCTCTGTCACCAGGCCTGGCTAGGGCCTGTTTAACCCAGTGACCTCGGACAGGGCGCCTAACCTCTGAGGCCTCCTCAGTCGGAAGCTGTGGAGGAGTAGGCGAGGTGGCCTATTTGAAGCGTTTGGTCTGTAGTGTGTATGACAGAGACTGCATTGTCATCTAAGAAACAGTCCTGGGGCAGGCCTCTCACTGTAGCCCCAAGGTGTATCCCCTGTGACCCATTCTTGCTGGGCTGCCATGTATGTGGAGATGGACAGCCAGCTCCTAAAGGTCAAAAAGGGAGGGTCAGGTGACTGCCTGAGCTTCGGGCCCCTGGGCAGGAAGTAACTTAGCAGCAAGGCTACACCAGGAAGTGGTCTGTCTGGGTGCTGTAGGCAGCAGGGCAGGCGTTCTAGGTCTTTCCACCCGTCACTACTGTGGCAGGGATGGGACCTTGTGACAGTGCCTTCTGGGGAAGAAGGGAGTAAGAATGGATGCCACCTAAGCCCCTCCTGCCAGTGGCTTCCAGGCACTCTTACCAGAAAACTCCCATCCAGTTCCTGGGAGTTTGGCGCCCAATCTCACTGCCTTGTCCACAAATTTGCCCAGCCCAGAATCGGGTCCCTCTGTGATCCTCTCCCTCCCATCTTGTGCCTGCCCCGTTGTGGAGGGCGATCTAGGCAGCACAGTGCCCACTGCACCGGAGACCCTCAGAATCATAAACACTGCCATCTGAGAATTACAACCCAGGAGTGTGGGACAGAGGCGCCAGAAATTCACAGCCGACGCACCCAGCATCTGGCGAGGACAGAATGGCCACCTCTCTAGATCTATCCAGCTCAGACTCTGTAGTCACCCCTAGCTCCCGGGCTGTCCAAAGCACCCATCATGGAGCAGGGGCTCAGTTCCAGGGCTCTGGACTCTCAGTCCGGTGCCCAGCCCACTGCCTCCTGCCCCATCTGTCCTGCACCCTCCGGCTGCTAGGGCCACAGCCCAGAGTAGGGCCGCCATCCACTCAGATGTGTGTCTCGGTCTCCGTCATGGTGTGATGTCTGGTTTTTATTTAAATGAGTGACAAAGGGAGGATGGTATCCCGATCCACAAATGCCGAGAGCGCCTTGCGAGCAGAGGCGGATCCACTGCTCCTTAACCTTCCCGTCTGCCTGAGGCGGACTCAAGGGCAATTAGATTTCACGTATTTCTCGTCTTATCCTTCAGTAAATATCTCCTATCGAAACCAATTGGCATTTTCTGTGCTTAGCGTATAACAGCCAGTCTTATAAATCCACATTAGCCCTATAAATCTAAACCAAAGGCCCTTGTTTAAATGGATTTAGGAACCATAATTAATAAAGTACTAGTATGTTGCCATCACTAATCTGTTTATTTCAAGGCAAACTTTATCTCTCAAAGGTATTTTCCTTTACCAGGTGCGCATGGCAACAGGAGGGAGTCCACGTGTCCCTGGGTACTTTCCAGGGCCAGGAGGTTCCCACTGGGCACTGGGGTGGCACCCTGAGAGCGGTGGAGCTGGCAGGGGCTGCTCTGGGCTGGGCCTCCAGTGAAGGGGAGGTTTAGCAACCTAAGCCTGCCTCGAATTAAAAAAAAATAAATACATAAATAAAGGAATAAAGGGCTGAGAATGTACAGATCAAGGTGACGGTCCCAGTTCCGATTCCCAGGGAAGGGGCAGAAAGAGAGAGAGGTATCAAGGGGACTCGGAAGCGCTGTCCCCTCAGCCTGGAGATGTGGTCAGCACGTGCCCTGCCCACCGCCTCCTCTTTCCAAGGATGTCTAATGACAACCAGATCCTCTCACCTGGCCTCGTCCCTGTGTCCCTCCACCTGAAGGACCGTCGCCCAGAGCAACTTATCCTACACGCAGCAGCGGTATGGGGGAGTATCAGGATTTCACACCCCGTCTCCCCAAGACTTCGTGGGCCCCAGGGCTACCCCTGCGCTCAGGGTCACGGCCAACTCCCCCCCTACTCTCTGCCTCGGTCACGTGTCCCAAGAGCACAGCAGTTCCCTCTGGCCCTCTCCCTCCCTGCCACCTGCCTTTCTAGACTGGCTCTGATGTGGAGACGCTACTGCTCGCGCCCACCTCCAGGCACCCGGAGGGAAGCAGGCCGCCCCACCCCGGTACCCAGGAGACATGGGTGTCCTGCTTCAGTGACTTTAAAATGCTCGTATTCAAAGGAAGCACTGGAAGGCCAGTGCGGGCAGGGAAGGACGGGGTCCACAGGGAGGCCGAGGCTCCAGCCCGCAGCCTCTTCTCGGGTCCCACGTTCTGGGCCCAACCCAGGGACATTTGAATGCACAATATTTCCCTGGGGCCCAGCCAGTGAGAGCAGAGAGGGGGCCGGGGAGAGGCCGGCCCAGCGAGCTTGGTCCTGGTCCACGGAGGACGCGGCGAGCCGAGCAGGGGCTCCCCGCTCCCCTGAGCTCCCTGGACCGCTGTCCTTCCCGGCAGCCCCCGGGAAGGAGCCGGGGTGATGTCCCTCTGGGGCTCAGCGGCCATCCCGTCCGCCCCCCTGGGCACTGGCGGAGGGACCCCCGTGCAGGAGGGACAGCTCTTCTGCCTGCCTGGGCCCTGCGCAGGGACAGGGCTGAGGTGGCAGGTGCCAGGGGCTGGGTGCCCTGGGAGGCGGGGCCAGGGTGGGGCCGGTCTGGTCCTGGGCGTGTCGTGGGCGGGGCCGAGGGCGGGGCCGGCCTCCCCGCCCCGCCCCTCTCCCTCTCCCTCTCCCTCTCCCTGGGTTCCCCCCCTCCCGGCCAGCTCTCAGCGCAGGTTGTTTTCTTGGGCTAATTAACATCGCTGAGAATTAAACCTTGCACCCCACGGCGCTGGCTCCCCAAGAGCCTTCCGGTTCACAGGCAGATTATAATAGGAACCTTGGTTCCCATCCTCCCAGTGAGAGCCGGCCCGGGAGGCGCGAGCAGGAGACGGAAGCTGTAATTACCAGCTGCTTGTGTCGTATGAGTTATTAAAAGATAAAACACAACGAAGACCACGTCTCGCAAACAAAAACAATTAACAACGCGCGCGCGCGGTCCTGCTCTGCTTAAAGAGACAGCGGCTTCCCATTCCTACAGCTGCGGGCCTTCCTTCCTCTGGGGAATGCCTACCTGCTGTGAGCCAGGGTTGTCTAGGCAGGATGAGACACAAAAACTGTCCCCCTGAGGGTCGCAGTCAGGGGACATGGCCTTATATTATCAGGCCTCATGTGGGAAGAACAGGCCATGTGCGAGATGCTGTGGTGGGGGACGTGGAGGCGGACTACCAGCTGAGAGAGGGGGACATCAGGAGCTGATAGTTGAGGCTCACAAGGGCAAGTTACCTAAGGAATGGGAGCAGAGTGGTCTGAAGGGTGTGGACAGCACGTGCAAAGGCCCTGGTGTGGGCAGGGGAGGTTGAAGGACAAAAAACGGGGAAAGAGTCAAAAGAGGCTACGGCCAAACCTGCTGCCTCCTCGGTGAGGCTGAGACTCCAGGATGCCCAGGACGCCTGAAGGTGGCTTTTTGGTTGGTTTTGTTTTTCATAATGATGCCCAGTGTTTCCATGAAGGTATGAGCAGGAAGAAGGGGATCCCAGCGAGGAAGCCGCGGGGGACACCCAGGCAGGAGCCCAGGGTGACTGGGAGCAGAGGGATAGCCCAGGGAACACAGCACTACTCAGAGGTGCGGGAGAATTTGGAGCAGAAACACCGCTCGGGGTGGGCGCTGGGACCGATTTTTCAGGCGTGTGTGACGGACTGTGAGCTGCCGGATGAGGGAAAAACGCCCACCCGGCATAGCGAACTAAATCGGAGAAAGAAAAAAGAC